>JAWUZG010000664.1:0-503699 GCA_036785705.1 Acanthornis magna
ATGTGTATGGGTGAGCACAAGTGTGTATGGGTGCGCACGTCTGTATGGTTGTGCACACGTGTGTAAGCGTGATCACAAGTGTGTAGGCGTGTGCATAAGTGTGTCTGGGTGCGCACGTGTGTGTATGGGTACCCAGATGTGTGTATGGGTGCCCACATGTGTGCAGGCGTGTGCACAAGTGTGTCTGGATGTGCACATGTGTGTATGGATGCACACGTGTGTATGCGTGTGCACACGTGTGTATTGGGGTGTGTGTGTGCACGAGTCTGTATGTGTCATGTCAATCTGTGGTGTCTGTCTCTGTTCTATCTGTCATGTGAGTCTGTGGCATGTGCCTGTGTTACATGGCTGCGTCATGTCCGTCTGCGTCATGTGCCTCTTGTACGTGCGTCTGTGTTCTCGGCCTCTGTCACGTGCCTCTGTGGCATGTGTCTGTGTTCTAGCTGTGCCACGTGCCTCTGTGCTCTGTGCCTCTGTTCTATCTCTGAGACACGTGTCTGTTTGTCGTGTGTCCCTGCGCCATGTGTCTGTGTTACATCTGTGTCATGTGTCATGTATCTGTGTCCTCTGTGCCATGTTCCTCTGTGTCATGTGCCTCTTGTGCATGTGCCTGCGTTCCATGTCTGTGGCGTGTCCCTCTGGGTCCCGTGTCCCTGTGCCATGTGTCTGTGCTCTTTTCTGCTGGAATTTTCCCAGCCAGTACTCACCCAAACCGTTCCCTGCCAATGGTTCTGCTCCGAGTCCCTCAGTGCCTGCCGAGTCCAGGATGGTGCAGCAGATGGAAAAGCTTGCCGTGGGCACCTGCGAGGATTTCCTGGCAGCGTTCTGGAAGAAAGAAAGAAAGAAGTTCACGTTTTTATTGCAGGAAGTTTCACTTCCGTTTCCCTGGAACCGCTGGGGGAATTGGAGGAGCTGATTGCACAAAACTCCGATGGAACAAAGCAGCTCTGGAGAACCCAACTCTCTCTAAAACTCCCTTGGGAAACTGTTTGAGGCTGAGCCTAAGTCACCTCATCCAACTCATCCGTGTGCACTTGCACTGCTTGGGCTGGGGGGCTCGATGCAGATTCTGGGCATGAAATCAAAAACCAAGTTTGCCCCACAGAACAGAAAAAAATCATAGAACAAAGAGTTCCGTGCACTAGGAAGTATTTGTTTGCCTGCGCATGCGGTGCCCCAGAACTCAGACCTAGCTGGCCAAATCTCCTCCCTGTTCCAGTTGAAAAAATGCCCAGAAAAATCACCTCAAGCAAAAGTGCGATTGGAGGGAAAAGATCCATCTTCCTGACCCACTTTCGTACAGTTTGTACTTCCTCAACTCCTTCTCAAAGTCACACCAAACCTATCCCATTCCTTTCTGTGCATTCTGTCGTGACTGGAAGAACAACTGTCACTATTTTTGAGGCCCGGACCTCATTCCATTGACATTTCCCTTTCAAGAACTTTGCAAAGAAGGACTCCCAAGGGCTCCCAACTCCCAGCGCAGAACAGAGGCAGCACCCACAGCCTTCGGCTCCTCCCTCCTGGCCCTTGTGTGGTGCTTCCAGAAGGACTTCATGGCCTGGAGCAAACTGAGCACAGGGAATCCCAGGCCTGAACACTTCAAGCCCTGCCATTTTGGGTGAGCTAACGCTGGCCAAGCAGCGACATCTCGAACGGAAAACTGAAAGGACCGACTTGTGGCTGAACTGCATTTACTGTGCAACTGCAGCAATTCTGCTCTGCACCACACTCTGAAATGGCCTGCAAGGAGCTGGGGAAAACAGCCTGGAAACCACGAAAAGCTCCCGAGATTGGTATCCCCAGCGCTCGGCAAGTTTTTGCACCGAAGCACATCCCAAAGGAGCTGTTTGCCTAAAGGAAACGCCACCAGTGGCGATGCCAGACCACAGCATCTCCAAGTGCTGAGCGAACACAGGAGTCGGAACAAAAACATTCCTGGCAATATCGGCAAGGGAAGGGCTTTGGTAAGGATTTCCTGCGAAAAACTCCAGGAGAAACTCACGTTCATTGCATGAGATCAACGCTAAACAAACCACGTGGGACACCCAACAGCAGCTCTCGCTAAAACTTCCTCCATTGGGAATCTCCTCGGCCTTGAGCTTCAATCTCCTGCACCAAAGAAAACCAACACCAAAATGAACAAGTCCCTCCTGTAACAGTGAAAGCACAAAAAAGACAGGCCAGCTCTGATGGAAATATCTGTGGCAACACCTCCTGCAGGTTGCCACATCCCTGTCCACCTTTCCCAGAAGATTGAACGCTCAGCAGAAGTTTGAGCTAAAGCTTCCAGAATCACTGACCAAAGCAGCCTCAAACACACCGGGAAGAGAAACGAGGAGGGAACAAAGGGACACCACCAAACAAGACTCCAACGGGAACTCAAAGTGCGGCACAGATGCGGCCGCGAGGGGAAGGAAGGACAGTCACGCGTCCCCAAGAACTCCACGGCAATATCGCAACCGCAGCAGCAGCAGCCACTGCCACTCTAGGGAGGCAGAACACAGCATCAACCAATGCTGCCCATCACCCATCACATCCCTGAAATGCAGCTGCTCCGGGAGCCCAGAGCAGCTGGAGCAGAGCTCCACGGCTGCCCTGAAACTCCAAGAAATGACAACAGCATCGCATATTTTCCCCCAAAGAAGGTGAAAGCATAGGCATCAGCGTGGCATTTTGCAAAGGACAGGCTCTTGTTCATAGATTCCTTGTGCTGCTGTGCTTTGGGTCACAGACACCAGCTTCAGGAATAAGTGGAATTTCCCCTAGCTCAAAGCAAGGAATGACCGGAGGATAAGGTCAGCGGTACACCTCATCATGACTACAGAAGATTGCCTACAGTAATTAAGGAAGATCCATCACCAGTTCCCCTCACGCCACCTTATCCTCCAAAGCAGCTCTGGGAAATGCTACGGCACTTATCACTCAAACCCCACGGGCAATCTCCTTGGGGCTGAAGCGAAATCCTAAATGGATATTCCATTGCACGAGCAAAGGCCGCAGAGATCTCCAAGTCTCACACTCACCCGACGTGCTCCAGAAGGTCACAACCGCCAGGAGTCTGCAGGTCCCCCGGAGTCACCGACATCGTTCAGGTTGGGAACCCCGAGCCTCGAGCAAGAGCATCGGTTCAAAAAAGAGCTCAGCAAGCCACAAATACCTGCACGGACCTTGAATTCTATGTTGCTATCAGCCAATCAGCTCCAGAGCATTCCAAGCTTGGAAGAAAATGAACTCAACTCTGCCAGGTGCAGCACGTGCTCTCTGTTTACTCCTCTGGGACAGAAGAGGGCTCTCAATCAGACCTGGAACAAAAACCCCACGAGTTCCTGCAGCTTTCAGAGCTTTGCTCCTTTGCCCAAGAAGTCCCGAGGTACGTACAAACCTGGATTTTCCTGCTTCCCTGGTACCAAATGGCAGGGAGGGAGAATATCACTGAAACTCCATTGGGAATCTCCTCTGGGTTGAGCTTCAATGTCCTGCACCAAAAAAACTCCAAAATGAAGAAGTGCATCCTCTAACAATGAAAGCAGAACAAAGACAAACAAAACCAACCAATCTTGCTCCACAAACCAAACAGAAGGGAAACTGATATAGAATACACACAAAAGACTAATTCAGCACCCAAAACCGTCACAAATAAACCAAATTAGAGCAACCTTTTCCTCCTAAACCTGCACAGCAAAAGGCTTTGGGATTCTGAGGCAAACTCCGACAGAGTCAGAGAACAAGAACCCCCCAGCTCCCCCCCCCCAGCTTCACCTGTTACCCCCCCCCCCACATCACACACCCTTAAATACTACCCCAAAACCAGTACCGTATAAAGAAATTAATTAAAACGTGTTCTTACCCCACTAAAACTGCCTGGAGAAGCCACACATCCTCAGAACCTGAAAAAACAGCTCAGCTGCCGCACCGGCCTTATGAGCCCTCGCCCGCCTCGCGATTGGCGGATTCGCTGAGGTGTCGGCAGCGCTGATTGTGGAGCAGGGGTGGGTCCCGAACGCGAGACCCCCGCGCCCGGGCCGTGTCTGTGTGCGACCCCCGGGAGGCACCGCCGGGTTGGGCAGAGCCGCCTTCCCCCCTCATCGCGCCGGGCTCGGCAGAGCCACCCCCCTCACCAGGCCGGGCCGCCCCCCTTACCGCGCCGGGCCGGGCCGGGCCGCCCCCCTCACCAGGCCGGGCCGCCCCCCTTACCGCGCCGGGCCGGGCCGCCCCCCTCACCAGGCCGGGCCGCCCCCCTTACCGCGCCGGGCCGGGCCGCCCCCCTCACCGCGCCTGGCCGCCCCCCTCACCGCGCCGGGCCGGGCCGGGCCGCCCCCCTCACCGCGCCGGGCCGGGCCGGGCCGCCCCCCTCACCAGGCCGGGCCGCCCCCCTTACCGCGCCGGGCCGGGCCGGGCCGCCCCCCTCACCAGGCCGGGCCGCCCCCCTTACCGCGCCGGGCCGGGCCGGGCCGCCCCCCTCACCAGGCCGGGCCGCCCCCCTTACCGCGCCGGGCCGGGCCGCCCCCCCTCACCAGGCCGGGCCGCCCCCCTTACCGCGCCGGGGCCGGGCCGCCCCCCTCACCGCGCCTGGCCGCCCCCCTTACCGCGCCGGGCCGGGCCGGGCCGCCCCCCTCACCAGGCCGGGCCGCCCCCCTTACCGCGCCGGGCCGGGCCGGGCCGCCCCCCTCACCAGGCCGGGCCGCCCCCCTGAGCACGCCGGGCCGGCCCAGGCTGGGCTGCTCCCTCCCGCGCTCACCGCTCCGGCACTGGCGCCGCCACGCCCGTGTGGTTTTATTCAGAACGTGGTCACTTGGTGATAGAACACCATTAGATCAGCGACATCAAGAGACTCACCAGAATTCGTTCCCCGGTCCCCCCCGCCGCCGCAGGAGCCGGAACGGCGCAGGTCCATGCGCCACGTGACGCCCCAGAACCCTCCGCGCGGAGCTGCGCGGGCGGGGTCCGGAGGCGGAGCCGAGGCGGATGGCTGTCCAATCTCTCTACATTGTGATAATTAGCTATTGCTGTGTACTGGGACTTGGGCCACGCTTGTGGAGATGCAGTGACGCCTGAAGGGGTTTACCTAAAACACAGGCTACACAGGCCTAAATAGGCCACGGTTCTTCACTGGTGTTCAAGGTGCTGTGCCAGTACCCCCCAGAGTAACATTCATTTGCTCATATGTAAAAAGTTCAGAAGGCTTAGTTAAATCTGGCAGCCCCAAAGCTGGGACTGACATTAAGGAATATTTCAGCTGTTTAAATGCAGCCTTCTACTCTCTGTCCATATAATGGTTCTTTTGGGAACCACTTGGATTGTTGTAATGGCAAATGCATGTTTGGAGAAGCCCCCTGGGAACAAACTGCTGTCCTTTTGTAGACCTTGTAGATCTGCAGCAGTGCTGAGTTTGGCAGAGAGGCTGAAGGGTGTATGAGAGCAGAGCAGGGAATGGACAAATCAGCTCCAGTAGGGTGAGGAGTGTCTGCTCCTATTTCCAGGAGGGAAACCGTGAGGGCACCCCAAGCCTGAGGGGAACCCCGAACCTGAGGGGAAGGCGGGAAACTGTGAGGGGACCCCGAGTCTGAGAGAGAACACCCCGAGGGGCTCCAGCCCAGCTGCTTCACCTGCCGCCATCCCTCTGCTCTTCTCCACCATGAGCATGAAGTTGATGCCAGGCAAGCCACAGGGTCTTGGACTGCTGCAGGAGCTGCTCTGTGAGGGCTCCTGTCGTCCCCACAGGGAGCTGGTGTCATCTTGGACTGCATGTGGAGAACAGATATGGGCTGCTCTTTCATATCTTTGTCCTGGTGTGGGGGATGAGGTCTGACAGTTTGATATTTATTGTTAATAAAATGTTGGGATTGTTTTTTCCCATTTTTTCCCCCGCTTTCATTTCCTGTTCGTGGAAAGGGATTGCTGGAACCCCTTAGAAGAGAAGACTCATTCCAGAGTGTCTTCAGTTAAACTGTCTCAAACCAAGATATTTTTCCAACCGAAACCCCAATTCCAGCATTCTGTTCAGCAGGCAGGCTTGGAAAATTCCACAGGGTCACGGGCAGGTGTCCAGCTGAGCAACTGGAGATGTGGGATTGGATGGCCTGGAGAAGGGAAGGCTCCAGGGAGACCTTGGAGTAAATTCCAGGGGCTCCAAGAGAGGGACTTTGGATAAGGGATGGAGTGACAGGACAAGGGAATGGTTTCCCACTGCCAGAGGGACATTGGGAAAGAATTCCTGACTGTGAGGGGGGTGAGGTTTTCCAGAGAACCTGTGGCTGCTCCATCCTGGAAATGTCCAAGGCTAGGTTGAAATAACCTCCATCCCTGCATCCCACGGCACAGTCCCAAAGCTGGAGCACGCTAGATGGCGCTGTGGGATGAAGTTTGGTGCCACAGCTGGAATTCGCACAATTCCAAAGGCTTCCAAGCAGGTTTTATCAGCACTTTTTCCAAAGGGGCTCGGGTAACACACGGAGTGTTATCCCAGAAGAGCGCTGCTAGGATCCCGGGAATGTTCCCTGCCAGGATCCCAGGAATATTCCCTACCAGGATCCCGGGAATATTCCCTGGCAGGATCCTGGCAGGCAGGATCCTTTGGAAAAACCAGGATGAGTTTCCAGGGACAACAACACCAGCAAGTAAAATCCCAGGATTCCCAAAATGTTGGGGTAACGGAGCTGTCTGGAATCGGTTTGGATGCTGGTGGGGATGGAAGGAAGGTTTTATTCCCTGGGTTTATTCCCTTGGATTTGGGTGGGAAAACTGGGATCCATGGGAAGCAGGCATACGGGAAGGAGTAAGCAGAGCAAATGTTTTCCCCAGTTCTTCCGGGATTTTATTTGCCACAGGAATTCCACCTGAATCCCAAATTCTTTTAAGGGGTTAATCTGCTCAGTGGCTGTTTATCCAGCTTCCCTAAATCCCAAATAATTGGGGTTAATCTGGGAGTGGAAATCCCGGGATCCATCCCTTAAACGAGGTCAGGCCATTGGGATAAGTGGGGAGGTCGGGCTCTGCCGGGAAGCCAGAATTTTCGATGGGGTTTGATCCTGGGATGCTCCATGTCCATCCTGCCGGAGTTTTATCCAGAGAGGGACAGGAAATCCTGGGAAAAACTGCCCAGAAATCCATGGGATTTCCAAGCTGGGACAATGGATGTGCCCAGAAATCCACGGGATGGGGCTCTCCTGCTGTTTTCTCCCTGTTTTTCCATCCAGGAACTCCGGATCCAGCTGGTTCTCCGGCACTCCCTAATGCTTTCCTTGTGTTCCTGCTTTTCCAAAGGGGAAGAAAAACAGGGAAAGGCTTCGTTATGCCCCTCCTCCCACTCCCACTCTTTTTGTGGTTCCCAGGAATTCCCAGGAATTTGCGGTTCCTTTCAGTGGGGCTTTTTTGCCCTCCCCAAATTCCCACACAGCTGCCAGTGCCAGGATCCATCCATGTGGGAATGTGGGAGTCACATCCCGATTTTCATTCCCATTTTAATGGGATCATGCTCTTCCCATCCCTGGGGAGGTTTTTTTTGGGGATTATAAATAGCAACCCTTCCGTGATCCATGTGTGGAGCCACTACCAGGGATAAAAAGGTTAGGAATCCCTGTGTTTTCATGGGATGGCAGGAGTGGGGATTTGGGATTTCTGGGAAAGGAATCCCAGAATGGGCAGGGAATGGGGAGACCTCATCCATGGAATAAAACCATTCCCAGATTCCTCTACCTATTCCCAAATTCTGTTTATTGGGATTTCTCATTAATAATTAAATCATTGGGTAGGAATAGCTTCCTGTTGTTTGGTGTTTCTGCCGGGGAAAAAAAAAGACTGGGAAGCAGCCCTGAGAATTCAGTTCCTTCCTAGAAAAAACAGGGATTCCAAAAGAAAAGCCGGGAATTCCTCTAAGATGGAAAAGCCCTCTAAGATGGAGTCCAACCATTCCCACATCCCAAAATCCCTCTGGGAATGGGGCTGCTCCAGGCTTCCCTCATTCCAAGAAAATCCCAAATTCCCAGCCCATCCCAAATTCCCACTGCATCCTGGCAGGGCCATAACAACCCAGAAAGTGGGATCCTTATGGAATGAGGGAGGGGGAGCAAAGGGAAGACAAAAATATCCGCAGGGATGGGAGGAAAAGATTCTGTGGAATTCCCAAATAATGTGGAGTAGAAGGGCCGGAAAGATCATGGAATTTAATCGGAGATTATCCGGAGGGGAAAGCCAGACTCAGCTGCCAGGGATGGAACTTCTTTTAGCTGGGAAATAAGGATTGGGAGCATCATCTTCCCTTGGATCCCATAAATCTTCCCTTGGATCCCCCAAATCCCATGGGAGCTTCCCAGGCTTTCTGGCACCTCCATCTGGGATGGGATATCCTGGCCCCATTCCCTGCCCCATTCCCAGCCCCATTCCCTGACTCCCAGCTCCAAGATGTAAAGATATTTATTCTATATATATGTAATATAACGTAATGTAATGTCATATTGCATTGCATTATATTACATTATATTACTGTATTGTATTGTATGCTCTTCCATTCATTATATTACATTGTTATATATCATACGTTGTATTGCATTACAACATATAATAATATATATCTAGAATATTCTATAAATTGCATTGTTATAATTAATACTGTATGTTACATTATAATGTAAAATTCTAATATTAATTTTTAACCATAATTACATTGTATTGTATTCTAGTCTATTCTATTCTTTATATTACATTGTTATATATATCATATAATATTGTATTACAATGTATATTATTCTATTCTATTCTATTCATTCTCTTACATTGTTATCTATAATATATTGTATTACGTTACACTACAACGTATTATTCTGTTCTATTAAATTAATATTACATTATCATATAATATTGCACTGTATATTACATTCTATTCATTATTTTACATTGTTATATATCATATCATACTGTATTACATTAAATGACAATGTAAAATTTTAATATTAATTTTAACCCTAATTCTATTCTATTCTATTCTATTCTATTCTATTCTATTCTATTCTATTCTATTCTATTTCTATTCTACTCTACTCTGCTCTATTCTATCCTATCCTAATTCTGTTCCTTGTATTCCATTGTTCTATATTGAATTGTATTACATTACCTTATAATTATATTGTATTCTATTCATTATATTACATTGTTATATATCATACCATATTGTATTACACACTATTGCATTGTATTGTATTCTATATATCAAGCTATCAAAAATGCTATTGTAGTAATAATAATACTAATTCCAAAGCCATTCCCCCTGCCATAGCCATCCCCAACCGCCCCACTCCCACCCCGTCCCCAGTTACCGGCAATGGCGGAAGGAAGGGCACCGGGAGGCTCGGGAGTTAGAAAAATGGCACATTTATTGCTACAGAACGCTCATGTACGTGACGGCATCGGATACTACAGCTGGGAAATCTGGGAATGGCCTCCGCCACGTCGGCTCCATCCATCCATCCACCTGCGCCGAGCTCCACCACCTGCCGGGACAATCTACAACTCGGGAATACACCAAAAACATGGAAAAATCGAGGCACTCAGCCACACATTGGAAACAAAGTGTAACTGTTCTTTTGCTTTTTTTTTTTTTTTTTTTTTTTTTTTTTTTCTTTTTTTAACAGCTTTTTCAATTTTTTCCTTTTTTTTAAAAATTATTTTTTTATTTTTTATTTTTTGTCTCAACCGGAAAATTTTTTTCCCCGGAAACTCGACGGAAAAAAAAATCCCCAAAAACCCAAAACCCGCCCCCCCACAAAAAAAAAAAAAACCAAAGCAACCCAAGTGAGTACAGTTTCATCATCTCCGGAATAAATCACATGGCAAAATAACAATCTTTTAAATAGTAAAATAAAGTAACAAACTTTTACTTCCGATGATCCCAAAAATCTACAAAGAAGAAATATTCAGAATCTGACAATTTTTTTTATTATTATTATTTTTTTTCATTTTTGTCGGTTTTTTTTTAATTTTTTCTCCGTAATATCCGTGGTATAAAAGGAATTGCTCCCGTGAAAAATAAGCCAAATATATTTTTTTTTTTTAATTTTTAGCTTTTTTTTTCTCTTTTTTTTCTCCTCCTACTCAGGGTTGTCCTACGATTCTATTTTATAGCAAAAAAGAGCACTCAACAAACGAAGCTTTATAACAAAAAGCCAGGCACTGATACATGGTAAATCTCTTTTTTTTTTTTTAACCTTTTTTTGTCTTTTTTTAATCTTATTTTTCACTGAAATTGCATCACAAGGAACGAGAATGAAAAAGGCCACAGAGTTCATCTCATTTTCACCATGACAGAAATATTCTAAGGAATACTGGGAATGAGGGATGGGCAAAAAACCAGCACGGCACGAACAGGAGGCGACTTCGAGTCCCATGGGAAAAAAACCCCAAAAAAAGGGGGATTTTCTTTGAATAAAAAACCCAAAAAGTGGGATTTTCTTTAAAAAAAAGCAACAAAAAAACAGCCCAAATGAAACAAAAAACATAAAACCCCAAAAATTCAGGAATAAACCCAAACACTTGGACCCTCCCAGGTGCCCTTTTATGTTGGAATTTTTCCTATTCCACCTCGGATCTTCTTTTTTTCCAACCAGTGAACTAGTTTGGAATTTTTTCCTTTTTTTCTTCCCCCTTCTCTTCCCCTATTTTTTCTTTTTGGAAAAATCCCTCGAGCTCATTTGTGCTCATTTCCCACCAGAATCTCCTCATTCCTGGTGCTGCCCGGGATCGTCCCCCCCCCCACTCCCAGCCCCCTGAAATTCCAAAAAATATTCCCAAAAAAACCTCGGAAGACTGAATCAGCACAAGGACTGATGGCTGGAACGCTCCTTGCAGCTACACAGAAGACAAAAATTTGGGGTGAACATTCCCAATCCGCAAATTCCTCGGATGTGGAGCTGGGAAAAAAAGCAAAAATCAGGATTTTACCTTTCTTGGGGAATTTTCGAGCCTGCATTTATTCCCATGGGGAATAAAATCCTTCGTGGATTTCACCAGCAGCTCCATGGGCTGGGAAAAACAGGGAAAAATATCAGGGATCACGCACCTGGATCCGGGATGGACCTTTTCCTTGCCTTCCCAAATTCCAGGAATGGAATTCCTCCATAATTTTACACCAGGAAATGGGGTTTATTCAAGCCCAAGTTGGATTTTTTTTCCTCCACATCCAAGGACTTTACGGACAACTCAAAACTCTGGAATTTTTCCCATTCCCGACGGATTTCCAGTTCTTGTCACGGCCGCGGCTCATCCAGGAATGTAGGAATTCCATTTGTTCTCATTTCAGCCGGAAAACCCCCAGAATTCCCATTTTTATTTCATTCCGAGGAGACTTTGTGGGGGCTTTTTTTTACCACACGGATTTTTAAAAACTGGGAAAAAACCCAACCCTAACCCGACCCCGATACAACATAGGAAAACACGGAATAACAAGAGTCTACATGGAAAAATAGAACTTTTCCGTACACAATTCCAAAATAACGATCCCTTTGCCATTTGTTGCATAAAATTTACAAATGTCTTTTTTTTTTTTTCTCCGTGGTTTTTGTGGATTTTTTTGTGTCTTTCCCGTGACTCCAGAAGTGGCAAAACCAGGAGAACAGATGAAACATTCTGGGATGGATTTTTTTTTTTTGTTACGGCATTTATTCAGTGGGAAAAATCCGACTTGGAACACGATTTCAGATGGGAAATCCCAATGGATTTCCTGGAAAAATAGATTTGGGAAACGGGAAAGATGCCGAGAAATATTTAATGAGCACGATCCTGGTTCTGTACACCAAAGTCAATTGAGATTGGGATTCCCTATAGAAGCTGGAGCTGCTTGGAATCTATTCCTTCCGGAATTTTCTTTGTCCTGGTCGGAGAATTCCTGGAATAAAGCCCCTCCTGGATAAAAGTGCAAAGGGAATGCTTTAGGACTCGTAAGGCTCGGGAAAAAACAGCGGCGTGCCCCAAAAATCGGGATTTTCCCACGGAAAACAAGGTCGACGCTTCCGAAAATCCACTTGGAAAAGGAGGAAACAACGGGAACAAAAAAAAACCAAACAAACAAACCCCAAACCCCGAACCGAGTCCCGAATGGATCGGATCCGATCCCTCCCCCACCCCTTTCCCAGCCCCTGGAATCTGAGGGAACGTTGGGATCGCGGCCGCGTTTTTTTGGGATGGGATGTTTTGCCGATGGATAAAACATTGGAAGGCACAGCGGTAACATTGTGGCATTCTAACCTTGTACCTCGGAAAAATCCCGGGAAAAAACAGGGCCACCCCGACCCCGAATTCCTGCTTCTTCCCCACCCTCCCCCAGGGAACGATTTTTTATGGATGAGAAGCAATGGCAGGGTCAGCCTGGACCCCCAAGAAATGGGAGAAACGGGAAAAAAAGATCAACTGACCAGGGAAAAGAGGAAAGAAGCCCAAAAAAAAATCCGTATTTACAGTAAAACCTTTTTTTTCCCTTGTTTTTTTTAAAAAAATCCATACTATGATTTTTTTTTCCTTTTTTCATTGGTTTTCTTTTTCCTTTTTTTTTTCCTTTTTCCTTTTTTTTTCCAGGAGCAAAAAAAAAAAAGTTGGGAACCGAAGGAAACGAAACCTCACCATCATCTTCACTAAATTTCTCATATAGATTTATATATATATTTATAGATATATATATTTTTGTCATAAGGTCTATAAGATCCATCTGTTTCTCCTAACCCTAAGGAATGGCTAAAATGGCATCGCTTCAGTTTCTTTTTTTTTTCTTGTTTTTTTTTTTTTTTCCGTCAGGACCTTTTTGCTGGTTTTGGGAATTATTTCGGGAACGTCGCTTTTTTTTTTCCCGGTGGATATCCAGGAAGTAGAAACACCAAGCCAACAAAAAAACGTTCATTTTCTGTCATTTTTCCTCATTTTTCTCCTCTCTCCAGAAGTACACTTTTTTATCATTATTGCAAGTTTACCTTTTTTTTTTTTGTTTTTTTTTTTTAAATTAAATATTTCTTTTCCTCAGGCTTACAAATTTGGGGGTTTTTTCCCCCAAGGTGTTTTTTTTGTTTGTGTTTTTTGTTTGTTTTTTGTTTTTTTTGTTTGTTTGTTTTTTCCTTTTTTTGTTCCAAAAAAAAAAAAAAGAAAAAAAAAAGAAGGAATTTTAGGCACAAAATGCATTGTCCCACAGTGTGGAAAAGATTGCCGTTCAGTCTCGGAATTCCGCGCTGGACATTCTGGGGTATGTTCCGAGGGATTTGTCCCTCCCAAGTTTATACTTTTTCCGTCGGGTTCCGTGGTTTTTCTTTTTCTCGGGAATGCTGGAATCTCTCTTGCGTCTGGGATTTGGAACTGCTCAGACTTGTCTTATTATCTTACAAAACAAAGGGCTCAGGGAGAAGTGTTTCTGTGGGATTGGGATCATACAGCGGGGATTTCATGGAGAAACGCGGCAGCTTGGACCTGTGGTAGAAGGGAGAATTCCCATCAGGAGAGGGGAGTTCTTCCGGAATTATCCTGTGGCCCCATTCCTGGGAAATGGGTGACCCCAAAAGAGCTTTGGAAGGGATTGGCTGGCCCCAACTCCAACCCCAGTATCCAGGGTTAATATCCAACATTAATATCCGACCCCAATTCCAACCCTGATATCCAACATTAATATCCAGCCCTGATATCCAACCCTAATAACCAACATTCATATCCAACCCCAATTCCAACTCCAATATCCAACCCTAATATCAAATCCTAATGTCCATCCATAATATCCAACCCCAACAACCAACAGTAATATCCAACCCCAATATCCATCTCTAATATCCAACCCTGATATCCAACCCTAATTTCAACTCTAATATCTAGCCCCTACAGCCATCTGTAATATTCAACCCTAGTATCAGATCTTAATATCCAACCCCCATTTCAACTACAATATCCAATCCCAATATCCAGCCCTAATATCCAGCCCTAATATACAACCCCAATATCCAACCCTAATATCAAATCCTAATACCCATCTGTGATATCCAACCCCAATTCCAATCCCAATATGCAACCCTAATATCCAGCCCTAATATCCAACCCCAATATCCAACATAACAACCATCCCTAATATCCAGCCCCAGTATCCAACCCCGGTATCCAACCCTAATATCCAACCGACCTTTTTTACATCTGTCCCATGTGATTGGAGGCGTCGCCCATCCCGGGGTGGGGTCCTGCCAGTGACAGCGGAGGAGGATCCGAGGACACCTTCTCCTCTTCCCGCCTTTTCAGGCACGCCGCCTTCGGATTCAGGTTCCGTTCTGCAGGAGAGGAGGACAACATCAGAGGGGAGAAGGAGAACTTCCATGGGGGGAAGAACTTCATGGGGGAGAGAAATTCCATGGGGGACAGGAGAATTTCCACGGGGGAAAGAACTTCCATGGGGGAAAGGAGAACTGCAGTGGAGGAAAGAACATCCACAGAGGAAAGGAGAACTTCCATGGAAAGAAGGGGAACTTCCATGGGGGAAAAGGAAAACTTCCATGGAGAAAAAGGCAACAACTTCCATGGAGAAAAGGAGAACCTCGATAATTTTTCCATCCCATAGCCCTTGAGACTGGACAACCTCTGCCCACACATTCCCGAAATGCAGCTCCACTGACCTCGGACTTGCTGCTCCAAGCTGAGGATGACAGCCACGGCCTGGTGCAGGATGAGCAGCTTGGTCTGGGGCTTGTCGCTCTTGAGGTGCAGCTGCACCATGCGCCCAAGCTCCTTGAAGGCCTCGTTGATGTCGCGCACACGGAGCCGTTCCCGTGCGTTGTTGGCCATCCGCCGCTCCTTCTCCCGCTCCGCCTTCTGCTCTGGGGTCAGGTCCTCGTCGTCGTTATTGCTGCGGGAAAAGGGCAATTTCTAATGGTGCGGAAAAGATCCCAGTTTTTAGCCCAAATCCCATTTTTCTGGGCCGAAATCTGATGTTTTCAGGCCAAAATCCCCAACTTTTGGCCTAAAAATCCTAATATCCAACCTCAATATCCAATGCAAGAACCATCCCTAATATCCAACCCCAATATCCAACCCCAGTATCCAACATAGCAACCGTCCCTAATATCCAAACCCAATATCCAACTCTAATACTGAACTCTAATATCTAATCCAAAAATTCCAGATTTTTGGGCCCAAATGCAATTTTGTTGGACTGAAAAATCCAATTTTTTTGGGGCAAAAAATCAGATTTTTTTTGGCCAAATAATCAAATTATTTTGGGCCAAAAAAAGCCCAATTTTTTTTCTCTGAATCCAATTTTTTTTAGGCAAAAAAATCCCAATTTTGTGGGCCCAAATCCAAAATTTTTTTGGGAAAAAAATCGTCCTTTTTTTGGCCCAAATCTGATTATTATGGGCAAAAAACTCCAAATTTTTGGGGCCCAAATCCCTATTTTTTGGGGCAAAAACCCCAATTTTTGGGGCAAAACCCCCAAGATCCCGTTACCTAGATCTTGACCTAGTAATGGATTTGATCTCCTTCTTCTCCTCTTCCAGCTTTTTCTCTTCCGACGATTTCCCGTCCTGGAGGTTCTCGTCGGCCTCGTCGTCCGATTTGATCTCGGAGCTGCCGGAGGAGACACTCTGCCCTTGGAGCCCCGCGGGAATTCCTAGTGGGAAATGGGGATCAGCTGGGGAAGGGAATGCTGGGATTGTTTTGGAAGGGTTCCATGGATCTCCCCTCTTCCATAGCCCAGGGTGCTCCAAGCCCAACCAGGATCATCAAATCCCGAAATTTTGGGATTGGAAGGGACCTTAGAGCTCATCCCATTCCATCCCACCTGCCTTGGTTGCTCCAACTGGGAGCACTTTCAGGGATCATCAAATCCCAGAATTTTGGAATTGGAATCCCATTCCATCCCACCTTCCACAGCCCAACCCGGCCCTGTTTTTCTCAATCCCAGAGCAGTCCCAAAGCATTCCAAGAGCAAATATCCTCCCCATCCAGGGCAGGGAGCACAGGCAAAACCGGGAGGCCAAGTTCATGGAACAACCCCACATATTCCATCCGGGATTTGGGAATTCTGGGACACTCACCCCTGTAGGGATCCTGGGGGGGGTTCAGGTCCGGGGACGTCGCTGACTGCACCGGAAGCTGCGGCACCGGGACCTGGTTGGGGACGAGCGAGTGGCTCCCGCGGATTCCGACTCCGTCCTCACGGTGAGCTCCCACCTTTTCCAGGGAGAGAGAGAGGCCAGGTGAGCCGGGAATCCCCGGAAACCCCAAATCCCAATTTTCCCATGTGCCAGGGAAACATGGCCACCGTGATCCCGATTCCCACATGGATCCATTCCCTTTGGGCTCCTCTCCCCATTATCTCTGGGCCCATCTGCTTCACTGGGGGCGGTGATTCCCTCCCAGCACTCCCAAATCCAGGATGGATCCGCAAGGATTTTATCCACTGTCAAATCCCGAATCCAAAGGGCCACTGGCCCTACTGGCTCTGTTCCATAAGGAAAAGGAAGGGAATAAAGGAGCAGAAGGAATTTGGGATCCAGGAGGGATTGGGGTGCAGCAGGAATTTGGGAGCAGCAGGAATTGGGGTCCAGGAGGAATTTGGGAGCAGGAGGACTCTGGGATCCAGGAGGAATGGGTATCCAGGAGGAATGGAAATCCAGGAGGAATGGGGGATCCAGGAGGAATTTGGAAACAGGAGGAATGGGCTGCATGAGGAATTTGGGAGTAGGAAAAATTTGGGGTCCAGGAGGAATTTGGGAACAAAAGGAATTGGGGAGAAAGAAGAATGGAAATCCAGGAGGAATTGGGGTGCATCAGGAATTTGGCTCCAGGAGGAATTTGGGAGCAGGATGAATTGGAATCCAAGAGGAACGGGGGATCCAGGAGGAATGGGGATCCCAGAGAAACGGGGGTCCAGGGGGAATGGGGGGCACCTGCCCCTATGGCCCCAGCAGGAAGACATTCCCTGATCCCAGAAAGCCCCTAGGGGATCCCATGGATTTGTATCCAGTGGGATACCAGGAGGAAGTTGGGATTGTCCCAAACCTCGCCCGACTCTGGATAAATCCGGGAGCGGCCGCAGATTCCAAACCATTCCCCTCATTCCCTGCCCTTTCATCTCCGCGCCATCCCATAATAGTTCCCAGATGGAGTGGGGCCGGGCTATAAATAAGATCAAAAGGGAAAGGATGGATTTAATAATCCTAAAAAAAGCCCACAGAGAGGGGGATGGAAGCTGGGAAAAGGCGAAGGTCGGGAGGTTTTCCCGGTTTTTTTGGCTCCAGAAAAATTCCTTTTTCTCCAGGAAAATGGGAGTGGGATTTTGGGAAAGGGATTTGGAGGTGGAAAAGGGGATGGGAAGGAAAAATTGTGTAATTTGGGAAATAGAGCAGGGTGGGATGGGAAGATAAAGGAATGGGATGGATTGGAATGGACTGGAATAAAGGGAATCAATGGAATAAAGGAGAATAAATAAGGCAGAGTAAAAGGGAATAAACAGAATAAAATTGAACAGAATAAAATAGAATAAAATTTTAAAAATAAAGTAGAATAAATGGAATAAAAGAAAAAAATTAAATACAAGAGAATGAATAGAATAAAATAAAATAGAACAAAGTAGAATACACAGAATGAAAGAAAATAGAATAAAATAGAGAATAAACAGAATAAAATTAATAAAATTAAATAGAAGAGAATCAATAGAATAAATAAAACTAAACAGAAGAGAATCAATAGAATAAAATAAATTAAGTAAATGGAATTAAGTGAAATAAATTTAAAAAAAGAAATAGCATCAATAGAATGGAAAAAAATTGAATAAATGACTAGAATAGAACAGAACAGAACAGAATAGAATAGAATAGAATGAAATAAATATAATAAATAAAAATAAATCAAATCAATAGAATTAAATCAAATAAATAGAACAAACAGAATAAAATACACAGGAGAAATCAAAATAAATAGAATTAAATGGAATAAATGGGATTGAAGGAATCCAAATCAATGGAATCAAGGGAATTGTGTGAAAGGGAATAAATAAAAATTAAAATGGAAAAAATCAAAAGAAATTGAATAAAAAAAAAGGGAATAAATAAATAGAATGAAATGGAATAAAGTGACTGGAATGGAATAAAATGGAATAAATGGGATGACTGAGAATGGAAAAACCCCAATCAATGGAGTGGAATGAACCGAAGGAAATCTTGTGGTTTATAGGGATTTGAATCCCACCAAATTCCATGTTGGAATATCGGGAATGGCAGGCAGGGCTTCCAATCCAAAGGTGGGAAACGTCCCCAGCATCCTCTTGGATTTGGGATTGGAATTTTTGGGAATTTTTCTTCCCTTCTGCTTCCTTCCCAGCATGGAATCCACTGGTGAATTCCAGTGGGTGAATTCCAGGATGACTATTCCGGAACTTTGCTCTGCTCGTTTTTCCAAGGAATTCCCGACTCAGCCTCTTCCCACCAAACCACAGGGGCAGCCAGTGAGGAACACTCCCTGGGAAGGCAAATTCCCAAAAAAAAGGGGATTTTCGGATCCCAGTTTTTACATTTCACCCTCATCTGGCTTTTCAAGGAGCCCCATTCCTGATTTCCGAAACAAACCGGATCCCCTGGCTGAGTGTTCCATCTGCAAGGCTCCCAAAATTCTCCTTTTTCCCCCCTGATTGGGAGCAGATCCACAGGAAACGGTTGTGAAATCCGGCTTTGAATAAATCCAGATTTGGGGCTGGAAAATGGGATTTTAGCCATGCTGGGAGGGGAAAAAAGCCGGAGCCATGCTAAAATCTGGGATTCTCAGGATCAGCCGGAGGAATATTGAATTGAATGAATCCTCCAATTCTGAAAGTTCCATTCTTTTCTTCCTTAGGTGCCTGATTTAATGGAATTCTGAAATTTAGAACGGTTTGGCTTGGAATTGTGGAAACCGGGACGGTTTGGGTGGGCAGGGATGTGGCAATTCCCGAATAAAAAAGGAATTGTCTCCAAGCTGGCCCTGGAGGTGTCAGCTCCATTCCCATTCCCATCCCCACCCCCATCCCTGTTCCCGTTCCCATTCCCACCCCATTCTTAATTACCCCAATTAGCCTGAGCCAGTGAAAAATCGTGCTGGAGAATTCCCTGTTCCCTTCCTACATTCCAGACAGGAACTCCCACTGCAATGTTCCCATTCTCATCCCAGCTCCTACTGGGATGTCCCTGTCTCACTGGGATGTTCCCATTCCCATTCCAACACTCACTGGGATGTTTCCTTTCTCATTCCAGCTCCTACTGGGATGTTCCCATTCCCATCCCAGCTGCCACTGGGATGTCCCTGTCTCACTGGGATGTTCCCACTCCCATTCCAGCTCCCACTGGGATGCTCCCATTCCTATCCCAACTCCCACTGGGATCGCCCATTCCCATTCCAGCTCTCACCGGGATGCTCCCATCACCACAGAGCAGCTCCCACAGGGATGGTCCTATTCCCATTCCAGTCCCCGCAACCCCTTTCTCCCCATCCCACCCCTCTCCCATCTCTCATCCCAAATTCCTGGCTCACCATGTGGGAATTCCCGCTCACTGTGAGGGAATACCACTTGGCCATGGCTCCCTTATGTCCCATTTTTTTCCCATCTCCCAATCCCGAATTCCCACTCACCACCAGGGAATACTGGTTGGCCGTGACTCCATTGTATCCCACCCCTCTCCCATCCCTCCTCATACCGGATTCCCACTCCCAATCCCGAACTCCCATTCCTATCCCGAATTCCCGCTCACCATCAGGGAATGCCGGTTGGCCGACAGCAGCCCAGTTCCGTATCCAGCCGCCAGCCCGGCCATGGCTCCGTTGTGGCCAGATCCGATCAATCCGTGGATTTCCCCGTGCCCGCCGGCCATGGATGGGGCTGGACCCACGGCGTGATTCCGGAGAACATGGATGGCGTCATCCAACCGCTCCAGGCGATCCTCGATCCGGCTCTGCTGCGGGATGGGAGGAGGAAAAGCAGGAAGAGCGTCAGGCGCAGCTCCGGAACGTGGCTCCGGGCAGCCGGGCCTTCCTGCTCATCCCCTGGGTTCTTTGGGATCGGATGGAACCTCTGGGATTGGATCCAGCCTTTGGGATCGCATCAAACCTTTGGGATTCTTTCTAGGTTTTTCCCTCTCTTCTTAAGGATTTTTTTTTTTTTTTAAAGGAATTTCGCTTCCCTAGGGCAACGGGGAACAACACGATGGAATCCTTGATTTTCGTGGGCAAAACAGGTTCAATGATTCCTCATGAACAGAAGTCTGGGAAGGGCCAGCGGAAGGAAGGCCTCGAGGTCTTGGTAAGAGTTGGCGTCAGATCGAAAGGAAAATCGGGAATGGAAAAAAAAATCAACCACGGGAATTCCAACCGAAAAGAAACCAAAAAGAAGGAGAAGGAAAGGAATGAAGTTTGCATCGCGATTCGGCTCCGAGCGGGATTTTCCTCCCCCCAAGCTGATCCCGGGATCACATGGAGAGAGGAAGGGGAGCTCCAGGTCCTGATTCCCTCACAGCCGGGGGGGTGTTCCCTATGGGAGCAATTCCCATGGGATGAGGAACCTCAATGGGATAATTCCCATGGGATGGGGAAGCTGCCCCAGCCAAGGTCTCTACCTTCCCACTGCTCTCCAAAGCCCCCAGCAGCCACAACACCTCCATGGGAAAGCCTGGGAAACACTGTGGGATTTCTACATTGGGGTGGACAAAAGTCTCTGCTAATTCCTGACTCTGGCAAACTTCCTGACATTTCCGACTGCTCAGCTTTCCAGAAGGAAAGGTGACAAATTCCACCCACATCCCTCAGAGCCGCTACCACCATTAGGATCAGCTCAGCCCACCAGAATTCCGGGTGGAGTGGACCACCCCTGCCAGCATTCCATAGAGAGAGGAGCCTCAGCACCATCTCCCTCACTCCAGGGGGATCCATCTCCCTCATTCCATGGGGATCCATCTCCCTCATTCCATGGGGATCCTTCACCACCATCTCCTCCCTTGCTCCAAGGGGAGAGGACCACAACCATTCCCTGACTCCATGGGGATTCCAATCCTCACTCCAGGACCATTCCCTGACTCCACAGGATCCCTGACCTCCCTCATCCCCACGGGATGGTCCCGCATCCACCACGGCTCCCCATTCCCACTCCTCTTCCATCTCCCTCCTCATCCCCTTTTCCCGGCAGCTTTTTCCCCGTTTTCCTGCGCCGACGGGAAGGAAAACCTGGGCGAGAGGATCAAATCATTAACAAAATGAATTAATTAAGAACCCGGAGGCCGAGGAGGTCGCTAATTAAGACATACCAAGGAGTGTAAGGGACCTTCATAATTGGGAGATGATGACGCTTGACCTCCATTCCTAGACCAAACAGCTGTTCCTGCTAACAAGTAAAATCGGAATTCCGTTAGAAACTCTGGAAACAAAACTGCCGATCTCAACTTGGACACGCGGGAACATCCTAGGCCGGCCATGCCTCCAGAGGAATTCCGGAGGAGCTCTTTTCCGGAGCTTTTCCCGCCCCGAGGCTTGGCTGTGCTAAGCTCTGCGGGAAGAAAGGGGGTCCTGCTGTCCGAGGAAAAATTGTGGGAAAACAGCAAGGAAAAATTGGGGAAAAATTGCTTTTCCTGCTCTCTTCCTGACTATTTTGATACATGGATATATGGACATCATTTGTTCTTTGGGATCTTCCCAACGATCCCAGAAAATGGCCTTTAGGATCAAGAGGGGAGCATCGGGATTTAAGGTTTATTCCCTGTTTTTGGGAATGGGCCAGGCTGGGGTGGAACTCCTGGCATGTATTTTCTTATCTAGGTTTTTTATATCCCTGTTTTCTGTGCTGAACCCTTCCAGCTCTTCCTTAAATCCACTCCTACTCCTCAATTTCTCGTTTTGGTCCTGACTTCTCCTGACTTCCCTGGGAAAGCAGCACAGCCCAAATTATCCGGGAGTTTCTCCCTCTGGCTCAGCCCCTTCCATGGGGAAAGGAAGGAGACATGCTGCTCCATTTGGGGAGAATTCTTGGGAAAATCGGGGTGGGAAGTTGTTCTGGGAAGTGCCGGGGTGGTTCTCCATAGTGCCATCCCATAGTTGGGATGTGGAATCCTGGATTTTCCTGCACTTTCCCTCCTTCCCAAAGGCTCTCATCCCTGTGGGATGCTGCCAGGATTCCGGAGGATCCAGAACTTCCCCTGGAGAGCTCGGGATGGATCCCAGCTTTCCCTGCCCTCTGGAGATACTCAGCATTCCCAGTGAGTTTAAACTGCGGGATTTGGGAATCTCAGGCTCCCTGTGATCCAGGCCGGGCCTAATGCTCCAGCTGGGGATCCTCACAGATTAAAATCTGGGAATTCTATTCTGGGGAATATTCCAAACTCGGGAGAACATGCCTGGGCCTCGGGACTTGTTCCCTTGAAGTCAGGTGGGTTTGGGGAAATCTGCAAATATTGGGAATAAAGTGCAAAATCCCAAAATTGTGGAATCCTGGAATGGTTGGGGTGGGAAGGGACCAATCCAGGTCGCCCCCAAGCCCTCATCCAACCAGGACCACTCCCAGGGATCCGGGGGCAGCTTCCTCAGGCAACCCTGATCCTAAAAAAACCTGGATTCGCTTCCAAACCATTGCCCTGCGTCCTATCCTGAATTCCCTGCCGCGGGCAGGATGGATAAACCATGGAGATTTTGGGAAGAGAGCTGGGCTGAGCTTCTCTCTGTGTGCTGTGGGAACTTGGGATGGGAGCTTGTTCGGGCGTCTCTTCCCGAAAAAAACCAAAACTTAGGATGCAAATAGAATTGAACAACAATACCTGAGAGAGAAGGGGGAGAACCGACAGGAGTTGAAGGATTTGATGGGAAGCTGGTGTTGGTGTGATCTGGAGAATAGATCTTTAAGAGATGATACAGAATTAATCTAGAGCCGTCACATCCCAGTGCCGAAAAAAAGCTTGGAATTCTTAAGCATTCCCTTCATTGCAATGAGAGCGGGACAAGCGCGCAAGAAATTCCAAGGAATTCAATGGATTCTGGGCTCTGGAACTCTGATCTCTGTCCGGTTAGGAGATGGGGCCGGAGGAGATGCAGGAAGCTGGACACCCTCGGGAAGGGATTCCCGGGATTTGGGATTGTCCCGGGATTTGTCTCGGCTTCATTTATGAATGAGTGTCATGAGAACTCAAAGGAACCCACTGTGCCCAGAAAATAATCGGAGTGCTCCTGGAAAAAGGCCGGGATAATGGGAGCGGGGTGGGAATATCCCGGATATCCCAGTCCCGTTATCCCTGTCTGAGGTGGGAATGGCTGACTTGAACAGTGACCTGAGGAGGAGTGAACTGCCAGGAAAAACTCCAGGAAATTCCAGAGGAATCCCAGTGCTGGGGGGCAGTTGGGAGTGTGGAGCTTATCCCTCCCTCTTCCCATGGAAATGTGGCCAAACCTTCCCCTCTTCCCATCCCTATCCTACCCTAAATCCTCCACCCTTTTCCCTGATCCCTCCCTATTCCCGCAGGGAATGCTGCCTCATCTTCCCCGACTCCAGCCGCCCGAATCGGCCCTGAATTCCAATTCCAAAGGGTCAGAATGGGCAATTCCAAAGTAAAGATTTCCTTACGGAAGCGAGTGCCTTTCCCAGAGCGTCGCCGGTCTGTGAGCTGCCCGCCGCCCCGCTGCCTCTGTTGGCTGAAAACCACAAAATTCCAGGTGAAAATTCCATCTTCTCGCCCGGGAAACATCCATTCCCATCCCCAATTCCTATTCCCGGGTCGCCCGCTGGTTATTGAATCCTGATTAGGGAAAACTGGGATTTCATTCTCCTTATTTGGATCTATGGGGTTGTTTTCCACAGCCTCGGTGGGTCATGGAATGGTTTGGGATGGAAGCGGATTGTTGGGATCAGCTCATTCCGATGGGGAGGGACATCTCCCACAAGCCCTATCTGACCCTGCCTCCTCCATGGGCAGGGACACCTCCCACCTGACTGGGAATGCTTCCCGGGATGGGGAATCCGTCCTTTCCAGGATAACTCCGACCTGGAGTGCGGATCGAGTCCCTTCCTTGTTCCCAGCCCTCCCAAACCTCCTTATGCAGATTTTCCCACCCTCCGTTCTTCCCGAATTCTGTAAGCCGAACTGTGTGTCCTGCAATGTGCTCCCTTGTTCTCCCATTATTTAATTCCCTGGATTCGCTCTCGGAGAGGCCGAGCTGCCCCTTTGGATTCCTGGGATTTTAGCCTTTCCCAACCATTCCAGCACCAAACCGAGGTGGCTTTTCCCCATGCTGGCATCCCTCCCCATGGCAACTGCAGGTTTTTCTGGGATGCTCACCCAGGATAGAGTCGGTGCCGTTGGCCGGGGGCGTGCAGGACGAGGCGCTGTAGTGGCCACTCCCGCTCCGGTGGAACGTGGACATCGGAGGAAGACTGGAAT
Organism: Acanthornis magna; assembly: GCA_036785705.1. Lineage (NCBI taxonomy): Eukaryota > Metazoa > Chordata > Aves > Passeriformes > Acanthizidae > Acanthornis > Acanthornis magna. Next base: position 24,387 of record JAWUZG010000664.1, read on the forward strand.
TGATGTCGGCCGAGGAGTGCGATGGGTAGCTCTGCAAAAACCGGGAAAAAACCAGGAATGCCGGAATGAAGGGATTTGAAGGATCAGCTCCTCTCTCCCCCACTGCAGGTAACATTCCCAATCCCGAATCCCAAATCCCAAACGCTTACCAGGCGCTCGTGCGGGTGCAGGCTGCAGTAGCTGCTGGACTGGGGAATGTGGGAAGAGTTGCCGAGCATTCCCGCGTAGCCGGGCTGGTTCATCCCGCTGGACGAGCTCCAGGGGTCGCTGCCGTGGTGCCCATCTGGAACAGAAAATCCGGGAATAAATCCGGGAATTGGGGAATCATGGAGAGCTTGGCTTTGAAATCACATCCAGGACCGGCTCATCCCTGCTCCAAGCCCATTCCCACCCAGCCTGGAGCACCAGGGGAATGTTGGATCTCCTTAAAATCCAATTCATTCCCAACTCTGGAATTCCAGCACACATTATTGAAATGGGAATGGATCAGGAAAAATTCCCTCATGGAATAATCGGCAGTGGAGTCATCATCCTGGAAGTGCCCAAAAAAATCCATGGATATGGTGGTGCCACTTCACCTTCAAGGGCTTTTACAGCCTCGGTATTCCATGAGCCTGATCCTTGCAAGGGAATTCTTTCCCCCCTATGAGGAGCCTGATTACAAACCCCAGGAATGGCCTAAAATTGATCCCAATCTTCACTGGCACTAAGGCAAAATACAGGAATTCGGAGCTCATCCCTGTTTTAAGCTTGAACTCCATGGAAAGGGAGATCAGGGGATGCACAAATCCTCATTTTTATGGAAACGATCCCAAAATGGTCGTCCGGAGCGGCGGGCCTACCTTGGAATGAAATAAAAACCTGGGAAAAAAACATAGGAAATGGGAAAAATGGGTCTTCCCTCCCACCTTGCATGAAGAAAGAGCTGGGGAAAGTGCTGGCTGCTGGTTTGGAGGATGGATATCCGGGAGAATCCCGGTTGTAGTCGGCAGTGCTGGCGGACGGAGCATAAACCTGCAGGAAAAAAGCCTCATTTAGGTGGATTTGATCCCAAAAAATGGGAATTTTCCCCCTCACTCCCTGAAAATCTCTTCACAGTATCCCAGAACTCCTTTGGAACACAAACCCTTCCGGCGCTGTGGGACTGGGAAGTCAATTCCCAGCTCCGAAAGCTGCTCCGGGCTGACATTTTCCAGCTCAAACCGAGGGGGATTTGTCCAAAAGTCCGGATTTCTGGGAATCAAATTATCCACCAGATGTCCACATGTTCCTCCCGGAGCCGAAAATAAACAGGAACTGGGAACAATGCGGGCTTTTTTTTAGGATCAAAGCCCGCGGGCCTCGCCTGCTCCGAGACAAGCTCGAAAAGTTGGGATTTTCCAGCTAAAAAACTCCCCCAGTTTCAAAGCCGACACAGAATTCCAACCGGGATATGAAATTCCCAAGGGTCCGGGTTGTTAAAAACCTGGACCACCAACGCAGCAGGGGGAAAACTCCTTCCCTCAGAACATTCCCTTTTCCCGTGCTGTTCCAAAACCCTCCTTCACTCCCACTTCTCCCTAACCCCTGCAACTTTTCCGGGATAAGCTCTGGATTCCTCCTGTTTAGGAGGGAATTGCGAACCCAAATCCCCCCGGCTGGATCACGGGAATTCCTGATTCCTGGTGGGATTCATTCCCGCTCCTCCTCTCTCCAGATGGAACGCTGAATCCCGAATCCCTGATATCTCCGGGATGCAAATGGAGACCTTCCTGCCTCCATTTTGCAGCAGGCGGTGGATCCCGGGATTTGGCACGGCGCCTGCTCCCGACGTTCCCAGGGAAGCGCAACCCAGTCGGGAAGAGCACACGGCTCTCCCTAAAAAAAAAAAATCCCCCAAAAAAACAGGGAGTGAAGGGTTGGGATGCACAGGAATATCCCAGCGGAGTGGGATCGATGGCACTGCCCTAAGGATGCTCCAAATCCTGGGAAAAGCCGGCAGTGAGTCCCGGGGAATGATTTGGGGGTGACACAACCGGAAAGCCAAAATCCTGGGACAGGAATTGCTGCCATTTCCCGGGATTCAGGGATTTGGGATGGGAGGCACCGCACAATCCTGGGATGGCTGGGTTTGGAAGGAATGCTAGGGATCATCCACCAGACCCTGGATCCATGGAAGTGTCTGAGGCTGGATGGGGCTCGGAGCAGCCTGGGATTGGGGAAGTGTCCCAGTCCATGGAGACTTCCTCACTCAGTTCTAGGGAGGAATTCCCTCGGTTTTTAAGGGAAAAATCCCCTCAGTTGTAAGGAAAAATTCCCTCCGTTTTTGGTGAAAAATTCCCGCATATTTAGTGGGAAATCCCCTCAGGTTTAGGGAAAAATTTCCTCAGTTTTTGGTGAAAAATTCCCTCAGGTTTTAGTGAGACACTCCCTCAGTTCTAGTGGGATATTCCCTCAGTTTTAGGAAAAAATTAGTTTAGGTTTTAGGTTTTAGTTTAAAATTTCCTCAGTTTTAGAGAAAATTTCCTCAGTTTTTAGGGAAAAATTCCCTCAGTTTTTAGTGACAAATTTTCCTCAGTTTTAGAGAAAAAAATCCCTCAGATTTAGGGAAAAATCTCCTCCGCTCCAGTGACGATTTCCCTCAGTTTTTAGGGAAACATTCCCTCGGGTTTAGTGGGAAATTCCTTCAAGTTTAGTGACAATTTCCCTCAGTTCTTAGGGAAAAATTCTCTCACTCTTAGTGTGAAATTTCCTCAGCTTTTGGGGAAAAACTCCCTCCATTTTAGTGCTGATTTTTCTCAGTTTTAAGCAAAAAACTCCCCGAGGTTTCAGGGAACAACTCCTTCCGTTCAGCGGCAAACACCAGTCCCGAGCTCCCAATCCCTGGCCTGCTCCAGGTTTCTTTCCCAGTTTTCCCTTTTCCAGCAGCAGGTCCTTAATTCCGGCCACATGTGGCGCGGATGAAAGCCCTGGGAAGAGCATTCCCGGGAAAAGGCCGGAAGGAAACGCCGCCCGCCCACCTCAGCCAACCTGGATCCCACAATCCGAAGCAGATGTCGGCGCTTCCAGATCTTTCTCCTGGGACGAGCAGGGAATGCTAATTGGGAGCAGCTGAGCTCTGGCGCACAGAAAAGCTCCGGAGCGGGAATGTATTCCGGGCTTGCTCCGGGAAAAACAAGTGGAGCCGGCAGGGAAGGCACCTGCCAGGACTCAGAGTGGGACGTGCAGGTGGGGGATCCTTGGAAACTCTGGGAATTCCATCCCAGGGATCCGCACCCTCCCAGCCAGGATTCCCAGGATCCCAAAGCATCCTGGGATTCTGCTCCGCTCCCCCCCTAAGCTTCCTGGGTTTTATTCCCGGGTTTTATTCCCGGGTTTCATTCCCTCATCCCTCCCCGCAGATCCGGCGCAGCCCAAATGTTTTCCAGATGGGAAGGCTGAATCCCGCGGCTCGGGAACGCCCGGAGTTAAAAAGGGGTCAAGGAAATTGGAGAGGGGAAAAAAAACCTATTCTGGATGATGTCATCCCTGGGCAGCGACAACATCCCAGATTTTCCCTCCAGCCTCGGATTGCTCTCCGCTGTTTCCCGGGATCAGAGAAGGATGGGATGGTTTGGGGTTGGAAGGGACCTCAAAGCTCATCCCATTCCATCCCAGCTTCCTTGGTTGCTCTGAGCCCTTTCAGGGATCATCAAATCCCACAATTTTGGGATTGGAAGGAACCTTAAGAGCTCATCCCATCCCATCCCACGTTCCACAGCCCATCCCGGCCCTGTTTTTATCCATCCCAGAGCATTCCCAAAGCATGCCCAGAGCAAATCCACCCAGCCAGGTCAGCAGACCCTGACTCCCGGGATCCCAGAGTTCATGGAATGATCCCACCAGAATCCAACAGGGATTCGGGAAGGGGCAGGAAAAGGGAAAGGAATGACAAAAGGAGAAGATGGGAACAGAAGGAATCCCCTGGAAACAGCAGGGAAAAGCCAAGGCAAGGGCGATGCCTGGGATTCCCTGAGAGTGGAGCCAAGAGAATCCTGGGATGTGAGGCTGGAAAATCCCTTTAGGATCATCGAGTCCAAGCATTCCCCATCCCGGAGCCACATTCCCAATCCCTCCAGGAGTAGGACTCCATCCCTTCCCCGGTGCCATCCCTGGAATGCTCCCTGGAAAAGGCCTGGAGCACCCTGGGATAGCAGAAATCCTGGGATCGTCCTTCCCAGCCGAGCCATTCCATGATTCCCAATGAAATCAACTGGATTATTCCAAGATGCAGCGAAATTCTGGTCTGCCTGAGGAGTGGAAAGATCCCAAACCAGATCCAATCCTCCCCCAGTTGGGTTTTCAGGAAGAGGCAGCTCCTGCTCCAAACCCAGTCCCTTGGAGCCATCCTGGGAAAAGCAGGAATTCCTCCCCTCCCGGGAAAGGCGGGAATTAGGCTCCGGCAGCTTCTGGTGCTGCAGGGAAAACGAGGAGGGAAGCGAACATTTGCCTTTCCCGCCGGATCCCATTAAAAAATCCATCGGCAAAATCCCCTCTTATCCATGGGGGACATCCCTGACTTCCAGGGAAAGGAATTATCCGTAATTAAAACGGAACCGGCGCCTTCCTCCCAGAATCACTCCCGCCTAATCAGCCCTTTTGGGAGCAGCCACCGGCGAGGCTGCAAGGCACATTTAGAGCGATTATTTCCCGGGAAATTTTCCCCTAATTTTCCCCTGGATCCAGCTGGGAAGGCCGGGAAAATCCACTGGGAAATTGGGGCGGATTTGGGAAGGGATTCTAAAGAACCCAAATCCCCGGAAGCTGGACTGGGAATGTTGGTTTGGAAAAGCACTTGGATTCAAAAAATCCAAATTCAAATAAAATCCTTTAAAAAACCCCAAAAAACCCCAAACATTTTTCCCTCCAAGTTGAACCAATTCCGCTGATTCCCAAAAATCAGATTCCCCAGAGAGAAGCCTCAAGGAATGGGACAAGGAAGGATCCATGAATCCCGATTAATGAATGTCGGGATGGGGGGAAATGCCCCCTTTTCAGAGCGTTTTCATTTCCAGCTGCTTTGAAGTGCCACCTCCATGAAAAAAATAAGGAAAAAAGAGGGAAAAAAGCTGGGAATGAAGTGTTTCCCACTTGTTTACACTCCTGCTTCCAAATGAATTCCAAATGGATTCAAGATGGTGGCGGCGGGAAGAAAGGGAGCCCATTCCAAGGAATTTCTGATCAAAGCCCGGGATTCGCCCACGTTCCCTTTTCATTGCCCACCAATTAAGCTCCATTAGGGAAGAAAAGTCTGGGAATAATTTTCCAGTGCAGAGTTTGTATGTTTTCCATGGAGGATCCCATAAATTTAAGGAATTTGGTGGGATTTGAGCACCTTAAGGGCTTCTACTAACCTCAACAATTCCAGGGAAGGCTGGCCCTGGAAACAGTGGCAGGATTTTTTTGGGATTCGGGAAGCCCTAAAAGGCCCTGGAATTCCGGGTTTATGGGGCCTCCATTCCCAGTTTATTTCATCCCAATGATTTCTGGCACCCCATTCCCACATCTCCCTGGGATATAACAAGCTGCAGATCTTTTTTCTTCCCACATTGTTGGGATCAGGGTGGGGTTTTTTTGTTTGTTTTTCCATGGAAACCCAAAATGCAAATTGGCACTCCCGAGTTTAAAGCTGGAATTAGCATAACGGGAATAAAAAACCACGGAGGCTCCTTCACGGCAGAATTAGTGGGAAAAAAGGGAAAAAAAGATGGACTGGGAGAAGCATCCAAGGATGCCGTTATCTCTCAGTGTCCAGTCTCTCCCAGAAAAGTCGGGAAGACTTTGCTGCCGGGATAAAAGGGAATGTGAAGGGCTGGGGATGCATTGATGTCCATGGAATTATCCCAACTTCCAAGGGTTTATTCCGGCAGCGTGGAAAACCGAGTTTGTTAGGGAGAGGAGGAGCCGATGGAATGCCGAGGTTATTGAAGTGGGAATCGCTCGCTCCAAGGAAATGGTTGGAAGTGACCTAATCCTGGCAGAGGCAGCTCCGAGGGCAGGAATTCCATCCCCGGAAGTGGCCAAGGCTTGGACCGAGCTGGGATCATGGAATGTGCAGGCCTTGGATGGGGATGGGCTCCAAGGTCCCTTCCCAGCCAAAGCATCCCAGGATTCCACGGGTACAGCTCCTGCTCCAGCAGAATCAAGGGAGGGAACATTCCAACCTTTCCAGGATGGATCCAACCCCCTGAACATTCCAGCCTTTCCCATATGGATCCCACCTGTAGGCTCCCTTCCCTCAGGATCCACTCCCAGTCCTTCCCATTCCTCCCATGGCTGGGATAAAACACCAGGAATTGCCCTGGAGCACTTCAGTGCCAGAATTCCATTAGGAATGCAAACATTCCGCGAATTTCTCTTCCCAAACCCCTCCAACTGGGGGGAGAACAGAGCCTTTGGAGTTTTTCAAGGAATATTGGATTCCCATCCCGGCAGCGCTTAACAATCAGCTTTAATCCGTGGAATTAATCCACGTTATTCCTTTAAAAAGGGAAAATGAAGGATAAAGCCTTTCCCAGGAGGGCTGAGCTGGGATTCCCAGAGCAGCCGCTCCAATTCCCGGGAAAGAGCTGGAGAACAACGGCCCCAGCTTCCCGGGATCCTGCTCCTCCGCATTCCCAAAAATCTAGACTTTCCAGCAGGATTTCATCCCGGCACTCCTGGGCACACACCCCAGGAAGAGGGAATTTCCTCCACTAATTTTTTTCCCCAGTTTTTTAAGGATTTTCAAAGTAAGGGGAAAATCCCACCTGAAATTCCACCCCAAAAAAAACCCAGAGTGGATCCATGTTTCCCTGCCTGGAAAAAATGAAACTGATTCCCGATTTTTTTTTTTTTAGGGAAAAGAAAGGGAGAGGTGAATTTTCTCTTCCCTGCTCCCTCCATCCCTTCCCATGAAAAAAGTGGGATTCCCCTGGGTACTGGAATGGGATAGCAACACCCCCATGGATTTCCATGGCCTCCCTCCAGCCAGGAGCACAAATCCCATTTCCAAAGGAGAAAATTCCATTTCCAATTCCCTTCTGGAGGACCAAAGCGAGTCCCAGAAGAAATCCCAAAGTTTTCCCAGCACCTTTCAATCCAAGATTCCCTCCCGAAGCTCAAAGAATTCCCAAAATCCTTCCGAATCCAACATGGGATTCCCACCCCATCCATCCTGGAGCTAGCATTTTCCATGGAATACTCAGGGATTCCAGGCCTTCAAAGCTGTTCTGGATATTCCGGAAAAAATCCAGGAGAATTTCATTCCCATCCTTCAGAACCTAAAGCACGGCCCCGGGTGGAGTCCGGCAGAAAGGAATGGAAATACCGGGAATTTTACACCTGGAATTCCAATTATTCCGGGGGAAGTTTATTAAGATATTTTATATATTTGGATATTTTTAACAGATTTTGATGATTTAAATATTTTTGCATTTTTCATATATTTAGATAATTTACATATATTTTGATTTTTAAATATATTTTTATCTTCTATAATCTCCCTTTCAATATAGTTTCTATTTTTCATTCATATTTTGATCTATTTTTTATTTTTAATCCATATTTTTCCATCCCTTCTAGTTTTCCATGACACACAAAGATCCTGAGGAGACAAAGCATTTTCTTTTTAGCTGTATTTTATTTTTATTTATATTTTGTATTTATCTATATTTCATATTTATCTATATTTGATATTTATCTTTATTTTGTATTTATCTCTATTTTGTGTTTATCTCTATTTTATATTTCTCTATATTTTGTATTTTTCTATATTTTATATTTATCTCTATTTATCTTTATTTTGTATTTATCTATATTTTATATTTATTTTTATCTCTATTTTATATTTCTATTTTCTATTTCTATTTCCATCATCAACAGACGCTGAAGGGCATTTTAATCTCTCTATTTACAGAAGGGGGAATTCTAATTTTTGAACATTTTAACAGCTCTAAAATTGATTTTTCTATTCTCCAGGGAGCCCTTTGATCTCTATTTTAATATAGGAATCTATTATTTATATATATAAGTATATATAAATAGTATTCTATTTATAAATACATAAATAATAGATATTAATTGATAAATTCAATGTATTTGCTGTTATCCTGAGGTGCTGAGGAGCTCAGGCCCCTTTCTCTTTATATTTTAATGCACACAGTACATACAATACAGACATCCCAGAATTCTGATAATATATGGATATTCTTAGAGGAACCAGGAAAATCCTGAAGAGCTCGAGCATTTCAACATCTGTTCTTAGTTTATATTTATATTTAATTTATATTTATTTTATATTTATGTTTAGATCGATTTATTCTCTATTTTTCTATGATCCAGAGAAATCCTGCCGAGCTCCAGCACTTTATTTTTATTTTCACAGGAATTTTTATATCCATTTATTTTATATTATATTATACATCTAGATCCTGAGGCACTAAATTATTTATATATATATAAATATTAAAAAATATTTTAGAGAGAGAGAGATATGCTCGAGCATTGTTATCTCTGTTCTTATTTGTTTTTACATTGAATTTTATTTTTTTCAATTTTACAGAGAGATCCTGAGGAGTTCAAGCATTTTATCTCCACATTTATAGGTACTGAGATATAAATATTTATCTCTATAAATTCATATTCATTTCTAAATATTAAATTTTATTTATTTATAAATATCAATATATTTTTATATATTTAATAAATAATTTAATAATTTTATATCTGTTTACTAGACTAGATCCTGAGGAGCTCCAGCATTTCCAGATTTTCATCTCTATGGAATAAAAATTTCTAGATGAATATTCATTTATAAATTATTACTGATTATCGATTATTCATTATTCTAGATGAATATTCATTTATAAATTATTATTGATTATTCATTATTTGAGATGAATGTTCATTGATAAATGATTTGTGGTTATTTCTACAATATCCTTTATATATTATTATTTATATATTATCTATATAACTTTTACTACTACATTATTATTTATTATTCTATTGCTCTATAAATGATTCCTGATGTATCTCTGGGTATTTCTCCATGGATCCCACCTGATTCCAAGGATTGATGGATTTGATTTCCGGATTGATTTCTCCCTGTTCTCCCCCAGACCCCGAGGAGCTCTGGCCTTGGATCCCTTTCCCATCCGCATGGGTTCCCAAACCCCGGAATCTGCTGGAATCCCAGGGAAGCCTTGGACCCTTGGGATCGCTGCTCCCAAATCCCAGACCCGAGGAAATCCAGGAGAAGTGCTCTTGGAATATTCCCAGCAGAATTCCAGCCGGGGCTGCCATTCCCGCTTGGAATTCCTGCTCAATTCCCTCCTCCTGCTGCTCCATCCAAGGAACTTCTCCCATTCCCATTCCCAGCTCCTCACTCATCACTCCTGCAATTCTGGCCCAGCCTTCCAGCCTCCTCCAGGAATTCTCTGGAGCTGAACGGGAATGGGAATTTTTGGGAATGGGAAGAGCAGCCGGGAAAAGCTCATCCCATTCCATCCCATCTAAAGGGTGTTTTCCCACTGTTTTTTTTCCTCCTGCTTTCTCATTCCCTGAATTCCAATCGATTATCCAGGAGCAAATCCATATAAAAATCTCTGGGAGCTGCGATTTCAGGAAGCAATCCCAAAAAATCTCATCCCATCCATCCTCCCATCCCACACCCGGCAGCGAGGCCGAGGGAAAATTCCTGTTTCTGCTTCCCAAGTGTCCATCATGGACAACATCCCGCCCGATGGGATTTTAGGGAAAATCAGGAATGAGGCACCCAATACTGACCCATAAATTAATGTCAGCAATTAATTAATCCATCCCTACAAACCCAAACTGGAGCTTTTCCATCCTGAAAATCCCTGGGATGGGAAAGAAAAATTCCCGACCGAGGAGCATCCGCAAAGAGTTCAAGTCCAAGAATTCCTTGAGCCGGGGAAAAAGGGACAAAAAACGGGGGAAAAAAGAGCAAGCGGCAGCAAACGGGTCCTGCAAATTCTGCCTGGAATTCTTTCTGGGCCTTGCCAGGCCTCCTGTCCCCACATTCTCTCCTCAACTTCCACTGGCTGGGCTTTTTTGGGAATGATTTGGCGTTTTGGTTTTTTTCCCCCTGACTTTTGTTTATTCCCAGGGAAGAGCCGCTTCCGCCGCCTGCTCCCGGAGTTGGAGCCGGATGGAAACGACTTCCCACGGCAGTGGGGGGGGGGACTGGGGTGGGGGGAACGGGGAAAAAAACCAGGAATCGCAAAGTGTCTGTGTGGAAGGCAGAGCAGCCCCCGGCCGCCGTGATTTGGGATCTGGGATGGGAATTCCTGGCATCCCGCGCCACTGGCACCGCGTCAAGAGCCGCACAATGCCCGGGCGCTGCCAGACAATGCCAGCTCCAGAAATCCCAAAAATCCCCAGATCCGGGGGCTGCTCTGGCCCCTTCCCGAGGCTGTGGCCTTGTCCCCCCGGCAGCACTCGCTTCCCTCTTTGTGCTCTGTTTCCCGGGAATGCCGAGCTAGGAATGCCGAGCCAGGCTGGCTTCTCCCAGAGCAGCATCCCCGGGATTGGAGCAGCATTCCCACCTTCTGGAAAACACCAGGAGAGGGGTCCAGGGCCTGGTGCTGGGGTCAGCATTCCTGGGGACACAGAGCAGGGAATAACCACTGGGCAAACTGGGAATTCTTCTTCAAACTGGGGATTCCTTCTGCCTTTCGTTATTTCCCAAAAAACAACCAAAACCCAAGAAAGGAATGCACAAAGAAATCCAGGGAAAACGATCCCAAAACACAGGGAACCCTCCCTCCCTCTCCCTCTCCTCGCTCCCCCCCAAAGGAAAATCCAGGGAAGAAGGAAGTTGCTCCGAGTGTTGGGAATTCTCCCTGCGGCCCTGACACTCCCAACCTGCTGTCTCCCGGATTTTATTCCTTAACTCCCGACGAACAGGAACTTTTGGAAAGCTCGCGAGCCTACCACGCATGGGAATGTCAAGCTTTGGAATGGCAATGACTCCCTTTAAAATAAAATAAAAAACCAGGGGAAAAAAGCCTTGGGGTGAAACTGGGAATGTGGGGCTCGGGGGATTTTTATCACTGGAAGTCGTGATCGCTTTCCCTGGGCTAATTCCCGGAGTTTCTCCCACATCCTGGATTGTGCCGCGCGTCCTTCCCAAAATATCCCAAACAAAAGGCCCCCGACTCCGGCAATAAAGGGATTTCCGTGGAAGGACGGGATGAAATAATGAATCCCAGCTCTCCCGACAGCTGCTCATCCCACATGCCTCCACATCCCTGCGGATCCCGGATCCCGTTTTCCCGCATCCCAGACGCTCGCCCAGTTTCCTCCCAGTCCGGCTGCGCCGTCCGAACTGGGAATCGCTCCCTCCGCACCCTTCCCTCCCTTCCCAATCGGATCCGCCGCCCTTTCCAGCAACAGTTCCCCCTGCTCCCCCCCCCGCCCCAAATATTTTCAAATATTCCAAAACACTTTTCCAGGGAAAAAAAAAAAACCCACCCCCCTCCAGATGGCGAGCGTAAACCTTCTGCTGGGGTTATGCGCGAATTCCAGACACTCCGCTTTTCCTGCTTTTTTTTTTTTTTTTTTTTCCTCCCCCCCTTTTTCTTCCCGGTGGGAAGGAGGTGGGTAGGGGGGGAGGTTAAAAAAAAAAAAGAAAAAAAAAAAGCAGGAATGGGTCGTTTTCCCTTCTTTTAGAGGAGTTTCGCGCACGGAAGCCGCGGCTCCCCCGGCTCCCCCGCGTCCCCAAACTTTTCCGCGCGGGCAGAGAAGCTCGGGAAGAGTGGGAAAAGGCTTGGAATGTTAGGAAAAGTGGGAAAAGGCGCCCTTACCGCCTTGCCGCTGCAGCAGTACAGGAGGGACCCTCCGCCCGCGGGGTACGCGCAGTACATCGTGCGCTCGGCAAAGCTCGGCGGAGCTCGGCAAAGCTCGGCGGAGCTCGGCTCGGCTCGGCTCGGCTCGGCTCGGCTCGGCTCGGCTCGGCTCGGCTCGGCTCGGCTCGGCGATCGGCCCCGCTCGGCTCGGCCCGGCCCCGCTCGGCTCGGCGATCGGCCCCGCTCGGCTCGGCGATCGGCCCCGCTCGGCTCGGCCCGGCCCCGCTCGGCTCGGCCCGGCCCCGCTCGGCTCGGCCCGGCCCCGCTCGGCTCGGCCCGGCCCCGCCGGGGGCGGAGGCCCCGCGCCCCCCCGCGCCCCCGCCCCTTGGCCGCCCCCGCGGCCCGGGAACGGCAGCGGCAACGGGAACGGCACCGGCACTGGCAGTGGCAATGGCAATGGCAGCGGGAACGGCCCCGCCGAGCCTCCCCGCCCCTTCCTGCGCTCACTCGCCTCCGGCTTTTTTCCTCCTTTTTCCCCTCTGCTTTTCCTCCGCTTTCCTGCCCTTTTTCCCCCCTCCTTTCCCCCTTTTCCCCCCTCTTTTATCTTTTTTTTTTTTTTTTTTTTTTTTTTCCCAGGGGCTCTTTCCCTCTTTTCCCCTTCTTTTTCTTTTCCCCGTCTTTTTCTCCTCGTTTTTCTTCCCCCTCCACCTTTTCTGGTTTTTACCCCTTTTCTATTTTTTCACCTTTTTCCCTCAATTCTTCCTTGCCTTTCTCCCTTTTCCCCCTTCTTTCCCCATTTTTTCTCTTTTCCCCTTTTTCTTTGCTCTTATCCTCCTCTCTTTCTCTTTTCCCTTTCCCCCCTCTTTTTTCTTTTCCTCTTTTTTCCCCTGATTTTTTTTCCTTTCCCTCCTCTTTTTCTTCTCTCCTTTCTGCCTTTCCCCCTGTTTTTTTCTTTTCCCATTTTGGTTCCCCTTTTTCTCCCCTTTTCTCTCCCCTTTTCACTTCTTTTCTCTCCTTCATTTCCCTCTTTTTCCTCTTTCTCCAACTTTCTCCTTTCCTTTCCCCCTCTCCTTTCCTCCTCTTTTTCTGTCGTTTTTCCCTATTATTGCCTCTTATTTCTCTTTTCTTCTTACCTCCCTTTTCCCTCCCCTTTCTTTTTATGTTCCCCCTTGTTTTTTCTATATTTTCTTCTTTTTACCTTCACTTTTTTCAGCATTTCCCTCTTTCCACACTCTTCCCTCCTCTTCTCCTCTTTCTCCCCTTTCTTTTTTCTTTCCCCACTCTTTCCCCCCTTTCTTTTTACCTTTTCCTTTTTATTTTTTAAAAATCTTTTTCCTCCTTCCCCCTACTTTTTCTTTCCCTCCTTTTCCCCCCCTTCCTTTTACCGTTTTCCTAGTATTTTTCCTTTCTCTTTTTCCCTTTTTTCTTTTTTTTCCCCCCGCTTTCTTTTTCTATCATCTCCTCTTTTTAAAATTTTTTCCCTTTTTTCTTCCCTTCTTTTTCCGACCTTTCTTTCTTTTCCCTCCCCTTTCTTTTTCCATCCTCCCCTCTTCCTTTCATTTTTCATTTTTTCCTTTTCCCCTCTTTTTTCCCTTTCTTTTTCTTTTCCCTCCCCTCTTTCCCCCTTTCTTTTCCTATCATCCCCTCTTTCTTTCCTTTTTTCTTTTCCATTCCCCCCTTTCCTCTTCCCTCCCGCCTTTCCCCTTTTCCCCCTCTCTAAACGCCCCCCTTTCTCCCCCCGCTCTTCCCGTGCCCTTTTCCCGTTTTTGCGGGCTCTGGGATGTGATTAAGGCGCGCTGGCAGGAAGGGAAGGGAAGGGAAGGGAAGGGAAGCGAAGGGAAGGGAAGGGAAGGGAAGGCAAGGGGCTGATGCACATCTAATCACGGCGCCATCTGGCCCCGCTCCTGGCGCGCTCCCAGCATTGTGCGCAGCTGCCGCCCCCCACCCCCCCCGCATTCCCGGGGAAAAAAAAATAAAAACCCAAAAAAACACCAAAACAACAACAAAAAAACAACCGGGAGCAGCCCCCGGACACCCGCACGGAAAAAAAAACCAAACCGAAAAAACCCCAAAAAACCAAACCAAAAAAAAATCACCCCACGGAACTGCAAAGGCTATGGATGGAGAACGGCGTGGAAAAATATTCCAAAGGGTCATTGGGAACGGCGCAGAAGTGGCGCGAAAATAGCACAAGAAATCGAGATATTAACCCCAGGAACTGGAATCAAACAGCCCTAAAATTGCCCTAAAAGGAGCCCGAGAAATTGAGATTTTAAGCCTAGGAACTGGAATCAAACAGATCTAAAACAGCCCTGAAAACAACCCAAAAAATCAAGATATTAACCCTAGGAATTAGAATCAAACAGCCCAAAAGTATCCCTAAAATAATCCCAAAAACCTGAGATATTAAGCCTATGTATTAGAATAAAACAGCCCTAAAGTATCCCTAAAATAGCCCTAAATAGACTTGGAAAGTCAAGACAGGAAAAGCAGCCCCTAAAATATCCCTGAAAACAGCCCTAAATTATCCCTAAAAATTCCTCAACTATCCCTGAGTATTCCCAAAGCCAGCCCTGAATGATCCCCCACACACAGATCCAAAGGAAGTATCCCGGGAATTAAAAAGAACAGGAGCTAAAGAGCCCTAAAAGTCAATATCTCAAATCCATCCCTAAGAACATGCCCAGTATCCCAAAACCTTCCCTAAGTATTGCTAAAAATGCCCCTAAGAAATGCCTATGGAACAAATGAGTACAAAATGAAATAAAATGCGGAATAAATAATCCTAAAAGTCAATGGATTCAATTAGCTCTGAGTATCTCTAAAAACATTCCTGAGTTTAGGCTGGATGTGGGGAAGGAGAAGGAAAAGGAGAAGGAGATGGAAAAAGAAGAAGGACAAAGCAGCTCCCCCCAGAATCCATCCCTCCTGCTCTAGGATGAAGCAGAGAATGGGTCCCTGCTTTTCCATGAAGATTTCTGGGATAGAAAGTTTGGGAAAGGCTTTCCCTAACTCTCCTCGGTGACCTCTCCCGAGGGGATCCAGCTTTCCATGGGATGCTGAGATTCCAGCCCCAGATTCCCCTGGATAATGGGGAAATGTCATGTCAGGCACCAAAAAAAGCTGAATTCCTCCGAGTCTGGATCACTTGGATAATTCCATCCTTTTTCCACAAATCCTGGAGAAAGAGCTCTGGCTCCATAAACCAATCCAAGGAATCAGATGCCAACCAAAGCCGGGGATTCTACAGGAATCCCATGGGATTCACTATGGAAAAGGACAGGAAAGTGGATTTAAGGTTTGTTTTCCTTGAAAAAGAGTGGATGGATGAGGTTCCGAAGGAAAGCACCGGATAAATCCTTGGTGGTAAATCCAGGGTAGCCAGTCCTGGCATTTTATGGGACTTTTCGTTTCTCCTAAAGCCTCAGCTCTGAAAATTCCCTCATTCCGCAAAAATCTCCCTGGGATTAAAACTAGGAATTTCAGAGCTGTGGACAAAACCAAGAGGCAAAGCACTTCCCAAACTCTGTGGAATTCTGGGAACTAGGCAGAGCCGAATCCCGACTCTTCTCCAGGAGCCCAAATCCACGTTTTTCTCGTGCGTCTGGAAGCTGAAGTGGTGTCCAGGTGCTGCTTTCCAGGCTGGAAAGACAAATCCCTGTGGACACGGAGCCGGAGGGGCGGCCGCGGGCAGGGCCGAGCCCATCCAGCCTTCCCTGCCTGTTTTTAGGGATTGTTTTGGGCACATTCCCTTTGCACTCGGAATGACCTGGATTCCAGGAATTCAGTGGGAATTCTGTGCAGCTCCTTCCTCTACCCTCCAGGATAAACCCCTGGAATGAGCGACTCTTCCCTTCGATCCCAGAAGCCGAAGGGAAGAGAACCCCGGGATATTTGCCGAGGAATGGGAGCTGCGGCAGGGAAGGGGTTAACAGACATATGCTGTATAATTAGGAGATGCATTAATGATTATGAATAGGAAATGCCTCGGTGCAAGGCGAAAATCCAGGGAAAAGGGATGGGCACCCCTTTCCCGGGTTTTTTGGGAGGGATTCGGGATGGCCGGGGAGAATTCCCGCTCCTTGGCGGTGTGGAAACGCTTCCAAGGGTACCTCAAATTGGAATCTTTCATCCGCCATCCATCAAAGCCGGGCCTGGAGATTTTGACAAACATTAAACACAGTAAGGAGGCAATTATGTATGCATGATTTAATCTGCAACTCATTAATATGCAAATGTATTCATATGTTAGTTACTAAATTAAAAATGCAAAGAAGCCCTTATGGTGATTCTCCAAATTTTTTGCACAAACAGAACATTCCGAACGGGAGCAAAAAACAAGGAAGTTTTGGGGGGGAAACCTGCGGATTCCAGGAAATCTTTGGGAACCTGTTGCACGGAGATGGCTCCGAAATCTTCCCTTTGATGTTGGGAAGGAGAAAAGGGGAATTAAATTGGGAATTAAATTGGGAGCGGGCCGTGGTGGCGGGAAGGTTCAGCGGGAATCTCGGGAATCTTGGGAGATGGGTGCTAATTATCCAGAGCTGGCGATGGAAACCTGCTCCGTCATTTTTTAGGGATTTGGCTCCTTTTGGGAATGGTTAGGTGCCCATTCCGAGGCGGTCTGCACCCCCTTCCATCCCCCTGGAATCAGGGATATTCCCCCCCTCCCCTGCTGTCACCTGAGTAGGTCTGACGGTTAAGGAATCTTCTGGAAAGGTGGGAAAATCCGAGGGCTGAGGGAAGGGATTGGGCGAGGGCCTTTCATTCCTCCCCTTCCCATGGAAAACAAGGATGCAAATGGAAGCATTTACCCTGGAATATTGCCCCGGAGCACTTCCCACCCCCAGCAGGGAAGGAAGGAGCAGGAATTCCGGATCTACTGAAGATCACTGGCAAGAATGGGGTCCGGGAAGAACCCTCAGGGATTGCGCATGGAAACGCCGACGGGCTTGGAAGGGCCCTTCCCACCCAACATTCCATGCATCCATGGAAGCCTGGCTCAGAGTGCTCCCGGTTTTATTCCTGGCAGCATTCTCAGTTCTCTCCAGGTCATTCCATCCTGCTCCCCCAGAGACTCCCACTTCCTTGCATCTTCCCAGATTCTTGAAGACCTTGGGATGTCCTCAAACCCAGGGACGCTGCGGCTGTGGCTTGGAGCACCCTGGGACAGTGGGAGGTGGCCCTGCCCATGGATGATCCCTAAAAGCCCTTCTGACCCAAGCCATTCTGGGAGTCTGTGATTCCAACCCAACCTACTCCACAATTCCAAGATTTCTCCATCTGTAGTTTCTCCTAAAGCCTCAGCTCCAAAAATTCCCTCATTCCATAAAAATCTCCCTGGGATTTAACACAGAATTCCAGTTTGTAGGAGCACTTCCTTGATTCCGAGTGCTTCGAGGACCAGGAAAGAGCACCCAGTGCTCCAATTCACCCAATGGAAGTGGAAAAAGCCGAGACACAAAGGGAAAGGAAAACCACTTTGCACACACTGATGGATCCAGCTGTCAGGATTTAAACCAACTTTGGGAAGCGGGTCTGGATTTTTGGGTAGGCCAGCCCTAAGCCGTGCCCGTTCCCGAATAAATTATCCTGCGCTGCATGGGATTTGTTCATTTTACTGTCACAGGAAGCACATGCTGGAGGCAATCTGTTTCCTCATCCCAGCGCTTCCCGGGCTGCTCGGGAAGAAGAAACTCCCGGCACACTTTCCCCCGAGGAAGCAAGAGGTGATCATAAATATCCCGAAATAGCATCCAACAGATCCGAATGCCGTTCACACTTCCCCAATGCCAAAGGAGGAATTCGAAAAAAAATAATCCTAACAGATGCTCCGGGGTCAAGAAGGGAAGCGTGTGTTTCCTGAAAAAACACCCTCCGCGGAATCCCAAATGAACTGGGAGCCGAGGAATGAGGAGAGAACGGGAGGAGCTTTTTGGGAAGGGCGGCTCGTGCCCAAGGTGCTCGGGAGGGAAGCGGGAGAGAGCCGGGAAAACGGCCGGGGAGCTGGGGCAGAGTCATTCCGGCAGCTGGGAATGGAGGGAGAGAGGCAAAGGGAGCGAGAGCAGGAATGGGAGCTGCTCCAGCTGCTGACACTCCTGCTGCTGGTCCTAATCCCAGTCCTGCTCCTGCTCCTGATCCCAGTCCCTGCTCTTGATTCCAGTCCTGCTCCTGATCCCAGTCCTGCTCCTGATCCCAGTCCCTGCTCCTGATCCCAGTCCTGCTCCTGATCCCAGTCCTGCTCCTGATCCCAGTCCTGCTCCTGATCCTAGTCCTGCTCCCAGTCCTGCTCCTGATCCCAGTCCTGCTCCTGCTCCCAGTCCCTGCTCCTGCTCCCAGCTCTCCTCCTGTTCCTGCTATTCCCCTCTGGAAACATTGTCCATTTGTCTGGAGTATGCAAATCCACCTGAAAATTCCCAAATCAGCCAAGCCCCACTGGGTCCAGGGAGACCTTGGAGAGGGATTGGGACAAGAGATGGAGGGACAGGAGACAGGGAATGGCCTCCCACTGCCAGAGGGCAGGGATGAATGGGATTTTGGGAAGGAACTCTCCCTTCTCTCCCAGCCTGATCTCAAAGTGTCCAATCCATTCTGAAATGGAAGGAATCCAATTCCAAGGAATTGAACACAGGGATCCAATCCATCCATCCCCAGGTGCTCTCCCTTCCCAAATCCATGGGGAAAAGCTGGATCCGAAATAGGAATTCCGTGCTTAAAGAATGTGCTGGGGTTCCCACTTGGGAAGCTCAGCGTATGTCCCAAAGGAAAATCAAATCATAAATAACTAGAGCAAGAAGTTATGGAAAACCGGATCTGGAATTCCTATGGATTGTCATATTTCTTAACTGGATTGATTTCCTATTATTTTCTGTCAAAGGGATTTCCTGGGCCCATCTTTCACCCCAAAGAACAAACTGAATTCCCACTGAGCTGATTTCCCTCCAAATTTCCAAGAACTTCCTTAAAAAATATTCCTGAGAAGCTCCAAGGTCTCATCTTGCAGGAATTCCCAAAGCCGCTGGAATTTTTTGGGCAAGTCCTTCCTGAATCCTTGTGCACTTCCCGCAGTGCGCTGAAGAGGGAGTCTCTGTCCCAGCTAAACCAAATCCCACTAATCCCACTCCAGGAAAAACTCCTGGATTACAGCTGCAGAGACATTCCTTGGGAATCCGAAGTCCTTCAGTATCCCAAAGTGGGTCCAATTCCCGGGAATATCCATCGATTGGAATGCTCCCACCCCACCCACTAAGGGTGCCCATCCATTTCTGCCTCCAAATGAAATCCCAGATTCTGGGAATTCTGGGAATGCCCCAAATCTCTCTATTCCCTTTTTACAGCAGAACCACGGAGTGTTTTGATTCCCCTGAATTTGAATTCATGAATTCCTAGAAAATAGAGTCTGGGGGGATTCACATATCCAGGGATAGCTTTTCTATGGGAATTCCCACGCTACTGTCCAGACCAGGAAATAATTCCATGAAATAATTTCAAGTATTTCGAGTTTCCATTAAAATCAACAAAAAGCACTGAGGAAAAGAAGCTAAAAATCCACTTTTGGGAATGAAAGCAATTAATCCTATTAATTGATTCAGGCTTTTCTTGGAAAATTCCTGGATGATAGCAACTTCCCAAATATTTAGGTGTGTATTTGATTAATGGGAACAGGATTTTATTAAAAATTCCCATGGATTGAAGATAATATTGTCCAATCCAACTGATTAATTTTTCTCTTCTGATAATATTTTCTTATCGATTCCCCCCGATTTAATTGCCACTAATCACGAGATTGGGATCTAAAATAAAGGAATTTCTCAGGGAGGAAAGGGAAGATTCCTCCTCCGGAATGCTTGATTGGACATTGATATCAAAATGATATGCAGATGAGACTGAGTGGATTTTTTAAGTGATGCCGGAGCTGAAATTTGAATTAAAAAAATTGAATCAAATGCACTTTTTAGCCCTAATTTAGTGACATATTGGATCATTTCCTAGAAAACCTCGGTTTTCTGCAGATTTTAATGGATTTGAAAGGATGGCAAGCACCTCAGCCCAGGATTTTGGGGAAAAATCCTACAAAGTAATCTCAAAAATGAAACAAACTGAATAATTATTTGGATCACGGAACAAAGGATTGATAGAGCCAAAGCGATTCCTGAGTGGAAAAAGGTGAGAATTGCACGAAAACATGGAAAATGCGGAGCTGGACAGTGCGTGTAATCCTCGTTAACCAAGGGATCGGGGATATTCCCCAAAATCCAGAGGAAAAGCTGGATAGGGCGGCACCGAGGAGCCTCTGGCACACCTGGCTGGCACCTGGAGCCCTCCGGCACCGCTGGAATCCAGAATTCCCGGCCCCGCCGCAATCTGGGAGCCGCTCTGCCGTGCCGGCCGATTCCCGGGCAATTCCTCATTAATTCTTCCATCAATTAGCCCCACAAAGGAGCCCCTGGCACATGGGGCACGCGAGCCCGGTGCAGGTAATTCCCGAGGGCCGCATTCCCACATTCCCAGCCTGCCGGCGCTTGGATCCGGACATTCCATGCCTTTTCCGGGGCCTCATCCCGCAGGAAGGGCTCCCTCCATCCATCCCGATCCCCAAAAAAGCGCCCGAGCCGCTGTGGTACTTACTGAGGAGGGCAAACCCGGAGGGACTTTCCGAACTTTCTTTGTCTGAACTTCTGGAAATAAAGGGAGGAAAAAGGGGATTAGGATGTGGGATTGGGGCAGGATGGAAGGGATCATTCCCAGAGGTTTTCCTGCCCGCTGTAAAGGAATAACACTAAGGAATAAAGAATTCCAGGGATAAACTGCTGGGAACGATTTTTGGTTGGACTCGGGGTAGTAAGAGTCCAGCTGGGGAAAAACGGGAATCTGGAAGGCTCCATCTGCCCTGGGAGTCTCCCGGAGAGGGATAAAGGTGGGATGGGGCAGGAATTGGGAACAGGGATCACTCCCAAAGGTGGGACAGGTCAGGAATTGCGAATAGGGATCGCTCCCAAAGGTGGGGCGGGTCGGGAATCGGGATCAGGGATCGCTCCCAAAGGTGGGGCGGGTCGGGAATCGGGATCAGGGATCGCTCCCAAAGGTGGGGCGGGTCGGGAATCGGGATCAGGGATCGCTCCCAAAGGTGGGGCGGGTCGGGAATCGGGATCAGGGATCGCTCCCAAAGGTGGCAATCGTTGGAAATAGGGATCAGGGATTGCTTACCCATGGAGGAGCCGTGCAGGGGAGCAGGATAAAGGTGGGAATTGTTGGGAATCAGGATCAGGGACTGCTCCCAAAGGCAGGATGGGTGAGGAACTGGGAACAGGGATCGCTCCCAAAGGTGGGATGGGTTGGGAATTGGGCTCAGGGATCGCTCCCAAAGGTGGGATGGGTTGGGAATCGGGCTCAGGGATCACTCCCAAAGGTGGGAACAGCCGGGAATCGGGCTCAGGGGTCACTCACCCATGGAGGAGCCGTGCAGGGGTCTCCGGCGGGCGTTGCTCCCGGGATACTGGTAGTACTGGGATCCCGGCTTGCTGGGGGA
Organism: Acanthornis magna; assembly: GCA_036785705.1. NCBI lineage: Eukaryota > Metazoa > Chordata > Aves > Passeriformes > Acanthizidae > Acanthornis > Acanthornis magna. The sequence continues at coordinate 45,726 of JAWUZG010000664.1, forward strand.
CAGTGCCCCAGGCGTGGCCAGCTCCATGTCCCCTCCGAGCAGGCTCTGCTACAGGGATGGAACGCAGAGGGAAAACGCTGGGAATGGCGGCCGGATCAAGCCACGCTTCCCTCATCATCAGCTCCTTCCCAGCCCTAAAAATAACCCGGGAATGAAACCCTGCAAGCGCGGAGCCGCGTTAAAGGAGACACCGCCAGCATTCCTGCCCAAAGGCCGGGAAAAGGAGGAATTCCGTGCAAATTCCCAGCACTGGGAATTGCAGTGCCTGCTTGGCCGGGGCCAGCGGCACTTGGGAAAGTTTGGGAATTTTGGGAATTGTGCCGTGAGAGTGAAGTGCACGGATTTAAGGATAATAAAATGAAAATCATGGATGCCAGGCTTGGCTCCATGTGGATAAGGCAGCTCCGTTGTCTCAGGGAAAATATCTGGGAATGAAATGTATCGGGGCTTCAGATAGGGATAAAATCCACAGAAGAGAGACAGAAAATAGATCCAAGAGATATAAAATGTAAAATACGTGTAATCCATGAAGTATAGGAAGTAGGGTTGTAATATAGCAAATATAGAATGTATTCATTGTCTAGAATGTATTCAATATCTATAATGTATTAAGTATCCATAATACAGTAAATATATAATGTATTAAATACCTATAATGTATTAAATATCTCTAATGTATGAAATATCTGTAATGTATTAAATATCTATAATGTACTGAATATCTATAATGTATCGAATTTCTATAATGTATTAAATACATAACGTATTAAATATAGAATGTATTCAATACCTAATGTGTTCAATATCAATAACATACTAAATATATACTGTGTGATACATCTACAATGTATTCAATTATAATGTCTTAAATATCTAGAATGTACTAAATATATAATGTATTTGATATCTAGAATGTGTTCAATACCTAGAATGTATTAAACATATATAATGTATTAAATGTATAATGGATTCAATATCTAGAATGTATTAAAAATCCAGAATGGATTCAATATCTATAATGGATTCAATATCTATTGTATCAAGTATCTACAATGTGTAAAATACGTATAAAACAGATTATAGACAGGATCTATAGTATATAGAATATACAAGGCAAATATGAGACATTAAATTATAAATGTGGAAGTCCATAAGACCCAAATATAGAATGTATAAAAGAGATACACACGATACAGAATACACAGAAAATATACAGAACGTATGACAATCCCACTGGGCTGGGCGTGGGGAGCGACTGAACCGGGAAACAAACGGAATATTCCCAATATTGGGGCAGTTTATGGGATCCACAGCACCCTGGGATCCCAAAGACAAATCAAGGCCACCGAAAGGGAGCGGCGAAGGAGCTCACAAAATCCTCTTTATGCCCGGGAAATGATGGGATCAGTCCCAAGAATCCAGCAGGAAAAGCCAGCGCTTTGCAAACTACCAGCGAACGCCGAGGCTTCGATCCTCTCCAAACTCCGGGAAAACTTCCCGCACTATCCCGACGCCGCGCGGCGCCCCCAAATTCCCAACTTTTCGTGCGCCTGGCAATCACCTTTCCCCGCGATCGAGCGCGCGCGGCAATTAGCGGCCTCGGGAAGCCGGGAATGTGTTTTCCCTAATCGGAATTCCAATCAGCGTGTCACTCACAACAGCCTTAGCGACGCTTCGCTGCCGCCCCATTCAGATGCAAATCAGCCCTAAATGGGCCAATTATGGCTCTGCCCCCGTTCCCGGCTTAACCCGCTGGGAACCGGGAACAGCTCCCGAGGCGGCGGCACCTGGAACAAAGGATTCCTTGTCCCGCTCCTTTGGCTTTCCCAAATCGCCCCACAAAGTCCGGGGAGCAGTTGGGCAAATATGAGGCGCGAGCAGGAAAATCCCGAATTCCGACAGCGGAGCCGTCGGGAAAACGGCTCGGGAGAGAGAGATCCAATGGGATGCGCCGTGCGGAGCTTGGGAAAGGATTCCAAGGTCGTGGATCCATCCCCAGCCGGGCATTCCCGGGACGCTGCCCCGCTTCCCTGCAGAAATTCCTGCTGCTGTCCAACCCTCTCACCCCACAGCCTCGCGGCCCTCTCCCTAAATATCCCAGGCCACCTCTTCCCCAAAATCCCGGGGAATATCCACCTGCCGGGAGGATGCTCCGCTGCTAAACAACACCTGCGGCAGCGAAAAACGCTTGGGAATGGATTGGATCGTGCGGGATAACAGGGAATGGGAAAGGGTCAGAGGCCACAAGGGCAGGGGAACAAGGGATGTTGGGAATATCTTGGGGAAGGATGGGATTTTAGGGGATGTCTCAGAGCGTTCCCAACGAATAGCAAATATCCTTGAACATCAGTGGGATTTTAGGGAATATTTCGGAGCACTTCATTCCCAAGGTTTGCTGTGAATACCCTTTGAAAATCAATAGGATTTTAGGGAATATTTCAGAGCATTTCATTCCCAAGGTTTACTGTGAATGTCCTCGAAAATCAGAGGGATTTTAGGGAATATTTTGGAGCATTTCACAAGGGAATATTTCCCAAGGTTTACTATGAATACTCTTGAAAATCAGTGGGATTTTAGGGAATGTCTCCAAAAGAATACTGTGGTTATTCTCTGAAAAGAATGGGAATTTAGGGAGTGTTTTGGATCATTTCACCACGAATATCGGCTTACTGTGAATATCTGGAAATAAATGGGATTTAGGGAATGTTTTGGATCATTTCACAATAAACTTGGGTTTACTGTGAATATTGCCTGGAAATAAGCAGGATTTTAGGGAATGTCTGGACACCTTTTCCAAGAAATATTGGTGTGGCGTGGCCATTCCCTGCAAACAGAGGGGATTTTAGGGAACGTTTTGGGAATGGAGCAGCGTTCCGCTCAGGAATTCTCCCCAGCCATATATTTTCCTCACGTCTCTGCTTCGCCATAAAGCCAGACCTGCTAAATCTGTGCCGGCTTTATCCATATGTCGGGAAGGCTGGGAGGCTCCGGATGAATTCCTAAATCCAGCTCCTCTTTCATTCCCCTAAAAAAATCCTCCGACCACCCCATAAATCAGCATTTTCCAAGCCTCCGAGATGAAAGGAAAACAGCCACGTACCCTATGGAGCTTTGGCTTCCTCATCCCAACTTTTTCCTCTAGAAAAAGCTGCAGAGGTTTCTACGGGAAAAAGAAATCCCAAATTCCGATTATTACAGGGGAAGGGAACACATGGATCGAGCGTCAGGGGTTTTTTTTGGGAGAGGCCCTTGGCCACTGGTGGGATTGGGAATCTGGGGTCCCACCCTGCACCGGGATAAAAATCCATCCATTTATCACCAAATCCTTATTTTCCCACTCAGCTCCAAGGACAGGGGAGAGCTTCCCGGGGATTCCCCAGCTCCAGAGGGTCGGGAACTAGTTGGGATCAGTTGGCATTTGGCAGGAAAAGGAGGAGGTTTCCAAGAGGGTTCCATGTCCACGTATGGAAAAACAGATTGGGATTGGAGCTAAAAACAATTCCCAATGTTTTCCTAATCAATGATACAACAAAATCCTCAAATCCCAGAATTTTCCTCATCGAGCCATGCCATTGGAATTTTTATTAATGCCGATATTTTGGCTTTTTTTGTGCATTCCCAAATCCTCCTGTTTCCTTCCTCCTGCCTCCAAACCGGGAATAACGAGACAAAGAATTAAAGCCGGAGAGGGAGAAGATCCACGAAATCCATCCAGATGGGAATGAAATTATCCCTCCTGGAAAAACCCAAATGTTGTTTCTATCGCAAACCTCGAGTTTGGCTTTTTAAAGTAAAATTATGTGGATTTCACTTCCACATTTGTCTCGGATTTAAGAGCTTGGAAAGGATCCGGTACGAAAACCGGGATATTTTTCCTTTGTTATGGAAACAGGTGGGATGAAAGTGGTGAATTTTCCTGCTAAAATGAATCCAGATGAAAGGGCCTCAAACCTGAAATCCGCAAGTGTGGAGCAGGGAAAAATCCCTCGGGAAAGAGCCTTTCTTCCCCTGGTGCATTTGTATTTTTTTGGCATCGATCCGGGATCAAACCGGGATGAGATGGAAAGGGATGGAGCTCCTTTCCCGAAGGATTGCTGAGGGTTTGTTTGGGTGTCCATCTGATCCCAAGGCTGCAGAGGGCAATCCCTGTTTTCCTTCACCTGCTCAGGGCTGTTGCAGCCACACCTGGAGCCGTGGAGGCCCTTCCCTGTCGGATCCCAATTCCTCAGGGAACTCGTCCCAAATAAATCCCTTTGGGATCAAACTTCCCGATCCACGATCTGGTATTTGTTCTTTTCTGGGAGCTCCCGCCCTTTACCCGACACATCCCGCTCTTTTCTGAGCCGCTGCTCGGTGCCTTCAATTAAAATTCCTGGCATTATGAAGGATCAAAGGCCCTTCCCTGGATTATTCCCGGCTAGATGCTCCGGGTTTCCCTGCCAGTGCCACTTCCCGGCTTTGTTCCCGTGCTCTGGCCCCGCTCGTGGCTCGGCAGCGCGGGTTGGGATGCAGCGATCCCACCGTTCCCACTGACCTGGCTGCTCCGGGGCCGCTCTAATTAGGGCTTTTCCCAGGCAAAACGGGAGCACGGGATGGATCCATGCCCTTCAGGTGCCCACCTGAATCGGCTCCAGCCTCCCGACCTTTTCCTGCCAAAATCCTGCGCCTTCTCCCACCCCGCCTGACTTTTCCGTGTTTCCCTTGGAAATTCCCCAACAGAGCAATAGGAATCTGGTGGGATCACAGCTAAAAACCCCCCAGTTTAAAATCTAATAATTTCAATTAATGAATGAGAGGGAATTTTATTTCCCCCCCCCTTTTTTTTTTTTTAACACAATGAATTCCTGACGGAAGCTCACCCATTTTCCTCTCCTTCAGGATCAGGGATTTCCCTTCCCCATTCCAATTTCACCACAATTTCGGAATTTTTCCCCTTAAGTCAGGACAAATTCAGGGCTGAATCATCCCCGGGTTATTTCCTTACGGGATTCCAACCCTCTGCTTTTCAATTCTCAACCCAAATTTCCAGCTGTTCCGATTCCTACCAATCCTCTGGATTTTTGGGAATTTGGCAGCTCTCTCTGTTAAAATCTCCCAAGTAATTTCCATCCAGTATTTGTCACTAATCCCATGTGGAAATTCCAACCCAGGAACTCTTTCTCTGGGCGCTTTCCCTATTTTCCATTTTTCACTGGCCATAATTCTTAAAATCATTTCAGAAAAACAGGAGCTTTGGAGGAAAAATGGAATTTTCCCCCTGAGATTTAATTTTCCATTGAAAATTATATTTTTAAGAATGATTCCATGTAGGGAAGAGAGACAAATTTGACTCCCTTCATTTTACTTTCTCCGTTTCAGGACAAATAATTTTGGGATTTATTTTCTGCCTTCAGTGCTCAGCCCTTTGCCTTTGATTCCAATCTTTTCCATTAAAGAAACAGGAATATCACATCCTATTTCACCTTCACCCAACTCCTGCATTAATGTCTCCCCAAATCCCAGGAAATACATGGAAGGAGGTAGAAAAACAGGGACAGTATCAGGATCTTAATGGATGGAGAAGAAAGCCAATCCCAGTTTTTGTCAGGATACAGCCACAGATTAGAAATGATGGGATATCCTGGTGTCCCTGTTTTCCACAGGACCTACCACTGAATTCCCACCTCTGGAAATGCCCTATACCCATTTCTCCAGCCTTCCCAAAGCCTAAACCATCCGGTCCGTACCACTCAATTCCCAATTTTAAGGATGGCATTTGGGCGTTCCCTTGAAATGGGAGAACACAGGAAGGCTCAATGCAATTCCTGCTGTTTTGCGGAAATTCTGGCATTGGGATTTTTAACCAAAACAGCTGGAAAATGTTGGAGAGACCAAAGAAACTTCCAGGCCCAAATGCTCCAAGGATGTTTTTTGTAACCTTTTCTCATTCTCCATCCAGAAAGATAAACACCCTTTCCCTCTTTTTTTATGGGAAGCAAGAATTTCTAAGGAAAGAAGTCATTATCCCCAGGATAATGAAGCAATGTGCATGTCCTCCAACCATCCTACACCTTGGATTTGAGATTGCCCAGAGAGGCTGTGGATTCCTCTACATCCCTGGAATGTTCCAGGCCAGGCTGGACAAGGCTTGGAGCAACTTGGGATAGTGGAAGGTGTCCATGGATGATCCTTAAAATCCCTCCCAGCACAAGCCAGGATTCTGGGATTCTGGGAAATCAATCCCTCTCCAGCTCTCCTGGAGCCCCCAAGGGACTCTGAGCTCTCCCTGGATCCTTCCCTTCTCCCAGCTGGACACTTCTAGCTCTCCCAGCCCGGCTCCAGCCCTGGATCCTCTCTGGGATGAGATTCCTGGGATACAGAGACAGGAATGACACATGGACACAATCCTGGTGCCACCAGCATTTCCTAGGGAAAAGGCCTTTGAAAAATTCCAGCTTGAGCAGCTGGACCAGAGCTGTCTTGTTCCCAGGGTTTCAAAGTCCCCTTCATTTTTTAGGGAACGTGCCTAAATCCCAATGAACGCCACTCGTGGCATTTCTAACAGGAATTGGCTTTTTTGGCCTGAATTTGGAATCCCCCTCTGCTGCACCCGAGATCTTCCTGCCCGGCTCCGGATGGGAAGCACTGAATCCCGAGGCAGCGGAGAGCCGAGGTGGGATAAAGCATGGAGTGTTTATTCCAGGGAAAACTGGGAAGTGTGGGTCACCTTGAGCCAGGGACAGGACAACAAATGAGTTCAAATCCGGGAACATCCAAATTGGCCAGTCCAGCTGCCGGGACAAACAGCAAGAGGGAATGGAGCCTTTCCAGCTGACACAGGGAAAATGGAACATGGCATGGTCCTCGGAGGAGCAGAGCTGGATCTGGGCTGGAAATCAGGGAATCACTGAATGCTTCGCCTTGGAAGGGACCCTAAAGATCATCCAGCTCTGCCCCTCCCATGGGGCAGGGACTCCTTCTGCTATTCCAGCTTACTCCAACCCGGCCTCAGACACTTCCAGGGATCCAGGGGCAGCCACGGCTTCTCTAGGCAACCTGTATCAGGGCCAGGAATTCCTTCCCCATATCCCACCTAAATGTGCCCTCTTCCCCCTATGCCATTCCCTTGTCCTGTCCTTCCATCCCTCGTCCTGAGCCCCTCTCTGGAGCTGTTTGTCATCCCCGAGCTGTCCATCCCATCAAATCTCTCGCTGGGATATCGGGAGGTACCACATGCCCATAAAACATGACAGGGAGGAGAAAGTTCCATATGTGCTCCGGGATCTGGAGCCGGGAATGTGGGGAAGAGATGCTCCAGCAGCGCCAGGGTCCGGCTCCACATGGAGTTTCTCACAAGTTTTCCAAAGCTGGGCTGGGAATCAATCATTTTCCAAAGCTTGTCCAAGACCGGTCAGTGCGGAATCGACTCCCACGAGTGATTGACTTAAAAGGGAACGGGGAGAATTCAGGGAAAATTCGCACGTTTCCGTGCTTTCCAAGGCTTTCAGAGAGGGAGCAGGGAGCTGGGGGTGACTGCTGAGGGCAGGAACAACTTCCACTATCCCAGGTTATTCCAACCTGGCCTGAAACCGTGCCAGGACGGGGCAGTCGCAGCTTCTCCGGGAAGCTGTGCTAGGGTCTCCCACCATCCCAGCCAGGAATTCCTTCCCCACAGGAAGGAGAAATGAAGGAGAAATTATCAAAGGAAAAAGCTGCAGGAAGACAGTGAAATTCTGGTGGGAACTTCTAAAAGGAATCCAAAGCTGAATTTCTGGGATCTATGAAATACCTGTGTTGGAGTTCCAGCAGGGAGGATCAGCACAATTCCAACCCCGAGTCGGTTCCAGGGAAAAACCCAACAGGAGAGGAACAATGAGAGCGACCCCGACAGGAAGCAGAAGCAAGGCCTTGGCTGGTGCGATATTGGGAAGGAATTCCTGACCCTGGCACAGGTGCCCAGGGAAGCGGTGGCTGCCCCTGGATCCCTGGAAGTGTCCAAGGCCAGGCTGGAATAACCTGGGACAGTGGGACATGTCCATGTTCAGGGCAGAGGGTGGAACTGGGCGATCCTTAAATCCCTTCCACCCCAAATTCATCATGGAATGGTTTGGGTGGGAAAGGATTTTGAGGATCACCTCACTCCATGGGCAGGGACACCTTCCACTATCCCAGGCTGCTTCAAGCCCTGTCCAACCCCAGGCCTGGGACAGACTCCAAAGGCACCGAAATCCCATTATTCCATCCCTTGATATCCCTTTTGTGTGGTTTTGATATGGGGAGGGAAAATGAAGGAGGAATAATGATCCCGACAGGAATTTTTCCAACAAAAGAGGAGAAAACCGAGCAAAAAAATCGCAAGGAATTACTGAGAATGGAATGAACTCCGCACATCTCTGGAGGGGCACGGCCCGATCCTTGGGAAAGGGAGCCTGGTGGGAGGAGCCGCTGGAATTTTTATGGACAGGTAGAATTCCAATCAAGGCCCGTTCTCCTGCAGCGCCGCCATGGCAGATGTGGCTCGATTATGAGCGGGAGACTCAAGGGAACTGCTGCGCTGGATCTCGCCATCCATCAGCAGCTGGTGGGAAGGGAGGGGCGGCACAGGGACAGTGCGGCTCCCGAGTGCGGGAATATTTTGTTGGATTGCTGCAGGTGGGTTATGGACAGGGAATTCAATAGCAACCCCAAGGAAATGGATTCTTTGTCCTGCTGCTGTTTGCTCCATCCCTGGAATGTTCCAGGTGAGGCTGGATGGGGCTTGGAGCCACCTGGGATAGTGGGAGGTGGCCCTGCCCATGGAATGGGATCAGCTGTGAGGTCCTTCCCAAGGCATTCCATGATTATCCGGCAATTCCATGGCTGGAAAGAAGACTAGGCTTAGAAATGTCTTCCCCTTCCGTGTTTCCAGCTTTTCCCACAGGGAATTCAGGTGTGTAATCACATCTGAGAAAGAGCCATGGAACCACGGAATGGTTCCGGTTGGAAAAGCCCTCCAAGCCCATCTGGTCCAACCACCCCACCCGTGTCCCCAGGTGCCACATCCACAGGTTTCTGGGACAATTCCTGGGATTCTGCCTCCACGCTGCCCTGCCCAGCCTGTCCTGCCCACACACCCACTGCCACCAGGAATTCCCGGCAAATTCCCCCAACTGCCTCCTGGTCCTCCAGTCAGTATTTCCAATACTCTCCCCACAGCGGGATGGGCTCCTTCCCCACATTCCCAAAAGAACACAGGCACACGGAAGGAAAGCAGGGACCAAGCATTTCCCTTTCCTATTGGGAAATAATCCGCGTTTCGGCTCTCGGCTGGGATTTTTCCTGGTAGGTTTGACGACCAGAAAGCTTGGGATATTAAGGAAGTGACTGAATTCCTTGGATAATTTTCCGAAGCACAGAGCTGCCACACTTTGGGAAAGGGAAGGGAAGAGCAGAAGGAATTAAGATCCACGATTAACATTGTTCTTGGAATGAGAAAGGAAAGTGTCTCTCTAAAAACTCAATTGTCTGGGAACAAAGCATGGAATTTGGCCACGGATCGCGTTTTTAGGCTCAGAATTTCTCTGGAGACTTCCAAAGATGCAAATTCTGAGTGCGGGGAGGCAGAGGCACAACTGCTCCACCTTTGTATTCCATTGGCATTTTATTATTTAATTAAAGTCCTCCTCTTTTCCGAGCTCCGGCGCGCTTCCCTTGGGAAGGCTTTGCCGTTAGCCTGCTGGCCTTGACTTCCAGCCAAAAACAATTCCCAAACAAAAAGGGACAACAAATCATATTTCCACAGACATTTTTATCCCTCAATGCAACCTTGTTTTCACACAACATCCGACAGATCCCATGAAAACTCGGATTTAGGGCGGTAGCCATCCGGTGCTGGGAGCTGACACCGCTCATCACGTTCCCGAAGTCGGGATTTTGGGAATGCTGTGCTGGACACAATGGGCAGCACCTCCCACGGTGGGACGAGGTCAGCCCGAGCACTCTGAGGCTCCGGGAGCTGTATTCCAACTGGAAAAGCTCGGGAAGGAGCGACTGCTGTGGGATTTACCCTTACCTGGTGGCAGCCCTGTAGGTTGGAATCTCGTCCATAGGATGAGTATGAGCCTCGTTCTGTTTTACCTGGGAATAGAGGGAAAATGCCAATCAGTACATGGATAACGGACACGGAGCTTACCCAAGCTACCTGCTGTGCATCCCACACTCCCAACGCCGATTCCAGGATAAATCAGGTGCTGACCCTGGAATACATGGAGGCACAGAAAGGGGTTAACAGTTGCCCTGGGGATCAACAGCCTCATCCTGGCCGTGCTGGAAATGGGATTCCATGGAATTCCACAGGCTAGGGGCAGGTGGGAGCTGACCCCATCCATGCACAGCTCCCAGGCACCCTCCATGTCCCACCTTCCCCCAGGAGCCGCGGGGAATGTGGTGCCCTGCTCTCTCCCAGCAGGAAATTCCCCATGACTGAGGAACGGAGCCCCGGGGAGGAGACCCGGATTAGGAATTAATTGGGAATTCGCCACCGAAGCTGGGAGAACTCAGGGCCAGCCTCAAGCCCTGGTTTTTTTTCCCTCTCTGATTTCCTGGGAAGCTCATAACGCTCCCATCGAGAACCAGGCCGGCAGCATCGGCCATGCCAGCTTTCCCGAGGGAAGCAAGGGGACTTTTAGGATTGAACGGGGGCAGTCCAGGAGGGAAGAGGTGGCTTGTGCCGAGCATGGAGTCGTGGCTGAGCAGCAGCGCCCCACGTGCTCCCAGACAAAGAGCAGTCAAGAGGGCTGATCCCAAACATATTGCCAGGGAAAGACCACCCTTCTGGAGAGGAGAAACACGGCAAGGGGGGAGGCAGGCGCCGGCACGACATCCAGGAGAAATCCCTCCGAAAACTGCCGAGGCCGGGGCACAAAGGGGCTCGGCAGCAGCGGGGCTGAGGGAGCAGCTGCTGGCCAAGCTTCCCGGCGGTGCCAAGGACGTTCCACACCCGGTGGCCAGGCTTGCTGCTGGCTCGGTATTCCCAATCCCAGCCCGACTCCATAACGGAGCCACAGCGAGGCAGCTCGTTAGACAAAGGATGCCGGAGTTCGTTTCACCATTCCCAAAACACCGCGGCCGCGTTCCAGCTCCACGGTTGGAATATCCATCACCCAGCTTTGGTTTATTCCAAGTGGTTTAGAATCCTAAATTCCTTCTCCTCATCCCAATTTAAGCCCCTGGAGCTTTTGTCTCCCGCTTAGTTCTCTTGTTTTCCACACGAACCTCCAATATCTATTTGCAATTCATGCGACATCGCAATAACTTTGGGAAGCGCTTGGATCTGGGGATCCAAAAACCATGGGTCACCCTCAGGCTGGGAACACTGGAAATAATTCCAGAGTGAAACGATAATGAAATTTTCACTGGGAACCTACAGCTCCGACGCCGAGACGGGAAAATAAATGCTCCTGGAAGTCCATGCGCTCCTTCCCATCACCCCGAGAGGGCCGGGAATAACAAGTAAGGAAGATGGGGGGAAACAAATCCCCCCAGGAAAAGCAGGGATGAGGGGAAGCAGGTCCGAGGCAGCCCCGCATTCCCACCCGCGCTCCGGAAGCTCCTTTGCCATCGGCTCAGGCTCGGCTTAATTTCAGTTGTGAAAAAATATTTATCCCGATACAAAAATAAACCCCCTGCAAATTACAAGTTGTCAGGGATCAGATCCACTCCGATCGGTGTGGGGGAGGAATCGGGAACAGCGGAGACATGAATCATTCCCAGTAATTTGAGTGTTTCCATGACATCAATGGGCACTCGGCCAGGACTCTGTCGAAGTCTGTGAGGTACCAAAGCGGCTCCGCAGCCAGCGGGAGATTGACTTTTTTTTTTTAGGATTCTGCTCCTTGGAAAAGATTTCATCTCCAGCATCCACTTTTCCCACCGAGCCTGTGGCTGCCGAGCTCCTGAGCGAGTTTGGCCTCGGCCGACAGGAGCGGGAGCCGCTCGGTGCCGCTTCCTGCACCCCACAAATCCCTCAGGGACAAAGCCCTGAATTCGGGGAAAACTCAAGGAATCATTAAAACCCAGCCCCACGGAGATTCCCACTTGCACCCGAAATGATAAAATCATCCCCCTTCTCTTCCCCACACCTCATTCCCGGCCAGGCACGAGGAGGGGAATATCTTTTCTCTAAATTCTCTTTCCCACTTCAAATGAACCCCATTCCTGACGCCGCTCTCCCACTCCCCATTCCCGGCACATCCCGAGCATCCCCTCGGCAGGAGAAGCTGCCAGGAGCGGCTCTTTAAGCACCCATTTGTGCTGCCGAAGAAAAGCTTCTCCCGATTGCCACGTTTCCCGTGGATTCAGCGGGTTAAAAACACCGTTTCCTGACACTGGAGCCGGGCATTTTCCAGGGCTGGGAAAAGCTTGAGATTCTCCCTCCTTGAGATTTTTATTTGGGAGGTTTCAAAAAAAAAACCAAAAAAAAACAAAAAAAAAAAACCCTCAAGGAGAGAGCGCGGCTCCGGTGCCGTCGATTCCCGCCGCATCCACTGCGGAATTTTCGAGCCGAGCCTCCGGTCGGAGAATGCGGCAGCCGCTGCGGATATTTTTTGGCACGGAGACAACGGTGGCAGTGCCAAGCCCCATGGCTACAACTCCTCAAAAAAGGCAGGAGGGGAGCATTCCGCGCTCTGCTCTCTTCCTGCACGGAGCGGCCGCGGCCACATTTTCCCAGCGGAAGGTTCCCGGCTGGAATATTTCGCTGGGGGAGTCGGAGAAAGAGGAGGGGGGAAAGAGGCACGGGAAAAAGAGGCTGAAATCCAGGGATGGTTTGAGCTCCATGGGAAGACGTGGGGATCGTTCCCGGCCCCTTCCATGGCTTTGGGAACAAAGCTCCGGGCCGGGAGGTGCCCTGCCAAGGGAACGACTTGGGCTTTAGGTGAGGCAGGGAAGGGCGCATGGGGAGATATCGGGATATTCAGTGAACGGCCACAATGCCAATCACGGCAGAGACAAAGGAGCAACTCCATGCAGCTCCCGTTTTCCTGGCAAATGTGGAATTTCAGCTCCCCGCTCTCTAAATACCTGCGGGAAAAAATCCCCCTTCCTGAAAAGCCTCTCTCCCCAAATATTCCCTTTGTGTTTTTATTGAACGGCCCAAAATCAATCCAGAAAGGAGGCACTGGAAGCCATGGAGTGGAGGAGCTGGAAAAATTCATCAGGGAATTTCAGCAACTTCCAAAGGATAAATGCAAGTCATCCCATTCCCCCCTCTGTCTTTCCCTGCCCTGGAAAAAGGGCACCTTGGCTGTTTTGTGGAAAGCAGAAGGAGAGGGATGAGGCAACTCCTGCCATCGGCAGGGAAAAGAAAGCGAAATTATTCCTGGAAATTATTTTAATTCAACATTTTCCTGAATTTCATATTTGAACTTTTTTTTTTTAAGGGACGAATCCAATCGGAATATTTTAATTCTGGATTTTGATGCCTGATGTTTAGGTTTGGGGCTTGCTCGGACTGAGGAAAACTTGGCTGGGGACAACAGAAATTATTAGGAATTGGAATTTTAATACCTCCGGATTTCCAGCTGTGATTTTGCTGAAATCCATTATTTTATTCCTGGATTTCTGGATAATTAATGATTGTCCCTTCCCGCATCCGATGGGAAGGTGCCCGGTGCGTTCCCCTTCAAGGACAAATTAAGTAACAAAAGAAATGACAAATGTAATGATAAATTCAAGGAGAATTCCCAACTCATGCAGGAACCAGGAACACAAAGCCGGAGTAAATTTGGGATCAACTTGTGAGTGAGAAAATGGGTTGAACTTCCCAAATCCCAATTAATGAGCACACACAGGTGTTCCTGGCCGGAGCAGAGGGAATTGGCACTGCTGTGGGATGCATTCAGCAGTCGAGCTCTGCCTGAATCCCCATTTTTGCATCCCAGATTTTCTTCCCGTTGGGTGGCAGGAGAAAGGGAAAATGGGAGGGATCCCAGGAGCAAATGGCTCCAAACCCCAGATCTCCCAGCACTGGGATCGGCTCTGACAGCTGGATTATCCATTAAAAAAATAGGGCTTTTTTTTAACTTGGAGCTTCAAAAATTGCCTCATTTCAGTTGAGAAATTCAGCTCAAATTTGTAGGGAATGAGCAATTATCCAAGGAAAACCTCCTGGAAATAAATGAGGATTTTTTTCCCGTCTATCCAATGCCTATGAGCACCTCACTGTTGGAAAAATAAAAATATATTAAAATAGAAAATATTTATTTATGTGTGTCCTGTTTTCCCATGGACACATTCCCGAGGTTTTCCTAGGAAAAATGGAATTAAAAAGATCCTGCCCACTTTCCCATCGGAGGAGCCTGCAGAGTATTCCTGTATTTTTTCAGAACTTTGGAATATTCTGTTCTTCAGAAGAGAAAGGCAAAAAAAAAAAAAAAAAAAAAAAAGAGGAAAGGAAAAAAAAAAGAGGAAGGGAAAAAAAAAGGAGGCAACAAAAAAAGGGGGGGAAAAGGAAAATAAATAGGCCCAAGCTCCCCAGGAAGGGGAATTTTCCTGACTCCTATTGGAAGTACCCTCCAAATATCCCAATTCCTCTCTGATGGGTTGGGAACGCTGCGTTTTTCATCACAAAGAAGCTCATCCCTGGCAATGGAAGTCTCATGGAAATGAGCTGGTGCTGCTTTGTGCTCCATGGCCAGGCCAGACAATAAATATAGGAGAAATCCAGGGATTTTAGGCGAAGTTTGGCTCAGGAAATCGGACAAACCACGGGGTCTGATCTGCCAGATCTACAAAGCTCGGGAAAATTATTAATCCCAATAATTTGAAGGGAAATGGATAACGACGCAAGGGGCACGAGAGCTTTTTGGGAAACAGGGACAAGAATGGAAGGGACGTTCTGGTGCCACGGTGAGGGGGGGATCTGTTCCCGGCAGTGCCATCGAAATTCGGAGGGAATGAAATCCAGGAACCCACTGGGAAATGGAGCTCTGGAGCCTGACCAGGGCAAAACAGGGAAACCTGGGGTGGGAGTGGGGCTTTGGCACCGACTCCCCGAAGGTTAAACAGGAAAGGTTTGTTCCCAGCCATCCCACAGCTCCTTCCTGCCCCACTCTGCATCCACGGATCCACACCTATCCATAGGCTTCCATGGGGGGAAAAGGGATCTGTAAGGGATGGGATCCATGGATCCACCCCGAATACCCCGATCCCTTCTGGGCACGTTCCCCGCTCCAGGAAAATTCCACCCGGATCTCAATTCCTGACCCTGCGGATCCAAAGGGAAAGGTGCCCCACGTCCCACCATTCCATAGGTAGCAGCACAACACAGCAGCCAATCCATAACATTCCAGGGATTAATAAGCTGGAGATCAAATCCGCGCGCTAATTGCGAGCGGAATAATAAACTTCCCTAATTAAATTAGGGATTTATTGAAACAAAACGCCCGTTTCTTTCCAGGCTGACGGAAGAATATGGATATTTAACGAGGTGAGGAGGCCTGAAAATTCCTTGGAGCCGGGGGATGCTCCCGGGGCCTGAGGCCACACCAGAGGCCACGGGAATGCAGCACCTCCACCATGGGAAGAGTAATTTTGGGAGACAATCCCACATCTGGAGTGATTCCATCTTTGGGCTCCTTTCCCTCTGGGATGCTGTGGAATTTCAAGCTCCGGGAGATAATCAAGGAACAGCCTCAACACCTGGAAATATTGTTGGGAGAGGAGCAGAAACTCCAAGGAAACACAACGATTGTGTTTCACCCTTCTTGGAATGTAACAGGGAAAAATGGGCTAGGCGAGGAAAAGGGCCTTTGGGAAATGGATCCAGGAAAAATCTGAGGCATTATTTAACAGTGAAGAATTAAAATAAGGAAAAGGAACAACATTCCCACAAAAAACAGAGATAAGGACACATTGTGATCTCACTCCAGCCTGGAAGGGATATCCAGGGATCAGATGCATATGGATTTATCTGGCACTCCGGAGGGATCTGCGATGGTACAGAAGGATCAGAGACCTTAGGGACCTTTTCCAACAGAAGATTCCATGCCCACGGCAGGAGGCTGGAATGAGGTGGTCCTTAAGGTCCCAGATTCCAGGATTCTGTGGCACCAGGGATCGCAGCACCGGACAATGGCCACCACTCCTTGAGCACACAGCATCACCCATCAGATATTCCTGAAGAACTAATCCTGACATGGAGATTAAAGGCTCCACCATTAATTCCTATGCAAGTTCTGTTCATTCCACAGATTCCTCATCCCATAAAATTCCATTTCAAAACACTGATTTTGTTGTCATTTCTGACTTCAAAAAATGACAGTTTGGATAATTTGGATTTTCTGCAGGGACAAAACAAACTCCAAGGTTCCCAGTGGATGGGAAAACAGCAGGAATTCTGTGCCTAATGCCAAATAACATGAAATTCCCTGTTATCCCCAATCAGCGATTCCAGCAGAGGGCATGCACACCCTAATCCGGCCTTCCTGCAGGAGAACTGACACTTCCCAAATATTTTGGGATCTTTTTGGGCTGAGAATCCATTCAAACTCCCAGCAGCAGTACACACACTCTCCAGTGCCTCTGGAACAAGGATAAAACATTCCAAGTCCTCCATCAAAACATCACACCTGAAAGGAATGCAGAGCAAAATTCATGGAATCCTGGAATAGTTGGGGTTGGAAGGGACCTAGAGGGTCATCCAGTGCCATGGGCAGGGACACCTCCCACTATCCCAAGGCCTGTCCACAAGAAGCCACAGAGCTGCTCCAGGGCTGGAGCCCCTCTGCTCCAGAGCCAGGCTGGGAGAGATGGGGGTGTTCCCCTGGAGAAAGGAAGGAGCCCCTGCCGGGGCCTGAAGGGGCTCCAGGAGAGCTGCAGAGGGACTGGGGACAAGGCATGGAGGGGACAGGGCACAGGGAACGGCTTCCCACTGCCAGATGGGATCTTGGGAAGGAATTCCTGGCCGTGAGGGTGGGCAGGCTCTGGCTGGAAAAAGCTGGGATAGTGGGAGGTGTCCCTGCCCATGGCAGAAGGTTGGACTGCATGGTCTTTATGGTCCCTTCCCACCCAAAGCATTCCAGGATTCCCTGCAGCCCCAAGGAGACACATCCAGAGCTTCTTCCAACAACTGAGCATCTGATGGTAATTCATTCCCTGCTCCTGCCCCATCCATGGAAACCTTCGCTCCTACCCTCACATCCAAGAGATCTTTGAATTCCCAATCCCACCACATCCATATGTTTGGAAGTTCTGGTACCCCCGGAAGCCGCCCTGAATTCCCAAGTGGAACCTGCACAGTTCCGTGCAGCTCCTACCAAACCCTCCCCATCCATCCCCAGGCCGGCATGGAGTGGGAATGCCGAGGCTTCATTATTCCGAAGCGCCCGATTCCCAAACGTTGGCACAATCTGTTCCCTGTGTGGACAAACGTAAACGGTTCTGACGTGCCGCCTGCCGGGGTCAGCGCCAGGGATAATGCCCAGGAAAATTCCATGGCATATAGGTCACCCTCTCCGGGGGAATCGGCTCCTCCTCGCATTTCCAGCCCAATCCTTCATCCCGCAGCCCGCGGCTCCGAGTGAAATGCAAGAGAGGAGCTGAACGCTCCGAGCAAAAATCTGCTTCCAGGACAATCCATTATATCTGACAAGTTAAATGTTCCATGGGAGACCAGATGGCACCGGAGCAGGGCCGGCGCTGGAACGGGAAAACTCAGCAAATGCATCACAATTAAGGAGTTTGACTGGAGACTTCACTTCCATGGACTGGCATTCCATTCGGGAGTCTTTCCCTGTTTTCCACGGCCTCTTCCTGCTTGATCAGGTCAGCAGGTGGGACCCTGGAATTCTTATTTCCCAAAAATCAGGGATTTAAGTAGTGCCACACTCCGGCTCGAGGCATTTTTATGCCCAGAAATCCGCTCAATCTGGGCTATTCCCATTATTGACAAGCATAAAAACAAGGATAACACAGATAACAGAGATCTTGGAGCAACACGGGATAGAGGAACATGTCCCTTCCCATGGCACAGGACTGGAACTGGATGAGCTCCAAGGGTACCTCCCAACCCAAAGCACTTCATGATCCTGCTCTTAGAGACCAAAGGAAAAGGCAAGGGGATGGAAAAGAAGGAAAAGGCCCCAATTCCCACTCCCAAAGCCTCGGCGAGGAGTTCCACCAGATATGTCATCCCACCAGGAGAGGGAGGATTTTCCCCATGTAGCCCCTCCGTGTCCATAGGTTTGCCCAAACTGGCCCCTTTTTGGCCCAGAGAATTCCCACGTGGAAAGACAAGAGCACTGTGATCCCAAAGATCTCCCGCCCCTTCCCAATCCATGACTTTAGGACCTATGGAACCAATGCTGGAGCCACACAGATTCCCGGGAGCCTCCTCAGTGCTTCCAAATCCTGTTGCTGAATCCATCAAACGCACGCTATTGATGAGGGTTTCCCAATCCCCTGCTCCGCATGGACCAGGAATACTGGGTTCCACACCCCTATGGAGATGGATCCTGACTGACAAATGGATCAATTAGAAGGGAAAAATGACAAATGGATCAATTAGAAGGGAAAAATATGCAAATGAGCTGCCTCTAACGAAGTTCTCCAATAGTGTGGTGCTGAAAACAGGAACTGGTGCTGCCAGAATTCCCAGTGGAAAATCTCTTCCGTGGGAGAGGACAGAAGGACTTCCATCAACTGCTCCAGGAGCAATTTCCTCACAATTTTTAAGGCTTACAACCAGGAAATTTCCCGAATTTCTTTCCTTGCTCCTGATTTGTGCCAGGATTCCCTTCCGGGGATGCGTCACGTGACCAGGAAGGCTCTGGGGAACACTGGGAATTGTTTCATGGAGAAACAAGGAGATCCTTGGAAAAGCCCATTGTCTGCATGGCCAGTTGACGCTCTGGGATAGAAATCCAAGTTAAAACAGGGACTTATTTCAAAATTTCAGGAAATTTGGATTTTAAAAAAAGTCATTACTAGGAATAAGAGTGGCTTCATTAAAGAATGATGAAATACTTATTAAAAACTTTATGAAACAATTACTCTTCTGCCTTAAGGAATTTTTCCAGTTGGAATTTTGGCAGGAAGAATTTAATATTCCAAAACAATGGATTTGTCTCTTGTTACTCCCTGTAAGAAAATAACAAGGAAAATAATCTATTATTCCTGTATTTTTGGGAAACCACAACTGGCTTTGATCTGGGATCATGGTCATCCTTGACTCTCCCATGGGAAAGCCTCCAGGAAAACCTTCCTTGGGATGTTGCAAATTGAAGTTTATTTTATTTTTAGCTGAGATTTCACTGCTTTCCCTTAAAAAAAAAAGAAAAAAAAATCTCCCAGGAATTAATGATTTATTCTTTAATTGGGCCAATCCCAAATAATTATGGCTCCTGAAAAAATTCCATGGCTGAGCCTCCGAGCTGGCATTGCTGGGAAGAAAAACACTTGGAAACTGATGTTTTCTTTAACAGAGAATTTGTCCAAGCTCATGGAATATCCTAAATGTTGGGGAATGTGTAGGTCCTGGAGCCACCCCCTTGCTTGGCCACAATTCCACACTTGGGAACAAGCCTGGGCAGTCTGGGATATTGGGAAGGAATAGGAATCTCTGCCCGATTCCATTCCACATCCCATTGCTTCCCATTCCCCAGAAATTCAATTAAATTCAATTAAATTAAATAACCACGTTTTTATTCAGCTCTTCCCATGGAAAACCATTAAAATATACTTTTTGTTAAGGATTTTTTGGAAGGAGCTTGTGGGATATTTATTGAAGCTTAATAGTGTATTCCCAGATTTTTTTTTTTTTTTTGGAATAAAATCCAAATATTTCTCACCTTACTCCTGTTCCAAGGACCTGGGTCCATTTATCCAGCCCTTCCCAAATGCCTCAGTGGTAGAAAACAGGGATGAACTGGAATGTACAGGAAATCTGTCTCAGCAGAATCATTCCCAGCTTCCCAATGGAAGAGCCATGGTATATTCCAAGATATTATTTATAATTGGTTTATATACCAATTTATTGGTTTTATAACCAATTTATTGGGTTTTTTATTTCGTTAGGTTTTTTTACCCAAATTTGGAATTTTACAAATGAAACCATTTTGTGCCAAAAATAAATGTGGTTTGAACTTCTCTTATCCCTCCTCATTCCCAGGTGTTTTCTTTCATTCAAACTATCCCTACATTTCATTCGATGCTGCTTCCACACTTCCTTCCAGCCCGGATTTTTATCACTGAGCCTGAAGCCATGGATTTGGGGGGAAAAGAGCCCAAATCCCAGTTGCTGTGTGGAGAAGGGAACTGAGAAGCTCCCCAAAAGCATCGGGATGAACGGATCTATTCCGATTGCTTACAGGTGCCATTACACCATCTGCCTGGGCATCCTGCCCATCCCAAAGGAAATTATCCCGAAAAATAAAACCGGATTGTTCAACCCCATAAATGGCTTTATAGCAAAATATAAATTCAGCCCTAAAGTGTGAAGTCCCTAAAAAACCCAATTATTGGGAAGAATGGGTGCTTGAGGGAGCAGGAGCAGCCGGGATCAGATCCTAAGGAGCGGCGTGGCCGGATCCGGCTCACCGGGCCTATGGATCTGTCCAGGCACAAGGAATCCTTGAATGCACAAACAATCGGAGAATTAACGAGATAAGGCCGGTGGAGAACAGAGCCCGGCAGCACTCGCAATCAAAGGGAATTTAGAGAGGGGGGAAGAAGTTTTCCTGAAATTCCCGTATTCCCGCTGCCAGTGCATGGAAATCGGGGCTGTTTTTCTTCCCTGCTTTTTTTTGGGAGGGGGCCAGGGCTGGAAGGAGTTAACGGCTCCCTCCCCTTCATTTGCATCTGGTGCTTTTAGTGTGTGTGTGTGTTTTTTTCTTCCCTGAAAAAGTTGGCAGAGCCGCCGATTTTCCATAATGCAAGCATTTGGGAATTGTGAGCGGAATGAAACCGATCCAATCTCCTGACTGCGACATGAATTTTCATTAATTACAACCTTGTCAGCAAAAGCATTATCAAAGCTGAATATGAAAATGCTAATGAGTTCTCATTTGCATATTTTTCTTTGTTGGAATGTCATTAATTATTACATTTTATGATGATGAATGCAGCTGTCGAAGCTCTCCGATGCATAATTAGCCATCAGAATGCCAGGAGCCGATCAGCAGTTTTGGGGGAAAAGGAAAAAAAAACAGGGAAAAGGGAAATAATCCCCCAAATTTCCCGACGGCTGGCGACAAATCCCCCCCAACTTTCCATGGCCACCGCTCCTCCTGTTCCCAGCCTGCTCCTGGGAGCGGGAGCATGGGGATGGATTTCTCTCAGCTTCATCGAAAATTATTTGGGAATTTTTTTTTCTTTGCCGCTTCCACAATCGGAGCGGCTCTTAATAATAAATACAAAAAAAAAAAAAAAAAAAAAAAAAAAAAAAAAAAAAAAAAAAAAATCGTTATTCCAGCTTAATTAATGCCACGCTTAATTATAACACCATGATGTCAGCGGTTTTAATTAAGCATTGGCTCGGGTACAGGAAAACTCCTCGCCGCAGTAAGAGTCGCTATCCCGGGGTCGCGCGAGCCGGGGAGCGGCCGGCAGGAATCCGTGCGGATCTGCCGGGGAAGGGATGCATCTGCTCCGCCCGGTCCCGTTTTTGGTGGGTCGGAGCGGGATGGAGGCGAGCCCGTGCCGGCGGCAGCGCCGCGAAGGAGGAAGGAAGGGAGGAAGGAAGGGAGGAAGGGGCTGCGGCTGGAGCGAGCAGCCGAGGAGCGGCATCGGGAGCAGATGGGCCCATTCCACATGGCCGGGCCGATCAATCACAGCTGAAGGGCCCAGGTGCGGCGCAGCCGCGCGGCAACGCCCCATTTCACAGTCTGCCACACACGGCCCGCCGCCAGTGACCCCGCTGCTGCCATCCCGCAGGACCTCGGCCGAGCGGAGCTTCCCGAGCCTTCCCTGCCATCCCTGCCCGGCCCTTCCCGGCCCTTCCCTGCCTCCCGTCCCACTGACGTCTTCATAACCGGCCTGGCGCGGCTCCGCCGGGGGGTGCTCCGAGGTGATGGCCCACAGTGTTTCCAAAAGCTTCTGAGCTCTCAGGGGTTGGGAACAGATC
Source organism: Acanthornis magna (assembly GCA_036785705.1). Taxonomy (NCBI): domain Eukaryota; kingdom Metazoa; phylum Chordata; class Aves; order Passeriformes; family Acanthizidae; genus Acanthornis; species Acanthornis magna. Next base: position 67,804 of record JAWUZG010000664.1, read on the forward strand.
CCAGCTTTGGGGGGGGGGGCGATCCCACATCACCCTCATTCCCATCTAGATCCATGTCTGTCACCCCGAGGGGGTGAGAATCGGGGAGGTGTGGAATGGTTTGGGTTCAGAGGGAGCTCAGAGCTCGTCCCGTTCCACACCCTGAAGGGCAGAGACACCTTTCCTATCCCAAACACCTTCCCTATCCCAAACACCTTCCCTATCCCAGGTTCCTTCCCTATCCCAAACACCTTCCCTATCCCAAACACCTTCCCTATCCCAGGTTCCTGTCCAGCCTGGCCTTGGACACTTCCAGGGATCCAGGGCCTCCCCACCCTCAGCCAGAAATTCCTTCCCAAGATCCCATCCATCCATGCCCTCTGGCAGTGGGAAGCCATTCCCTGTGCCCTGTCCCTCCATGCCTTGTCCCCAGTCCCTCTGCAGCTCTCCTGGAGCCCTTTAGGCCCTGCCAGGGGCTCCTCCCTGGAGCCTTCCTTTCTCCGGGCTGGACAATGCCAAGGATGAGCCCGGAGCTCTGGTCCCTGTGGATGCCATGGGAACGAACCCAAGCCATGGCACCCACCACAACCTGAGTGCCACCCCAGCCACTTCCCACCTCCGAACAAAACCCGGGAACTGCCACAGAAATCCCAGCCAAGCACAGCCGTGTCACCCAGGCCACCGGAGAGGGAAGAGCCATGACTCGTGCTTGGAAAATGAACCGGGAGAAAGCCATTTGGAAAGTTCAGGAATAAAAGGATGGAGGATCAAGTCCCCTGGGGAGACTTGGGAACACCCCCACATCCCAATGGAATCTGGGAATACCTGATCCCCATCCAGAAACTCCAGAAAGCAAAACTAAAGCTTCCCAAGTAGAAACAACTCCCTTTTCCCCCCTGTATTTGCCAGTCCTTTGGAAGTTGCCTGAACTGCAGCAGCTGCTGCATAAATAATATAAAGAAAAAACGGAATTTCTGAGAGGATTCAAGGAAGACATAAAGGCACTGAGATGAAAATTCCAATTCTTCTGACTGAGCTCAAGATGAATCCCCTGATTTTCCCGTGAAAGGCTGTGAGTTGGTTTTGTCCCACTCACCTGGGCAAGGTGTTGCCCGGGATTGTTTTCCTGACACATTTGCATGGATAAACCCCCCCTTTTTTCTGGCTCCAAAGGAATGGCGGCACAAAAAGCAGATGTGAGCGCCGGGTCCTTTCAAAGGAAACTTCCCAAAGCTGAGCTGATCCAGCTCCAGATCAAAGGCACTAAAACATCCATCTCCTCCCCCTTCCCAGATAATTACAGGGATTGGATGTCCTTCGGAAAAGGGACAGCTCCAAATGGGATAAATGACCATGGCTGGGTGCTCTGGTCCCTCTGCCCCTGCTGCCTTGCCTTCCCAGGGATGGGAAGGATCTGTATTCCTGGAGATCCCTTTGCCCTTGGAGCTTCCTGACAAAGCTGGAGGGGAGCATCCGTGGGATTTTGGCAGTGCTGGATATCCCAGGTTGCTCCAAGCCCTGTTCAGCCTGGCCTCGGACACTGCCAGGTCCCTTCCAACCCAAACAATTCCCTGATTCTGGGATTCCTCTCTCCAAGGGAGGCAGTTCTCCAAGGCCATGATCCTGTGTGATTCCCATGTCACTCCAAACCTCTCTGAGTTAATGATCCATGAATCACCACCGAAGATGGGAACCAAATCCTGCAATATCCACTCCACCCATCCCATGCATCCATATAATTATCCCTACGGAACACCGACAAAGACCTGGACTCCTGGCACCTCCTCACTGGGATTTAGTCCAGTTCTGCCATGGATTCTTCTGCTAACCTTGGGAAGTCACAGCTTTACAATCCCTAATTTAGGAAAATCCCACTGGGGTCTGCCGGTGGTCACGCCATGGAGAGAACGGAGGAATTTCCTTTGAAAGAGTAACACCAAAATATGACAGGGAAAATAAAGGAAGGAGGAAGCAGAAAAGGAGGAACGCGCTCCATATTCCTTTGTCTTTTTTGCCTAGTTCCTCCCATTCTGAGTTTTCTCCTTTCCTGACTCCCCTGTCCTTCATTATCCTCTTTCCTGGCAAAAATTCCCAACTGAACAGGCGTGAAAACTGGCCCCAATACCAAATGTAAGCCCCGATGTAGGCCAGGGTATATTTGGCAAACACAAATCCCTGCCAGATTTACACGGCTCCAATAATAAGGTGACAAGGACCACGGCGGGATTCCGGCTGCGGCCTCCCTCATCCCTACAAAGTGCCAAGAGACTTTCCTGTGACTTCTATTCAACCTTCCCGCTCGGATCTCACCTCGTTAACTCCGGGGGGTGGGAAGGGCAGGAAAACAAAACCCCCCCAAGGAGCATGCAAAGCTATTTTGGGCTCAGGGAGTTGGGATGTTTCCCATCGGGCCTCGGATCCATGGCTCTCCCCGAAGCAGGAACATGACTCCATGCAGAGCATGGAAGACACAGCAAGGCTCTCAGTATTCCTTAGGGATTTCCAGCCCCAGCAGAGTCCAGGTCCCCATTCCCTTTGGTGCTCCACATGTTCTGTTCCTGTCACCCTCTCTCCCTCCTTATTCATGGGAGAAGTCCTTTTGCCATGTTTAAAGCTGCCCCAGATCCTACCTCACCCTCATTCCCACCTCAATCCATGTCTGGCTGCTCTCCTTCTCCAGCCAGGAGAACAGGGACATCCGCTTGTGCCACATCCACGGTTGTGGATATCCAATCCCTGGAAGTGCTCGAGGCCAGGCTGGAGCAACCTGGGATAGTGGAAAGTGCTCCTGCTCATTGCATGGGGTGGAATGGGATGACCCTTAAAATCCCTTTCACGCCATGCCATTCACCTGGAATAATCTCATGGCATCTCCCTGGACCAGCAGCTTTCTCCAAATCCTTCCCCCAGCACATCTTTCCTTTCCTTCCCTTTTCCTTCTGCTCTCCTTCCCCAATCCAGGAATTCTTTTACTCCGCATTTTAACATGGACTTGATGGCTTATGACCTTAAAGCCCGTTTCCAATCCTAACAATTCCACAATTCCATCTCGAAAGCATTACCAAAAATGTTGCAGCAGTGGAACTGGATGATCTTTAAGATCCCTTCCAACCCAAATTCTATAAAAAATAAATCCTAGGAATAGCACATTTTTAGGATTTTTAGAACAGGACGGAGCCATGGCCAAGGCAAGTGCGATGTCAAGGGCTCTGCCTTGGGGACTGTCCTGCCTGGATCCACCAAAGCTGGATTTGATATTCCCTCTTTTTAAGTGCAGCTTGTTCCCCTCATTTTGTCTCCTCAGCAAATCCCATTACACAATGGAGGAAGAATGCGGCCTCGGAGGAAGGACCGAGCGGAGCTTCAAAGCTCCGAGTCCTTCCCAACATTCTCCAGGTGTGCGCCACATGAGCCAGGCCCGGGATCGCAACGGCTCGGGGGGGCGATGACAGCTCTGCAGAACGGGATCAAAACCATTCCACACGGAAAAAAATATCAAAGGCAGGCAAGGGAGCCTTTGCCAGGCAAAGAGGGGGAAGCGAATCCAACAAATTCGAGTGGGAAGGACGGGATGGTTCAGTGGGAGAGGCAGCTGGGGCTGCCACGCATCGCTAACGTTTATGGGCCTACGGAGCACTTCCCAACATCCCGGCTTCCCACCGGGATGGGGCAGCAAGGGAACCCCCCGGCCTGACCTAAGCCCAGGAACACTCAGGTTGTGGAAGCCAAGAGCTCTGGTTCTGTTCTGCACAAACAATTCCACACCGAATTCCAGGGGAATTTTAAAGCCCTGGTCGGGAGAAGCTCAAAGATCCTGGAATGGCAGCTCCACATCCTTCTGATGGTGTGGGCTCCAGAGCTGGACACAGTGCCCCAGGTGGGAAAACACCATAGTGTATTAGGGAACCATTTGGAAACCTTCACCTGGTGTTTGCTGATCCCGATGATTCCCTCAGGGAAAAATTCCTCTTGACCCCTCCGAGCTATTGCTTATGGACGGCCCCAAATTCCACCTCCCACCCAGGGCTGTACATCCAGGAGACAGAATTCCTTGTTGGAAAACAGATTTTAAATTAGTCAAACAGACCCACGCACAGAACAAATCCATCAAATCCTTTAGGAACAACAGCTCCCGATGGGGTTATCCCTGTGGAAGCTCAGGGCTCTAAGTATGGAGAGGGGTTGGATCGTTGGATGTTTTTCCCCATAAACATGGAATGGACCTTTCTTCCCTTATTTAAGGATTATGGGATGGCTCCTCTCTAGTTTAATCCATCCACTGATGTTCTCACCCACCGTGTGATCACCCAGTCTGGAATAATCCCTATTTCCTTCAATATTCCTTGCCTCTCTCCTGGGAAATTTAGAGCCGATTCTGGCATCTGTTCCCCGTCCTCTTTTGTGAACACTGAGGCGAAAAATCCATTTATTTTTTAGCAGTGTCTACATCATCTGTCAATAAATTCCCCTTTCCAGCTCTAAGAGGTCCTAAAATTCCCTGTCCTGGCCTCCTCCTCTTTCCGTGTTGTGATAAATCCGTCGTGATTGTTTATCTTCACCTCGGGCCTGCTCCTGCTTTTCCCTTTGCTTTCCTTCCCCGAATCTGACATTTTACAGCTTTTATTCCCCATTTCCTTCCTTGCCTTTCATTTTTGATCCAACCAGTTTTTCCTGAATAATTCCCACAAATACAAAGAGAAATACAAACACGCACAATGGCAAAACCGGAATATTTTGTAAGCCTAATTTCTCCTTCCTCATATTTAATCGCCACGTTTGCTTCCCAGAATATCCCTCTCCATCCCTCTTTTCTATGACTAGGGAATATTCAGCCCGCAGCTGCACAGTAGAAGTTTGCAGGGTAAAGGAATGAATGGGAATACTCTGATTTTAGTTAGGAAGGAATATAACCTAATTAAAGTGCTGCTGGTTCCTGTTAAATCCGTGCTCCGGAGCTTTTTATTTCGCATGGTCCCAGGATCAAAGCCCAGCCCTGGTCCCGGCTGCCTTGTCTGGTGCAAGAGCTGGTGCTGCCCTTAATTCCGACCATATGGCAGGAGGGATCTATTGGCACGAGGCTGGAGAGAATTCCCGCACCCTCCTGTCAGCCCTTTCCTTCCCACTGGATCCGATCCCTTCCGTGCCTCCGACCCAACGTGCTGCAGCGGAGCGGCCGAGGGAGAACTCCTTCCCGACAAAGCCACACATGCAAATCTGAACTCCAAAAATGCAAAGGATTTTGCGCTTCCAGACCAGCACGTCTTCTTCCCAGGGCAAGGAAGGCTCACCTTTTGTCCTGGATGGAGAGGGAAAAGCCCGGAGGGAAGGTGGGGAGCCGAGTGTTTGTTTTAAGCCCGGCCTAAAGCACCGAGGCTCAGCCCCCCCCACCCCCCCCCCCCCCCCCCCCGGCACCGGCAGCTCCGGCTCTTTTTCCAGCATAATCCAGCCAAAGCTCCCCCAAAAGTTGATTTTATTTATCTAACTCCTCCTTTAATTTCCCATCTCTCCACGCTGGGAAGTTCAGACTTCAGGGCCGGGCTGCGAATGCTCCTTAATTAAACTCGGCTTTGTTGGACACTCTGGGCTTTAACTAAGAGCATAACAAACCCTTTGTTTTTCCCTGCTTAACGGAGCGTGACTGCCTATGGAAATGACCCACTAATTCACCAAATTGGTTTTGTTTCCCAGATTTTCCCACATGTCCATTTTCCAGCTGTAATGCAAATCTCCGCCCGCAGCCAGTCGCGTCCCCCCAAAGAGCGGCGGGACCTCGGGGTGGTGCACGGTCATTAACGGGCTGCAGCCACTTCAGCCACAAAAACCTCAGCCAGAAAACCCCAAAAAGCAGGAATTCATTTTTAAACCCTTTTTTTTCAGCGTGGTTTTAATTTGGTTTGGAATTTTTTGTGTTGGTTTTTAAATAATTATCTCGAATCGTGGAATGGTTTGTGCTGGAAGGGACTTTAAAGCTAATCTTATTCCATGGGCAGGGACACCTCCCCCTTCCCAAATCCAATATATCCACAAATGGAGTTCTTCCCTCTTCATGAATATTTTCAGGAAGTCACTTTCAGGTTTCTCTTAATACCCAAACAGCTGGGAGCTCAAAAATTGCCTCTGTCCCCAACCCCAGCTCAGCTGGAGAACAGCAACAAAAGCTTCTTGGAAAACCAAGCTCCAATAATCCCTGGAAAGGGCAGCAACTTGTTAACCATTGGATGCGACTGGAAAAGCTGCTTCCCTATCCAGGGGACAGCGAAACTGGAGCCTGGATAGAGCACTGGAGCCGAGGAATCGGAGCCTGGATCACTGCGGAGGGAGAGCTGGGTTATGGGACTCTGGGATTACGGACAGGAGTTTGGGATTACAGACAGGAGACCAGGATTATGGCCGGGAGGCCATTCCTTGTGCCTGCAGAGACGACAGCTCCAGGCTGTCACACAAAAGAACTCCTTAGAAATGCCTGGAGTTGTTTAACTACAAATCCCGAGGAATGTAAACTTCCCTGCAAAGTCTGTAGGACAAACTCTTACTTCAAGGCTTTGCTCCTGCCCGTGAATTGCCACGGTCGACAGTTTCTATTTATACATCTGCTGCTCCTTCCCAAAGAAATGGAGATGTCCTTGTCATTTCTTTTCTCTGGGACTGCAGTTGAATGCTGAGCTCGGAATCCTGACTGGCAGCACTTACAAATCTATTAACTCTTGATTGGGAATGGGAATTTTTATAACTCTGGCTTTGAGGCTCGTACAAAGCATTTTTAAGCACCTTTCAAGGCTCCACTTGACAGGAAATCATGTGGGTTTTGGGTCTGGAATATCTCCAAGGATGGAGAGTCCATGGAAGTGTCCAAAGCCAGGCTGGACAGGGCTTGGAGCAACCTGGGATAGTGGAAGGTGTGGGCGCAATGGGATGAGCTTTAAGACCCCTTCCATCCCAAACCAATCCATGCTTCCATGACTCGGAAGGCAGCACAAGGTTGGTCCAAGCCCCGTCCCTGTGATTCCTGGACAGTTTTGGACGTTTCTCTGACGGCTCCTTGTGCCCTTTTTCCAGCTGCAAAGTGGGAAGCGAAGCCACCTGCCATAACAGAGGTGGTGTGAAAAGGAATTAATGTTCCCGCCGTGCCAGGCACTGACAGAGAAAATCCCAAATCTGCCAGGCTGAAATGTAATCCCATTTGAGGGAATGTTGAAATCATTCCTGCAGAAGGTTAAAAAAATACGGAGCAGGCTGAGTCAGATCCACAGCATGGAAAATTTCATCCCAAATGTTTACAGTTTAGCAACTGAAAGCGAGGCCTTTTAATGCTGTGTTGGGTAAACTTCACTAATCTGCAAAAAATTCCAGTTCTCCTCATAATAACGGGAACAGAATCAAAGCTGCCGGGATAAAAAGCATTGGCCGCGGCGACGTTCCGACCGAGACAGGAAAAATCCCATTAAAATGGGCACAGCCACAGAGCAGCCAAGGAACACTGGGTGAAATCCGGGGTGCTCAGAGCACTCGGAAGCACCAACTGAAATATTCCTGCTCGGCAAAGCCAGGGGAGCAATGGAATTCTAATGAACCAGCAGCTGTCCCACTCTGACCACAACAACCAAGGCAAAATATTCCCAGAGGAGCTCCAGAGGTCACGGCATAAACCAGTGGCACCCAGAACCCAAACTATGGAATCATGGAACTTGGTAGGGATCCACAGGGATCATCAAGCGCAACTCCCAGCCCTGCACAGGGCAGTCCCAACGATCCCACCCTGTGCATCCCTGAGAGCACTGTCCTGCAGGAAAACACTCTGCGAAGTTCCATGGGGTGTAAAAACAAGTGACTCCTTGTGGGGAGATGATTCAGTAGGATAAGCTCATTCCCAAAGAGGACACCTGGGAAAGGGAGTGGCGATGAGGAGCAACACCACACGCTGGACCTGGGGACACGGGTCAGTGGTGGCCCTGGCTGTACTCAAGGCTCTCCTTGCCAGCCTCACTAATTCCATGATCCTGTACCCAGCACTTCTGATTGGGAGCAAGTCCAGCCAAGCCCACAGAGCACACCAGTATAAACCAGCCGAAGCAGGATGATGGTCAGGCTCTGGATTGGAGAGAGGAGGATGGAAAGGAAGTGGCAGCATGGCTCTGCCAGCACCAAATCCCAGCTCCCACATTTCCAGGGACCCTTCCCTAGGAGAGCACAGAGCCGTGCCAGGAAAAGGGAAATGATGGAATGCATTTGGAATAAGCAGTCAGAGCCTGCGGCCTCGTCTGAGCATGGAGCCCTGGGCAGGATCTCTCCCTGCAGCATTTAAATTCCTCCCAAAATCCCAAATTCCCACACAACTGCCACATGGCAATGCTCTGCCGCTCTCAACCATCCTGGCTGTCCGGAACCACAGCATCCTGCCCAGGGCTGGGCACAGTTTCCCACTCCCATTCCCGTCTCTGTCCCCATTCCTATTCCCGTCCCCGTTTCCAATCCTGTTCCCATTCCTATTCCCACAGGGCACCAGGATCTCCCAGCCCAGGCCCTGGAGGGTGCTGGAGCAGGAGGAATATGTGCACCCCATCCCACTTCCACAGGGAGCCACAGCTGGGAAAACCTCTAAGGGCGTGGAGCAGAATCTTGGAGAAACAGCAGGGACTTCCCAAATTCCTCAGCAGGAACTTGGGAAACCTGGATCCTTATAACCTGCCTCCATTCTTTGCCCAGGTGCCTCCAGCTGTGTTTCCATAAGCCAATTCTTTCTTAAACCAAGGGAAAAGAGTGTTTTCCGTAAAACTGGCAAAACCGGGAGTGAGATTTTTCTGGAAAGCAGGGGCAGGTAGAAGAGGGAGAGACCCTTCCAAGCTGCCCAGGCTCCAGGGAAAGGTTGAACTGGGAAGCAGCAGTGGTTTTCCCTGGGTCTCCATGCACTCCCTAAGGCCCGTGGCGTGAGTGAAGCCGGGAGTGTTGAAATTTCCATGCTTTTCTTGGCTTCTCCCAAACCTTTTGCAAGCTGTCGTAACCATGTTTTGGCTGGGAATCCACATGGACGGCTACAAGCTCCAACATTGTCCAGCAACTCCCAACTATTTCCCAATATCCGAGGATGAGGGATGTATATTAGAGCTGTGGAATGATATATCGCAGCCACAGCTCCGTGTTTTTCTTGGATCAGGCTGGAGGCTTTAAAGGGAAGCGTTCGGTTCGTTCACGGATGGAGCATGGGTGGAATCTTGGCCCAACCCAAGCATGACCAATATTTTGACATCATTTATTTACTTTAATCAAACTCATTAATCAACCTTAATTAAAGAACGGAGCGATGGCTCCCTCATAAATAATCACGGGGTGTCCAAACCTTTTCTCACAGAATCCCGGGATCATTCCAGTTGGAAAAGATCTCCAAGATCATCGATGCAACCGCTGGCTGATCCCCACCAGCCCTGAGTTCCTTGGACACCTCCAGGCACGATCCCTCCCACTCCAAGCAACATTCCCAGTGTCCCCCACCACCTCTTTCTCTATTCCCTCGGGAATTTATTTATTAGGATCTCAAAAAGCTTTTCCCGCTTTAAAAATCCCGTTCCAACTGTGTCCAAGGAAAAAGCCAAACCTTAGGAAAGCAGCTCTTCAGGCTGATTTTGCATCCCAAATCCAGCAGGAAAACACAATTACAGATATAAAACATAGATGAAATAGAAGTAAAATGGATATAAAATAAACATCATCGCAGCACATTTTTCATACCTTAAGCAAATGGAATACTCAAGCAAATCCCTGTTCCCACCCTCATGCCAAGCCCAAAAAATGAGGATGAGCGGTTGAAGCCCTCCAGATTTTGTTTCTAGCCCACCGATCCCACTTCCACCACCCTGATAAGGGAGGAAATTCCATGTTCTTACTTTGTATTCTGGAATTGACAAAGGGAGGAGAGAGATTGTCATGTGAGCCGAGGTCTCTGCTTGCCATGTGGTCATAGTGAGTCCCATCTCCATAGTTCTGGCAAGAAATTGGGAAAAAACACCATTTTACACCTTGGAACAGCATTTTCCCAAGCAAAACTTCAGAATTCCCTACTCAATTTGAAGGATGCTCTAAGAAACATCATCCCCTTGATTTTTTTCCCTGCTGATTGGCTGGAATGACACATTCCAGGGAGTTTTTCATGTCATTTCTGACATTTAGTTCTTTAGAAAAAAACACTTTGCCATACAGAGAATCTGGAACGGAGGCCTGGGCTGATGTTCCTGAAATTCTGTACTGGGCAAACCAGCACCAAACCCTCTCCAAAGAGTCTTCCTGCTTAAAACATGGAAGAAAGACTCCGGAGAAACCAAGCCTCCCGCTGTGGAAATGCCATTCCAGCAGGGAAAAGTGAGGTCAGGCTGTTTGCGGAGTAATTCCATGACTTAATGCCCAGCCTCGATTCAAATTCCCGAATTCTTCCCAGGCTCGTGCTCCTTTTCTTTCTATCTCCCAACTTCATTCAGGGGTTTGGAGGCAGAAATAATTGGTGTGTGCCAATTCCCAACTTCCTTTTCAAAACATTTTTCCCTCGGAAGCAATACAAGTGTCAAGGGGAAAAAAAAGGGCAGGAAAATCAAAGTGACAGATGGAAGCCATGGGAATGACGTCATGGATGCAAAGCAGGATGGAAGAAGAAAAGGTGCTGGGATTCCTTCCTCGGAGGCAGGGATGGGGTAAACGAGGGATCCCCTTCAGCTGCTCGGAGGGAAAGGACATGAACTGAGGATGAGGAGGGGATGCAGACGGTGATCCTGCTCTTCCTTGCCATTCCAGGGCCAGGAGCTGCCAGAGTCCTGATCCTTCAAGTTAATTGGGAAACAATTAAGAAGCAATCAAAACAAATTTAAATAAGGGCATGAGGAAGGCACTTTTTTGGCCACCCTGAGTGTGACCACCCTGAGTGTACTCCATGTGTTTATAGGGAAGAAACAGAGAATAAGCAGTCAGGCCGAGGCAGCCTGAAGGATGTCAAGCCTTGCCCAGCCTGAAGGATGGGCAGAGCTGGGATGCTCTGGATGGGAATGGTACTCCAGCCAGGACATGGGACTACTTCCATGGAGCTGCTTCCACGGAGCTGCTCCAGGCTGGCAGTGGCTTGGAAGGATCCAGCTGTGCTGCTGGAAATAGCTGCTCTTCCCACCGAAGCATCCCAATCCCGAGGTGTCGGAAAAATGTGGATAACTGTCCACAGGCACAATTGAACTGACTGGGCCCAGCTGTCTCACAAATCCCAGCAAGTGCCGAGCCAGAGAGCAGCTCCGAAGCTGCGTTCCCGCAGGAAATACTGCTCCTGCATGGGGAGCAAGGGAGATGGCCACGCCCCATTCCCAGCCTGGAGCAGGGGTGCACAGACAGATGGAGTTTGGATGGCCGAGCACTCAGGGGGATGTGCCACAATTCCCCAAATTCCAGCCATGGACAAGGAGGAGGCTTTGAAGCCCACACTGCAGGGGCTGAGGTGGGAAGGGCAGGGATGAGGCTGCTCCAGTGAGGAGCCCTGGAGTGGTGGGACAACCTCGGTGTCCCCTCTCCAGCTCGGTCAGGGAATGGCCAGGGGTCCTCATGGACTGCAAGCCCCAGCACAGAGATAGGTGCTGGCCCTCTCCTCAGGCTTGACAACACCTCCAATCCCTAAAAATCCCCAAAAATCCAATTGCAGAAAGCGAAACACTGGGAAGCAGCCTCTGCTCCACCTGTGCTTTGGGGTGGGGGGGAGCAGCAGACCCCAGCAATCAATGGCTAATTAATATTCACAGAAATCATGGAATGATTTGGGTTGGAAGGGACCTTATGGATCATCTCATTCCAACCGCAGGGACACCTTCCCCTGGCTCAGCTTCTCACAAAGCCAAATGCACTGGCAGGCTCGGGTTTGAATATTAAAACATTTTTTAAAGCCATTTGAATGAGAAAGCAACTTCCCAGGCCAGCTTTTCCGCACGCTCTGCGGCCGGCTCAGCCCGAGGATCGCACATTTCCATCTGCAGGAAGCGTGGCTGGGGGAAAAAGATTAGATTCTACTTACCCGGGATGGACTTGGATGTCCTGCATTCCCCCAGGACCCTGAGCTAGTTCTGTCTTCTACATCTGGGGACAAAAAAGTTCTTTAGGCTTGGTGGAAATCATTCCCGCCTTTTGTGAGGGCACTGGGAAATTAACGCTTCCAATTAATCTCCTGGTGCCTTTAATTAAGAGCTGGGCACGAGGAGCCGAGGCCGGGAAGTGGCTCCTGACCCCCGGCTTAAATGAACTCATTGAAATTCACGGCGGGAAGGAGCTGGACCCTCAGGAATCCTGAGGTCTGAGCAGCAAAATTCCTTCCTGGCTCCAGAGTGACTTCAGTGAAACAGCTCCCATCCTTCCCAGCTCTCCGGCAGAAAACAGGGGGTGACAAACACTTCCACTGTGTTTTTTACCCTCGAGCATCAGCCAAGGAATGCAGGTGGGCTGGGCCACATCCCTGCACACAACAGGCCATGCCCAATATTCCTGCTCTGTTTTTCACTGAGCGGTTTGGGATGGAAGGGATTTTAAGGATCAACCAGTTCCACCCCCTGCCACGGGCAGGCACATCTTCCACTATCCCAGGGTGCTCCAAGCCCTGTCCCGCCCAGCCTGGAACACTTCCAGGGATGCAGGGGCAGCCACAGCTTCCCTGGGCTAACATATCGATGGATGGGGCCACACTGCTTAAATCCATTCTTTTTCTATGGGAAACCCAGTCAGGTTCTGGGATCAGTGGGAGTTTCAGCTGCAGGAACAGAGAAGGTCACAAGCACTTTAAATCTGGGTGCTGCGACTGAATCCAGGGGATTTCCAAGATTCCAAACGTGACACGTTTGTGGAGTTGAATTCTTTCCCCCAGTTAGGAATTTTATTCTCTCCATAACAGATGAGCACGTTAATAGCACGAGACACTCGGAGGTAAATATTTAATTAAGCTCCAGGAAAAAAAAAGGGAAAGAAACTGTGGATCATTTACCTGACAGATCCGATCAACCATTCCATTAGGTTAATTAGGCAGATTTTTAAAAAACAGTTGTGTTATGCAACAGGCAATTAACTCTGGGGAGCCCCGATCTGTCTCCTGCTCAAAATCCCGGGATATTATTCCATCGATTCTGCTGGGCAGCGCCCCACCCCAGAGCAGAGCTCCCAAAATCCAGCAGGGAGCCCAAGGGCTCGGCCCTCGGGAACACAGCTCCAGTGCCCATTTTTAGTGAGACTGGATGGAAGTAAATCACAGAATCATGGAACGGCTGGAGCTGGAAGGGGTTGGAAAGATTTTCCACGTTTCCTGCATGGACAGGGAGAGCTTCCACCAGAGCTGGGTGCTCCAAGCAGGAACACTCCCAAGGATGGGCAGTCACAGCTTCTCTGGGAAGCGGTGCCAGTGCCACCCCCTACCAGGGGGGAATTCCCTCCCAACATCCTGTGTATCCCTGCCCTCCTTCGGAGAGGGACAGGCCATGACTTGTGCTGGATCTCCGCGAGTTGCATCCCAGCCGCCTCCCAATTTTCCTGGTATTTCACCCGAAAAGTGCCAACTGCTCCCGATCCCTCTGCAAAGCATCAACGAGGAGCCTTAATGAAGTAACCCTGACGGATAAATCCATTTCTTGCTCCGTAATCAAATCCAAGCAGGTTGACATAACCCAGGAACTTAATCCAGTTATTCCCTGGTAATTGGAAAAAGGCCCTTTAGTTCTCATTAAAACAATCTTCGGGGATCGGCACAGGAGGCGGCTCCGGCTTTAATGCTTCCCGAGAAAAGCCCCGAGATCCAGCCCCTTAAGGAACCCAGCTGGATTATCTAATTCCTCCATCAGAGCCCAACGTGGAGTTATTCTTTCCAATGGCTCCAGCTTTATCTGAGCTCCAGAGGGAAAGCAAGAGAAAACATGGGTACGTAACAAAGCCAGCCCCAGCTGGAGGAAAAAGTGGGATTTTTGCAACATCCTAGATTTTCTGCTGGGATATTGAGAGCTTCACAAGCTCATGGAATCACTGTCAAAGTTGGGAGAGACCTTGCAGACGCCCTGGTTTAGTGGAAGGCTCCCTGCCCATGGCAGGGGGTTGGAAATGGATGATCTGAAAGGTTTGGATGTTCCTAAACCTAATTCCAGGAATTTCTTAAGGCCTCTCCAGGGCTGGATTAAATGAAGGCAGTAAAACCCCGATGACACCAAAGTCAAGGCAAAAATTCCCTGGTGACTTATCCTTGGAGCTTGGATTTATCCCTGTAAACTCAAACACTTCTGGCACTGGCTCCCGGAAATCAACCCCACTGAACCACGAGCACCAGGCAATGGGATATTCCAAGAAACAAACTGTCACAGGCAGATCTGGGAATTCTCTTCAGGAAAGAGGTGATAAATAAGGTGGGATTTAAAGAATCATCCAATCATGGCCGGGTTGGCTTAGGAGGGACTCTAAGGATCATTTCATTCCACACCTTCCACTATCCCAGGCTGCTCCAAGCCCACCCAACCTAGAACACCTCTGGTGACGGGGCAGCCACAACTGCTCTGGGCAGCCAGGAACGAGACCATCCTTAAAATTGCAATGAGATTTACAGGAATTGTGTCGAAAGGAAGGAAGGTGTGGGAGATCCCAGACTCCAGTGTTGATTATTATCATATTCCAACACGATAAACAGACACTTTGGGATTGCTGCTTCCCAAAACACCTTCAACTGGGCCTGCTAATCCCAATTAATTTCAACATGCCCGGTTGGTGGATTGAGACCTTTCCTGCTGTTTTGTTCTTCAAAAGAACTTGGATTTCTCCGAGTATTAGGTTGAAAAACTACATGAAAAAAACCAAGCTCAACAAAATACAGAAGAAGGATTAAAGAGGAAGATCAAGGGAAGAAGAAACCTGGATACTTGATAAGCTAAAGGACTGGAAAATTTAAAATGCACATCCATTGATGCAATCTTCTTTTTGAAGGTTTTGCTCTAAATATCATCAGGACATGAGAAGAAAAGCCCAAAACAACAGGCAGGGAGGTGATGTGGAAGAAGGATGGGATGAAGGCCTCATATACTTGGAAAATTCATTTCTGGAATCAAACAGGCACTTCATTTTCTGCCTGAATTCCCAAAGCTTCCACAAATATCCACAGAGAGCTGGAGACACCACTCAGAAACATCAGCAGTGTAAACAAACCTGAGCTGTTCCCAGTGTCGTATTCCCAACAAAGAATTCCATTGTGCTGCCGGGGGGTGAGGTCATAATTCCCCACATTGTCCTGGGAGCCAAACACAGCTATTCTCTGGGACACAGACTTGGTGTTGTACAGACGCAGCTCTCCCAGCCCTGCTCCCTTCCATCATTCCAGCGTTTCAACCACTTTTCCCAAGGCCAGCAGGGTCCCTCCTCGCTCTCTACAACTCCCTGGCTGCTCCTGGAACTGTCCAAGGCCATGCTGGACAGGGCTTGGAGCAGCCTGGAATAGCAGAAGGTGTCCCTGCCCCTTCAAAACCCTTCCACCCTGAACCATTCCATATTGCTGGTGTGTGGAACGCCGGGATGCCCTGAGAGGGCTTGTGACCCCGAAAGTCAAAGGGGACTTTCTTATTTTAGCCTTTGTTTTGCTCCCTTGCTGGGAGAACTCTGCACTGAGCTTCCAAATAAATAAATTCCCAAATTTCTGTTGTCAGGGGAGCCTGGGAGAACAGGAGCTTTACAAGGAACATCGGAATGCAGTCGGAACATTCGGATGTTCTGGGAGATGCAGCCACATGATAAAACATTGGGAGGATGCCGCAAACAAAACACTCTCAGATGTGGAAAATTTCACCACAGAATTGCAACTTGGAATAATGTCATATTCCTCTCTCCCATTTATTCCCCTGCTCTCCACAACACCCGGACAGGAGGGTGGAACCAGGTGGGGATTAAGCTCTGCTCCCAGGGAACAAGGGACGGGGTGAGAGGAAAGGCCCTCACGCTGTGCCAGGGGAGAGTCTGGTAGAATATTAGGGAAAATTTCTTCCTGTTAAGGGCTGTCCAGCCCCCATTCCCAGAGGGATTTAAAACCATGTGGATGTGGCACTTGGGGACATGGGTCAGTGCTGACCCTGGCAGTGCTGGCGTGACTCCATGGTCTCAGAGGGATTTTCCAACATCAACAAAAAAATCCCTATTTTTCTCCCCCAAATGACAATTTCCAAAGTTTCCCTAAAGCTCTTTACGCTTCCCTGGATCTTTAAGGGAATGGCTCCCACACCTTCTGCAAAGCCACAGAGATTTGTGGATATCCACAGAAAAGCAAATGGAAAATCAAGCACATATTACACCCTCAGAGTTGGATCAGGTATGGAGAAGAGGATGAGGGAAGGAAGAGGGAAGGAGAAGAGGAATGGCCACTTCTAAACCTGGTGGAAATTCCCTGCTGCCCCCCAGCCTTCTCCAGAAAAGGAACAGAAGACTGGAACAGGCAGATGTGGGAGCAGGTGACATCCGACTGGGATGTGCAATGCCCCCAGTGTCTCCCAACTAATTGTGCTTTGGAATGGAAAAGCTGGAATGAGGATAAAACCAGCCTGACATGCCTGTGAATGCCAAATGAATTCATCGCACTCATGGATTAATTCATCACCGTGGGACGCACAAAGCGCTCCCCACCCATCAGAGCCGGGAGAAAAGGATGCCTTTGCCGGGATCCACACAGAGCTGGGCACAGGCAGGGCTAGCCAGAGCCTTGCTCCCTGGGGAGGGATCTGGACCGGGCATCCAGCCATCCTTCGGCACCCACTCCTTCCCTAAAGGAATCACCCATGGGACCTCCCAGCCTGAGGAGCTCATTAGCATTTCATTCCTTTCCTCGAGGATTTCTGCTCTCCTTACAGGATAATAACAGATACCGAATGGAATCATCCAACCTCAGAATGGCTTGGCCTGGAAGGGACCTTAGGGATCATCCTGTGCCACCCCTTGCCATGGGGCACCTTCCACCAGACCAGGTGACTCCAAGCCCCGTGTAACCTGGCCTTGGACACTTCCTGGGATGGAGGGACATCCACAACCAGCTCCGAGGTTATATGCAAATGCATCTGCAAAAGCTCTTCCGGCTTCAACACCTGCACAGCTGCTCCCTGCCCCTCCCTGGATTCAGACTCTTGGGCCTTTTCCCCGGACTCTTCCAAGGCACCACAACTTTGCTGCATTCACTCTAATGGAAGCCTGACAAATTCTCTCGCACTCTCGGAAAACTTCCCCTCCCCGGGGAACAGCCAAGCCACGACTCAGCCCTCGAAGCCTTTGCCAGGGATCGTTTCCATAATGCCGGCATTGGATTTTGTGCGGAAAACTCCCAGAGCGAGGTGCCCTTGAAGGCCCCTTCATCTCCTACCTCTGAGCTCTGCCCTTTGCTCCTGCAGCATCTGCTCCCTTTCAACCTGCCCATATGCTCCTGAGAAACTTCCAGAGCTCCATCCTGTTCCCGAGAAGGCGACAATTCCTTGCTGATGCAACTCATTAAAACTGATGATCCTAAGAAAGCACCCAGATGGGGAAGATGGAAACTGCTCCCACATCTCACCCTGCTGCCCGGACACGAGGCCCGTGCCTACACTAAGGAGAAGTCGGGGACAGTACTGGAGACTCTCTGGCTTTAGATCATCCCTCAAGTCATCTTCCTAACTCAGAGAACTCTGGAATTCCAGCTGTGAAAGAGGCCCTGGCTTTCTCAAAGGTGTTTGGAGCACATTCTGTACTTTTTCAACCAACGGGTCATTAAGAACTAAATTATCCTTACAAGTGTCTTTTGAAAGGAATAAACGACGTCCCTCCACCAAGGAAGGATAAATCCAGCAGTGTCTCCCTGGAATATGTTGTAGGACCCTGCTGGAATATTCGTCCCTGTCACTCACCTCAGCAGTGCCGAGTGCAAACCGACCCTAAGCTCAAGATGTAGAAACTTCCCACCCACCCTGTCTCAAGGTGGTTCCCCTTCCGCCGCCCCCACCCTCCCAGGGGTGAATTCTGAATCAAAGGGGCTTTCCTGCAGCGTGCAGGGGAAATTCCCAACCTTCCTCCCCCCACGGCTGAGCACCCCCAGCCCTGACCACACAGCACAGCTCCGATGGCAGCTCCGAGCCCCATCTCCCAACAGCTTCCTGAAGCGTCAATGCAGAGGATCCGAGGGTTTATCCCAGCAGATCATTCCCTGCACTGGCCACAGCGGCAGAACCGCACGACTGGGGCCCAGCACATCCTGTTTACAGCCCGTGCTGCTTCCGAAGGCGTCCAACCGCAGCGATTGTTGTCCTTCGGAATATGGTAATTGGGATATTTTTACCCAGCTCCAGAACATATTTACAGCGCACAGCAGACTTTCAACAACAATGCGACTTGGAAAGCTGTAAATATGGGACAATCATCCCCAAACACCCAGCTAGCCTTCAACACATCTTGGCATTTGGGACAGCAGCTCCATTCAAAACATATGGCAGGGACAGCTTTCCCATCCCAAGGAACGAGGGGCTTTGCTCCCTCCTGCTTTTGCTCGCAGGGCACTTTGAGGACTCTGTCCTGGATCTCCACTCCCTCCATATCCAGCTGGAAAAGGAGAGGGCAGGAACCCACCAGTTTCCATGAGGAAAATCATCAGGATGGCCAAGGCCACCACACCAAACCCAACCCAGCAAGAGCTTAAAACCATCACTGAATTCCCCTCTGTAAAATCCTAGAATCCTGCAACACATCTGATTGGAAAGAATTTTAAGGACCATCTCATCCCACCCCTGCCATGGCAGGGACACCTCCCACTGTCCCAGGTTGCTCCAAGCCCCAATGTCCAACCTGGCCTTGGACACTGCCAGGGATCCAGGGGCAGCCACAGCTGCTCTGGGCACCTGTGCCAGGGCCTCAGCACCCTCCCAGCCAGCAATTCATTCCCACTATCCCACCTAGCCCTGCCCTCTGGCACTGGGAAGCCATTCCCTGTGTCCTGTCTTTTCAGGCCCCGGTGGAAAGGGCAGGTCCCTCTCCCACCAAGGCATTGGCAGCATTTGAGGGGATTTCCACAAATCCACGTACGGAGCTGGAGCCATGGAGAGGCCCAATTTATTTTAATTATCCGTGTTTAGAAGCGAGTAAACAAAGAGAGATGGGTTTAATGAAAAGGGACGAACAGCATGGAAGCAGCTGGAAGGGTTTTTTCCTATCCCAATTGCTATTTCATTCCAGTCTTTAGTCACTTATATCCCCAAATAAAGCAGTTTTAATCTAGGCCAGAAATCTAAGACTTGTTTTTATTCACATGGCCAACTAAAGCTGTGGACTCCCCATCCCTGGAAGTGTTGGAGAGGGCTCAGAGCAACCTGGGCTAGTGGAATGTGTCCCTGCCCACGGCAGGGCTAGAACGGGATGATCCTTAGGGTCCCTCCAACCCAAATCATTCCAGGATCCTATGATGCAACCACAGGAATCTCAGTATTAATTCTGAAGCATCACAAATCTCTTCCCCCCACTTAATTTATTCAGAGTTTGTCTTTAAAAACCAAACCCCACAATAAATGTGCAGCTCTTGTGGTTTCTTTGCACTTCATGAAAGGTTGTTTTTATCACGCCGAGTTTGCTCCTCAGAAGAGCAACTCCAACCCATGGCAAAGGGCAGGATGGGCTCGGAATGATCTGAAGGGAACAAGTCCAACCAGAGCCAAAGAAACCCAGGAAACACATGGCAGATTAACAACCCCTTAAAAGAAGCCTCATCCTTGGCTAAAACCCCACCTCAGCCCAGGAAAACAGCTGGGAACAGCCCCTTCAAGCACTACCTGTGACCCTAAACATGGTTAAATAACCAAAGTACCTCTAAATTGACATGCAGACCCTAAAAACTGTGCACACAAAGCTCCCAATAAATCCAACAGACACCAAAATCCAACTTTGCCTACGTTGCATAAGGAGGCTCCTTTATGAGCCTGGAGTTTTCCGTGCTCTCCCGGAAGAACCAGTAATTAGGAAGGTGAGGAAAGGTAATGGCTTTCAAACACCCTGCTAATCCCAATATTAGTGCCTTGCAAAGGGAAAACTGCCAGGAATTTGGAGGAATGCCCAGCGATCTGTCTTACCTTCAGTAATAAAACTGTGCTTAAACATGAGCAAGAGACTTCGGATACACTTTCACCTTCCCTTTTTTTTTCCCAGGCTATTCTTTAGCACCAGTGCTAATCCAGTGGCTTTAAAACCTGCTGGAGAGATCCATCAACGTGCCAACAGGAAGCCTTTTATTTAGGATATACATCTTTAAAGTCGACTTTATTTCACAGCCATGAAGGACTGTTTAATCCTGGAATCACTTCAGCTACCAGAATGAAAAAGCACGGCAAGAGAACACAGAGCAGCACTGGGAATGGGAAGAGCTGACTCGCTCTTCCCAGCCTCAGTGATTCCTGGCTGTGAGATGTACCTGAGTTGATCTGAATCCCAATTTCTCTGAGCCAGGGACCCCCCGGCACAGTTAACACACTGCAGGTTGTGGCTGCTCCCTTCACTTTCCTGGGAAGGAGGAGACACTGCTATCCCAGGTGCTGGATATATCCCATCGCAGGATATTTCAACTCCAGATCCCTGAAGCGCCCAAGGCCAGGCTGGACGGGACTTGGAGCAGCCTGGGATAGTGGGAGGCGTCCCTGCCCATGGCTCTTAAAGCTGAGCTTGAAAACCCTCCCATCCCAAATCATTCCATGATCCCATCCAAACGGTACGAAGCAGAACTCCCTGATTTTGCCACGTTTTCCTCTTGGTGCTGCAGACGGAATCTGAGCAGCGTTCACAAACCCGACTGGAGCAACCCCAGGCTCATCCCAACCCCAATCCCAATCAAACTCAAGTCAAGCCCTGCTCTGCCGGGGCGAGGCCTCAAGATGGGCTCGTCGCGTCCCCTGGGAATCAGGGCTCGGAGCACAATAACAGCAGGACATGGCTCATTTCCGAGGCCTTTGGGAACTTCCTTCCTCTCCGCACTCAGAATATCCTGTTGATGTGCACACAGATCAATCCTGCAGAAAAACACTGCCCGGGCCTTCGTGCACACTGGGATCAGCAGGAAAGGATGAGGCGGCAACAGAGCTCCCGATTTCATGGAATCATGGAACAGTTTGGGTTGGAAGGACCTTAAAGTCATCCCATTCCACCCCCTGCCATGGGCAGGGACACTTCCCACTGTCCCAGGTTGCTCCAAGCCCTGTCCAACCCGGTCTGGAATTTCATCCCGAAATAAACCGCATCCATCCACACTCAATCCGTAAGAAGAGTGAGTGTGGACTGCCTGCTCTGCGTTTGGGAGGCTCCGAAAATGAGCTGGGTCCTCCCATCAGGGAGATGCAGGGCCAGAGGAATTCCTCTGGGATGGGAAAACAAACTCCGTGTCCCCAAAGGCAACACGAGGTTTTACGGCTCCGGCTGAATCCAAGCTGGGAACAGGAGCTTGGAAGGAAGTTTGCACACAGCAGAACTGCGAGCCAAACAAAAGCCATTGTGTGGAGAGGAGCATTAACGAGAATTAATATGTTTTAGATTAATTGTTAAAACAGACTGGGATGAAACTTGAAGGACTCGGATAAGAAAACCCCAAACTGACTGGAAAATCTAATTGATAGGATCAGCTGACCCTTCAATTTGGGGGAATTATGACCTACTCACTCCGAGCCCCATCTCAAACATAAGGAGTAATCTTTGTGACACTGCTCATGATTAATTCCCATGTAAATAAAATCAGAATCATCCCAAATTTTCCCAAGAGAAGGGAATCAAAACAATGTGGGCCCACTTGCTCAACCACTCCCCAAACTCCATATTTCAGCATTTCCTCATGGAATTAGGCATCCACAGAAATGTCAATGTCTTCATGCTAAATGGCTTGTCTACAACCACATCATAAATCCACGGCTGCACTGGGATCCGACCTGTGGCATTCCCGGGCTCCCATTCCCAGTGTCAACAGAGCATTTAAGAGCCTAAATCATCCCTGCATCTGAATCTGCACCATGGATGTGAGCAGCCCATTTGGAATACAGGGATCATGCTGGAGCTGGCTGAAACTCAGGGATTCAGAGCCCACCCAGCTCCCATCCCCAAACCCCAAATGTCCGTGGGGCCGAATGCTATGCCCCAGACTGGGAATTGCCTCTGCAGAGACTCTTCTTTTTCTCAAATTCTATCGGTTTACAATTGCTGTGGGTCTTCCCTGTTTCCTATTCTAGAAAAACCAGGAATTGGGCAAATGAAATCAATGACGGCCCAAATTTAAGCCCAGCCCAATCCAGGGCAACTGGGTTTTGCGGCAGAGAGCAGCAAAGGCAGCCCCGAGTTCTCTGTGTATTTATTTTTTATAGGAAATCTGGATAATGGAAACCACACACAACCTCTTGGATTTTTCCTATAAATATCTCAGCAGTCCCAAACCTCTGAGCACAATGCAAATCCACTCGGCTTTGACTCCTTTCAGGAAATTCTCAATGACTTCCTGTCACAAAGTCCAATAATCACTGTCTCTTCTTCAACAATTCCTAATTGCTCTGCTTCCAAAGTGTGTCCTAACTTTCTCTCCAGGATTAAGCAAAAAGTCTTCTTTGCATCCCTGACTCCTCCTCGGGAGCCAGGCTGGCATTTGCAATGTTCCCGAAGGATTTCCTGTTATCTCCTTTTACTGTCAGGAAAGTAAACCGGAGTTTAGGCTCATGGAAGGAATCTAGCCAGGTACCCTGGTGTCATTTTTCATGGAAGTAAGTCCAGAGCCATGGGTGTGAAAACCTCTGGCAGCCTCAGGACTCATTCCTGAGAGCAAAACATCCTCCCTCCCAGAAATTCAAGCTGGTCAGGAGTGCAGGATACACTGCATGTTCATGGGAACACCTGGAATCCCACAACAAAAAATAAACCCAACCTGAATGTTTTTTGCCAATCTTGAAAACAAGTCCATGGAAATCCACACTGTTTGGGCCACGGGAAAATGAAAGGCTCCAGCAGTGGACTGGGAATTTGACCATAGCTGGATTCTTGTGACAGGGATTTACTCCAAGGATCACCCCCAGGGTTTACTGCATGTGGATGGAAATAAACACATTCATTCCTACTTCCACAGAGATAAAATGACATCAAATCCGGAGTACGGCGGTGCAGGGATCCACCACAGCTTCCAGGGAGCTCCAATTCCCCGTTAATTACCCCTGGAAAATAATTGGGTGCCAAATCTGGGCACACTCATCACTTTGGCAGCTCATGACAGATTTGTCTATAAAGTACTGGGGAAATAAAGACAATTTTTGAGCAAATTGATCAGAGTGCAAATATTGATCCTTTTGGCCTCCTTGGCATTCCATCGATTTCCTTGGAGTTCATTAATTAGGAAGCCTACCCCCTGTAGAAAGGAAAACCCTTCCCAGGTTCCGTCTGATCCGGCATTAAACCCCAATTTGTGATAATGACTCCTCTAATCCGGAATTACCGGAGCTCCTCCTGGAGCAACAGGAACTACATCACAGGGCTTTCCTTGGGAGGGAGATGATGCCACTCACTGGAACGGGACTTCGGCACAGGAATGGCTGAAAAACCGGGCTGGGAATCAATGGCTGAGCTCAGCTTTAAGCTCAGTCCAGGTCAGGCTTACTTTTTGTCCGGAAAAGCTCTGGCTGCCCCTGGATCCCTGGAAGTGTCCAAGGTCAGGGTGGACAGGGCTTGGAGCAATCTGGGATAGTGGGAGGTGTCCTTGTCCATGGAACTGGACGATCTTAAAATCCCTTCCCACCCAAACCATTCCCCGATTCCACAAAGCCAGGGAATGTGACCATAAATCCAGCAAACAACCTGGAATGTCAGAAATAGCCCCGCTTGATACCTCCAACTCCTTTTCCTGTGACCTTTGTCCGGGAGGATTTGATAGCAAACTCCTAATAAAGGAGTTGGCAAACACGTTGGGAGGCAGCCGCAGCTTTCCTGCTCTCAGTGGGAAGTTTATAGCCTGGATTCTGTTCCAATGGCTGTGCATACCATTAGCATATTTAAATAGGCTGCTTCCCAAATTAAAGTGGAAGGAGCTATAAAATGCTGTTGGCTGTGCTCAGTGTCTCCTTCTGAATCAAAATTCATCCTTCCCGAAGATGTTTTTTTCCTCGGATTTCGACAAAGAGGAAAGACTTTGCAGGGAAAATAAGCAAGGAAAATAGGCAGTTGAAGTACTCGGTGTTTACTACTGATACTCCTGACTGCATTTACCAGGAGCTCTGGGGAAAAAAGGAATTTGAATTCTGGTCAGAATTTATATATAGCAGGCAAAAAAATATGGATCAGACCAGTTTTTACTAATAATTTTCGGTGCTGCTGCACTCCCTGCATTCCCCCAATTTCCTTGGCTGTTTCTCCAGTCTGGACACCCCCAGCTCTCCCAGAGCAGAGAGGCCCCAGCTCTCGGAATATCTCTGTGGTCACACTGGATGGGGTCTTGGAATGAGAGAACCCCTAAAATGCCTTCCTCCCCAAACTGTTCCATGATTCTCCGAGAGTGCCGGAAAACCTGGTACCTTGTTCTGCCTTAAATACAAGGTGCTCCCACTGCCAAAATGCTTGGATCTCCCTCACTCCCAGCCTTGGCTATCCACTCTCCAGCCCACACTGGACTTGGAGACCACAGCTTGGAGCTCCATCCCGCAGGGAGCCCATCCCAGCACTCCCAGTCAGCACATGATGCAAACCAGGAGGGAACTGCTCCTCTTTTCCTGCTGAATCGTGGCACGAAAGCAAAAGGAAACACATTCTCCTAGTCCAGCAGAAATATTCAAGGGGGTGAGTCAGGAGTTCCAAAAATACACTTCCTAAGCTGCAAAACAGAGCTGGATGTTGCCATGGCACTTTGGGAAAATTCACAAGTCTCCAGCTTGTTCCAGAGATGAATCAAATCCGAGGGAGCCGAGTTTTCGGCTCCCCTCGCCTGCTTTCGGTCACTTTTGCCACTGATTTAATTTGTTGTTTTTTCCCTGGATCTCAGTTTTAAAGCCAAACCTCTCAGAGGGATTTAAAGGGGCAGGTCAGTGTTTAGCAGGATTTGCATAAGGGGCTGGATATCCAGTTCCCAAGGATCGCAGAATCCCAGGATGGTTCGGGTTGGAAGGGACCGTAAAAGGGACCATCCAGTTCCACCCCCTGCCATGGGCAGGGACACCTCCCACTATCCCAGCATGTTCCAAACACCACCAGAACATCCACAGCAAATGAGCTCTGTGCTTCCCAAAATCCTGTTAGATCCCTGTCTGCAAATCCAGGCCTCCACTGGCTGTGGAAATCCAGCTGTTTGAGCTGGATTCTGCACCATTAACAGGATCTTCCCCATAACTGGAGCAGGATGGAGCCAGCCCGGAATGAAAGCCTTGATTAAAACAGCTCTTGCACGCCGAGAGCAAGGTGCACTTGGGTGGGTGTTCCCAGAAAGAAAAAAAAAGTAAAAACCAAGCCCACATTCCTATTCCAGGCTCTTATTCACATCTGTTTAAGTTTGGAACATCTCCAACAAGTCTGACATTCCCACAGGAGGAAAAGCAGGATTGGAATGGAAAGGGAGCTGGGTACAAGACAAGTCTGCCTGTGCCAGGGACTGTGGATTCTCTCACCAGGAAACTCTGGAGTGGTGAGGAACAGGGAATTCAGTCTGACCTCTCTGACCCAGCAGGATGGGGACAGCGGTGTCACCTCGCCTGACCTCAGCCTGCTGCTGTCGCCAGCACAGCCTGAGGCATCCGCAGCAAGGATTGAGGGAATGTCACCTTTGCATCCCAGGGATCCAAGGGCAGCCACAGTTTCTCTGGGCACCCCGTGCCAGGGCATCACAACCAAGAATTCCTTCCCAATATTCCATCTATCCCTGCCCTCTGGTAGTGGGAAGCCATTCCCTGTGCCCTGTCCCTCCATGCCTTGTCCCCAGTCCCTCTGCAGCTCTCCTGGAGCCCCTTTAGGCCCTGCCAGGGGCTCTGGGGTCTCTCTGGATCCTTCCCTTTTCCAGGTGAACACCCCCAGCATTTCCTGCCTCGCTTGAGTGCCCAGGAGCAGACATTGCACACTCTTGCTTCCCAGTGCTTGTGCCTGGGAGCAATTCCAAAGGAATCAGGTGGACAGAGTCCATCCCTAGAGCTGACAGAATCCATCCCCAGATCTGAGAGAATCCACCCCATTCTATGGAATCAGTTCCCTTAGAATGAAAGCTGCTGAGATCCTGGCTCATACTCTTCCCAAAGTATGTCTGGAAGTTGAACCCTTTAGAACCCCCTTTTCAATTTGAAAGGAAAGCAGGGAACAGGAGGGATAGATTTGATTTTGTTAGCAAGTTCCAAATGCAAAGTCTCCAGTTCCCGTGAGATGCAAATCAGCTCTCAAGCCATTTGCTTGGCTCTGGGGCCAGGAGGCACCAGAAATCAAAATTAGGTGAGAAAATCAATAAATTAGCAATTTCCCGGATTGAATAATCCTGCCTTGATCCTTCCCTCCAGCAGATTGGCCCTGGGTTTACATTTCCAGCCTTCCTGTCAAAAATAGACTTAACACTATTCTAACATTTCATGCTTCCGGGGTTTTTTCAAGGACGGCAAGAAACAACTCCCAGGGAGTGTTTTCATCAAAGTGGAGAAGGAGAGAGAAAGTCAAGGAAAAGGAATAACAACATCCTGCCCTGGAAGTGTCCAAGGCCAGGCTGGATGGTGCTTGGAGAACCTGTAAGGTGTCCCTGTTCTTGGTAGGGGTTGGAACGGGATGATCCTTAAAATCCCTTCCATCCCAAACCATTCCATGATTCCTGACACAAACTGGGCACTATCCAAAGAAAGAAAGATCAACAAGTATCGGTTAAGGCACTCAAGACTTCCACAAATCGTGGCTTCGTTTTGCCATCTGAGACATTCCCACTTCCCAGGGTCCCGTGAGCTCCTTCCCAAGGCACAGAGCCTTCCCTGTTGGATTCTGTTTGCTCCAATCCCACCACCACAGCTGGCGCCCGCAGGGACCAGAACGCTTCTTGTTTGCTTCCCAGTAAAGGAATCCTCTTCTCCAGAACCACTCCAGTGCCCAAGTGGAAAATGGCGTGGAAAAGGAGAAGTGCTGGAGCATTTGGAGCGGCTTTATCCGGAGTTTACCGGGTGAGTGCTGTGAATCCCAGGCTATTCAATATTCCAGCAGCAGCAGCAGCACCAGCACCAGCAGCTGCAGCAGCCCCGAGCCTCCGACACAGCCCTCCCATTCCTGCTCATTTTATCCATTGTCCCTCCAGAGAGGAGCCAAAGGAACATTTGCAGGATTCCATAGGAAGTGACAATGTTGGCTGATGAGAGCCATTCGATATTCCAATAGGAAGGGAGGACTGGGGAGAGAGAAGCAATCACGGCACACCTCACAGAGCACTCCGCTCCAGGTATCCTAGCCTGGCCACAGGAAGGATCCGCAATGCCACCAAAATTCCGACAGATGAAACCCAGACTGACAGCAGTCTCCCTTCCTCCCGAGAAAAACTGGCTTTATAGGAGCTGAGCATAAAATGAAAACATCCCGGAGCAGCATTTCCCATTTTTTCCCAGGCTTCCCACTGAAATCACAGAGTCACGGAATGGCTTGGGCTCCCAGCGATCCCACCCACACTCCCCTCATTTCCTTCACTGCCACCTCTGCCCCAAAGCTCCTCTGTCTCTCCAGCCTGTCCCAACTCCCAACCCAGCGGGGAACGCTCGTGCCTGCGCTCCCTCCCTGCATCCCGGTGTTCCAGAGCCGCTTGCCCGAGCCATCCATTATTCCCAGCCCCAGTTTGGTGGAGCTGCCGGGATGAGCCAAGCGCAGCAATTCCTGCCCAACAATACCGGCTCTTTGTTTTCTCGGGCTCCCCAATCTGTCCATCCATCTGTTCTCCCTTGCTTTAGATTCCCTGTTTAAGCTCCTGGGGAAGGATCCTACTCTTTGTTTCGGCTCTGCTCCCTCACAAGGAGGTTGGAGTTCAGACCCAGCCTGCCCTGGCACTGGTTTTCCAAAGAAATCAATCAAAGGCTCCATTTTACTGGGAGCCAACTTGTTTTCTCTGGAATCCTTACCTCAATCTATGGTAAAAAAGAACCACCATTGATTCCGGGGAAATGGTTAAAAAAGGGAAGCAAACAAGATGACTCGTCTTGGGCAAAGACGGAAAAACACGAAGATTTTGCTTCCTGCTTTAGATGTTTTGACTCCCAAACTTTGGAAGCAAATGGAACGAAGACAAAATGACGGTTTTCAGCATTTTTTGTGAAAAACAAGGATTTCCTATTTGCTCCCTGTCCCACTTCTCCAGGCGACTGGCGCAGAGTTCGGAGCAAGAGGCAGCCTGGAAGGACAAGCTAGATATTGAAAGCACAGGTTTCCTTTTTCCCTACTGCACACTGGGAATCTCCCCAAACCCATCCAGATTATCAAGGGAAAGGTGCACAACCACTCCAGGGAAAGGGCTGCCCTGACCCCTGAGGTTAAAGGACTTCAAAATAAACTGATTCCTTGATTTCCTCTCGGAATGACTGCTTGGAAAAAAAATTCCCTATTTAGAGGTCTATTAGTTTTGCAGGTTTTGGGGGGTTTTGTTGGGTTTTTTTTCCATTTTGCAACCATCCCAGTTTATTTTCCTTCCCTGCCTCATCAAGCCAATCATAAGCCATTAAAATAGCATTCCATGGACATGGTAAAGCCATCAAAAACTGCAAGAATGGAGAAGGATTAATTAATAGACAATTAATTTTCCAAATGTGCTTCATGCATTCTGAATCAACAAAAGAGCTTTCCATGGAAAAGGAAATCTCCAGCACCTTCCTGGATGGAGCCCGAGGTCTGGCAGGTGTGACCAGACAGGTTTGGTGGCTCCACATGGAACTGTGCTATCCCAGACACACCAAAGGGGTTTGCCCTATTATCCAAACTAAAAAACTCCGCCTGCAGGAGGAAATTTTCCACCGGAAACATATTTCTCCTAGTGTTCTGGGCAGGGAAGCACAGAATAAGGAGGCCCTGCTCATACAGCACTGTCTTGTCTCACAAATCTGTGAGGGACAAAACCCACCAAACCCAGGATTTTATCCTTAAAAAAATCAGATTCTACAAACTGAGTCACAGTCCACCCAAAGGCTTCGAATTAAAGCATCAGGAATTAAAACACATGGACTGGTTGTTCAGTGGGTCACCAGCGCTCCTTGGAGTGATGGATTGTCCTCACCACATCCCTCTCCACTGTACTTTTACAGAAAACCAAGAAGATAAAGGCCAAATCTTTGCGAAATCCATCCTCTAAATTAATTCTGAATCACAAAAACACCTACAAATGTTTCCCTGTGAATCACACTGGTTCTTGTTTCCTCTCAGGAGATTCAGAACAGGGAAAAGGAAGCAGAATTCTGCCTGGTTCATTGCTGCCACGCCATGAATTGCATGGAAAAGGCAAACACCAAGCAGGACGATGTCCCAGAGATGTTTTAATTGCTGATATAAAGCCGTGACAGGGAGAGCAGCATTTTCCTTTCTTTTAAGGAAGTCTTTTCCTTGATAGGATCTCATTAAACATTGCTGGAGAAGAATAACATCCCATTTACAGGATAACATCTCCTCATGATTAAGGCCCTTCCAGGCTTGAAACATGAGCCACTATCCAAGAAAATATGGATATTTATCTTTTTCCTGCCATAAAAAAGTCCTGCAAGATCACTGCAAACTGAGCAGAAAACTTCCATGGAATGGGCTTTGCAGCCTAGGATAATTCACAGAGTCATTTAGGTTGGAAAAGAGCTCCAGGATCATGGAGTCCAAGCTGTGTCCAATCCCCACCTTGTCACCAGCCCAGACTCCAGGCCTTCCTTGGACACCACCAGGGCTGAGGACTCCACCACCTCCCTGGGCGAATGCCTGACCACCCGTTCCAGGAAGAAATTTCAACCTGAACCTCCCCCAGTCCAGCTTGAGGCCATTTCCTCTTATCCTGTAGCTTCTTCCTGAGAGAAGATTCCCAACCCTCACCTCGTTCCACCCTCCTGTCCAGGAGCCGCAGAGAGGGAGAAGGTCTGAAGCAATTGGGATCATCTTCTCCATTCGCTCCAGCCACTTTGGAAACTCTCCTTGAATGACAAATCAGTCACAGGTTGGACTCAATGACCTTGGAGGTCTTTTCCAGCCTCAATGATTCTGGGACTCTGGGATTCTCCAGACCAGGTCCCCCAGCATTAAAAGAAAAAGGAATTTAATCTCCTACATGGATATGAAAAAAGGCCAGTGGAAAAAAACCCTCCTGGTGCTTTTAGTCCTTTTCAAGAAGTTCTATCAAATAAATGTCTTTGGCCAACTCCATTAGGGAGCAATTAGGCCTTAATGGCCGTCTAAATCCATTATCAGTGGACATTTAACCTTGCAATATTTAAAGATAATATTTAATTTGAGCAAATTAATGGGCTGCCTGTGAGACCAAAGAGATCTACTTAGGCTCTCTGGTTTTCCATCGGGGATATTTCCCTTTGGATAGCGACCTGTGTGACAGGAAACTGGGAAAGTTGGTCCTCACATTTGGAGTTCAAAT
This sequence comes from Acanthornis magna, assembly GCA_036785705.1. Classification (NCBI taxonomy): domain Eukaryota; kingdom Metazoa; phylum Chordata; class Aves; order Passeriformes; family Acanthizidae; genus Acanthornis; species Acanthornis magna. The sequence continues at coordinate 98,348 of JAWUZG010000664.1, forward strand.
AAACATTAATAAGAGTTGAAAACAGAGCAAAATCTCAAACAAGCACCTGATTGATCCTTCTTACTGCTCCCATTGTTCCCATATCCATCCACACTTATTTTTGATCCAGTCTGGGGACACCTTACACTATCGCAGGTTGCTCCAAGCCCTGTCGAACCTGGCCTTGGACACTTCCAGGGATCCAGGGCCAGCCACAGCTGCTCTGGGCACCCTGTGCCAAGGCCTCCCAGCCAAGAATTCCTTCCCAAGATCCCATCTAGCCCTGCCCTCTGATAGTGGCAAGCCATTTCCCCTTGTCCTGACACTCCAGGCCCTTGTCCAAAGCTCCTTTCCAGCTCTCTCAGAGCTCCCCAGCCCTGGAATTGCATCCCAAGGAAAGTGCAAATTGATCATTTAACACAGATCTAGAAATTCCAGTTTAAGGAGGAAATTTCCCTCTTCATTCCAAGGATCTCACCACTTAATTTCAAAAAGGGCAGGAATAAAGGCAGGGAACACCTTAAATCCATGCCTCCAACTGTAACTGTGTGTGATGCTCTCTGATGCCATCGTTTAAGAAAGGTGACAGCATCCAACGTCTGCACTATTTCAATCCCCAGAGAACTTCCCTGGTGGAAGCAAAGCCATCCTCATGGAAAAACCTGGGGAAGCTCCAGAACTAGGCTGCCATCTCATTGGCACATTGGAAGGTTAGAGGTGTCTCCTCTGCGAAGCGAGCACTTTAAATAGCGCTGACTTTGCACATCGGGTGCGTTTGGTGCCGCGACAGCGGCAGAGAGGAGCTGGAGCCGCACGAGCGCGAGCCTGGCATGGATCCACGGAATTTCGGGAAGTCACGGCCAATTCCCAGTGCTGTACACGGTTGGAATTCAGTGTGTCAGGAATGCATGAGATCCTTCCTCTGGTAAAGCCAATGGAGCTCGTCTTTGAGTAGGAGTCATGAAATCACAGAATGGGTTGGGTTGGAAGGACCTCAAAGCCCGTCCAGTGCTACCCTCTGCCATGGGCAGGGGCACCTTCCACTGTCCCAGGCTGCTCCAAGTCCCAGTGGCCAACCTGGCCTTGGACACTGCCAGGGATAGCCCCAGCTTCTCTGCGCACTCTGTGCCAGGGCCTCCCCACCCTCACAGGGAAGAATCCAACATCACTGAGGAGGAGCTCTGCTAGTGGAAGGAAGCCATGGATAGACATTAAACCTTGGGAAGATTGGTTTCCATCAGGAAACCACCAAAATCCAGGAGCCAACCCCAAAAAAATATCATTGTTCCTTCACAAAGCTAATTAATTCCAGGAATTCCAACCTTGGAAACCAACACCAGCAATCAGGGAATGGTGCTTGGCCTTTGGCTTGCCTCAGAAAAGCTCCCAAGAGGACTCTCCCTCTGTCCACACTGGGAGGAGATAACAGGGGGGCCAAGTGCTGCTTGCACCCCTGGAGTCGTTCCCTCATTTGTTTCACCCACGGCTTTGGGGCCGGGATGATCTGGCCCCATCCCGGCCCTAATGGAGCAGGGAGAACTGGGCTGTAATTATGAGGCGCTCCTGTCAGAGTAGAATCTGTACTCCATCACTAATGTGTAAATGACTAAATAACTTAATTAGGTGAAATGAAGTGCACTTAGAGCCACAGATGCTTACGCCGGATCGGGATAAGGTGGTGTGTGGGAATATATCCCTGTTTTTTAAAGATGTTTATATTTAACAGTAGGCCGAGGAAATGCGGCGCGTGCGCTGGTGAGAAGCATGGCAGGGAATTTTTTTAATAGGGAAAAATGTTTTCCACATCCTTAGAGATTGATGGAAAAAACCAGTTTTAAATCACTTCAAAATGCTGGAAGGAAACTTTTCAATCCCTGCAAAGATCAGATCCCAGTGAAATCCTAGGGGGAATAGGAGAAAAAAAGGTTCTTCTGGGCAAGCTTAAATAAAGAAATAATCAGAGCCCACCTTTTCCAAGCTCACCTATTCACAGGATCATTGAGGTTGGAATAGCCCCCCAGGTTCATGTAGTCCAACCTGTGACTGATCCAGCCCAGAGCCCTGAGTGCCACGTCCAGGCATTCCTTGGACACCTTCAGGGACAGGGACTCCAACACCTCCCTGGGCAGCCTCTGTCAAGGCCTGACCACCCCTTCCACGAAAAAACTCCTCATAGGGAAGTCAGCAGGAAAATTCCCCTTGCTTTCCAAATCTGGGGAAGAGCACACAAAGTGCGCTTGGTGATTCAAACCTTGGGACTGAGCTTGCCAGTTTTCCATGTGAGCCTGACAAACGGAACAGGAGAAGTGCTAGAAATCACTCCCGGCACTTGTACTTATCCATTCATCCATATTCATCCTTCCCCTCTCCCTGAATCTGTGCTGGAGGTGAATGGAACACAACCATGAGCACGAGGAGGAGCTGAATGAGCCAAATTACGGGATGTGTGCTTGAAGGAGGCTTCACCACACGAAGCAACCAGGAAATAGGAGCTGTAAGTTTCCACTGATGGATAAAAGGGAAGGATGTGAGGAGGTGTCTTCACAAGTACCTATGGAGCTGGAGCACATCTTATTCCCAGAAAACAACCTGGGCTACTGAAAGGTTCCCTGCCCATGGCAGAGGGCTGGAACAAGATGAGTGTTAAAGTCCCTCCCAACCCAAACCATTCCAGGATTCTAGGAAAAGAAAGTCAAGGTTCCCAAACCACAGTGCCCAGAGAGCATCTTGTACGTTATCTTTCCCATATTTATTAATTGGCTGCCTTAATGACAAAGAGAAGTAGCTGTTTGTCGGAATTCCGAGTGAGACGCGCACCAGAAAGATTCCTAAATGCAGGATTAGGCAGCAAGCTGCCCAAATTTTTGATGACTCCATACAGAACCACCACTAAATGAGATGTTTTTCCTGAAAGACCTCTCAGGAAACCCTAAAGATCCAAACCCTCTTCAAGTTGGAAAAAGAAGTTGCCACAATGATTTTGGGAGAGCAAAATAGCTCGTGGATGGAAGGCAAAATTGGGACTGAGTCAAAAGTCTCGGAATAACGAGTTGGAATCTGTTGCTATTAGTCACTGCCTTAGAAGCAAATCCAAAGCTGCTAATACTGGGGATGTTGAGGAGTGCAGAGACTCCCTGCCACTTGGAAGGAATTTTCTAGGATGAGATGAAACAGTGAGGCGGTAAAAATTCCCTCTCTTACGGTCCAAAGGAGAATTGTACCTCACAGGAAGGGGAGAGGAGGTGTTTGCCTCTCCCGGGAAGTGTCGCCCTCGGAAGAGCATCCATTTCACATCTCCTCCTTGGGAGCCAAGTGAAATCAATTAACTCTGAAACTGGAACCAATTAACCCTCGCAAAAGCACAACACCAAGCACAGTGGCAGTCTTTAATAAATGGGATAAATGTAATAAATCCATAAATAAGGAAGGAAAACGCTGCAGGCTGAGGCTGCCAGGCTATATCAGGTAGGCTCCTGATTCTTCAGAGACAGCACAGGTGTTTGGGGGTCTAAAACCAAACCCAAATTTCCAAGAAATCTGGATTTCAGCATCCCCAGGGGACGTTTAGGGTGGGATTGATCCCATTTAACTCCAGCCATCCCGAAGCAGGGCTGCAGTCCCCGAGCTGGCTTCACAAGTGGGATGAAGATGGATACCTTGAAAGAGGCACCTTCAACCCTTATCTCAAAGAGGGCTGAACCTGCCTTATCTGCAAGGAGGCACCTCGATTGAGATGCCAGTGTTTGATCCCAGGCACAGCAGGGAGATGGGTGCCATCTGTGACACAAGCCAGCCACCCAGCCTCCCTTCCCTCACTCCCTTCCCTGGCTCCCGGCGCAGCGGCCGGGAGCGGGAACAATGCTCTGCCTCCAATCCCTGCGTTCGGTGTCAGAGCTCGCAGCTTTCCATTCACTCCTGCCCTTATTCAGCTTTTTTTTGCCTTTTTTCAAGCAAATTCTGAGCAATGCTGCAGGCAAATCGGAGTCTGCTCGACGGATTATCCCGGTTTGCTCGCAATTCCCTCTTGAACCAGGTCTTTCTGACAGCAACAGACAAGGAAAGGGGCTTAAAGCGGCAAAATATGTTTGTAAATATTAGTAATAAAATTCCAGAGTGGCTCCAGAGAGCACACGGCACCTATGACCCTTCACGATTCCCTGTTCCCTGTGGGGGCTCCATCCCACCCCTCTGGACACCACCACAAGCTGATTTTTCTGGCACTGAGCTGAATAAGAGGAAACAACTTTCTTTTCTAAAAAATAGAAAGGAATAAAGCTGCTTCTTTTATAATCCTGCACTTTCTATTTAAGCTCCTGCTCTTTTGGATTAAGGAAAGAACAACTCGCCATTAGGCCCTGCCCTGTTTATCAACATCACAATTGTGCCCAAGAGCCACAGGATTTATTTTACACTTCAAAAGGTGTTAGAAACCAGCTTTATCTCTATCTAAAGTTTAAATATAATATTTAATATAATTGAACTCATCCTCACCTTCTAGTCAGATACTGTGGTTTGATGACCACAAGCACTTGCAGGGAGGGGGATTCCAGGAGCGGAAAAATGCAAATAAATTACTTTACGTGCTCAGGTTTGGCTTACAGGAGTTTCACTTCCTTCCTCCCCTCCTAAATGTTACACATAGAACTTTTTCTGCACCTTAGACAAGAGAAGGTTGGAATTAAAGGGGCTGGAGCTGCTGCCGGAGTAACATCCAGGCGACCCCGTGGGCTGGACACAGGAGAATCCTTGGTTTTGGAATGCGTTTCACCACTGTCCCACATCACACTCACAAGGCAACAGCAGAGCTTTCAACTCTGGCTTTCTGCTGCAAAAAGATTCAATTTTGTCCCAAAAAGAGCCAATTTTGCCCCCCAAAAGCCCAAATCTTGCCCTGTAGTGCTCAGATAACGAAAGGCTTTTCCTGTCCTGAATGAGTCACTTTATATACATTATCTACAAATTTATTTTCAATTTGACAACATTCTTGTGCTTCAGCCCAACTGGGCTTGTGGCTAAAAGGAAAAGGACAATTGAATGCCAGTAATTTTATGGGTAAGGATTCCTGCCACAGCCAGGGAAGCAGCACCTGGGCAAGGAATGGCGTGTGAGAGAGCCGGCAAGCAGATAAAAGCCAAGCTCTGGCTTTCTGTTCTGATCCTGGATATCTTTCCAGGTTAACTTCCTAATTGGAGAGCAACACATTCCCGGGATTTGCTGTGCACTCCAGTCATAGGAAGCATCAGTGTTCCACACTGACCGAAGCTCTTAGTCAAAGCTCAACACGAGCATGGAGCGAATGCTCGGCACCGCACTGCTGCTAATTAACATCACTTCTAAAAGGCAGAGATTACAGGATGAAAAAAATTAACACATGGAATAAAAATGGGAAAAAAATCTATGGAATATAAACAAGGAAAAAATACATGGCACATAAATAAGACAAAAAAATCTCTGGAATATAAACGAGGATGTTAGGAGAGGGAAAAGCCCGGCGTCCATTTGTTAATGTGCAGGTTCATAAATTAATGTTCTAATTTATGGTGTTTACAAAAGAGCTAATTTTAGGAATGGGAGTTTTCCTCTGTTTATCCAACAAGACCCAGGATTTCCTAAGTAAGTGTATGTTTCCAAAGAGCATAAAATCAACAAAGGGATTAGGGACAGAAAACCCAAGTTAAGCGACACTTGCTGACAACTGCAACCCCGCTGAATAAAGAATCATCGGGCTCTGCTCAGGCCCTAACACATCATTATATGCACAATCCAAGGAAAACAGATAATCCTGGACAAGCAGGAAGGGCAACGAGCTCGGATGCTCCTGGGGATAAACCCTGGACACATTGCCATAGTCTCAGATAAAACTTACTCAAGCTCTCAGGCCGCTTTTCTTCCAGCCCTGATGTTGGATCTGCCTTGTTGGGAAGGCAGTAGCCTCATCCCTGCTCCTCTCCCAAAATACCTGCTGTCACTTCTCCCTTAAAAAAATGAGGAAAACTAGGCTGTGCCCTATGGACATCTCAGCAGAGACTGTGGACTGTGCCCACAGGTATTCCCAAAGTCCACACAAACGGCCTCGTGCCACCGGAATTACAGCGCCTGACTCTGTCCCGGCCTCTTCCCTGCCTGCCTTTGTTCCAGAAATCCTCAGGAAACAAGTCTCTTTTGTGTAATTTCATTAGATCCCAATACTTCGGCCTCTCCTCCACCAGATCCTGTGGTCATCTCAAGCAGGGACGCACCCAAAGAGCAGCATCGGAGCAGCATCAAGGAAAGAGGGAATTTATTTGGATTTGCCAGCTCTGCTTCGAGGCTGGAAGTTCGTATCCCAGCCACAAACTTCCCAGTGAGGTTTGTCCTGGAAATGCTGCTGGACCCTTCGGCACAGTGGCCCTGGCAGGTGCTCCCACAATCCAGGGCCATAATTCAATCAAGCCTTGGGCTGACGTCAGGAACAAAAACAACTCAAAGGCTGTTTGCGAACGGGCCCAGAACCCCCGAGATTCAATTAGAGCCTTGATATTCCATGGGGAATTTTATTTGGCTGGATTTAATATCACCAAAGCTTGGGAGCAGTTATTTATCAAATAGCTTGAGCCTATTTAAATGTACAGGCAATGGAAAAGCATGTTAACCCCACAGTCCCAAATTTTCAGGAGCAACACAGGCTTTTAAGCAGGAAAAACAGCACCAGGAGCAAATCTGATTTTTACTGGGTACTACAGAACAAAAAGAACTGAATCCCTGTATTCTCAGGGCTTACATCCATGCCTAAGGATGAAGCCAGCGATTCCCGCATTTTCCCATTTGTGGACCCCTAAAATTCCCCCGGCAGAAATCCTGATCTCCGCATCTGTGATATTCCATAGGTTTTTTGTTTGGGTTTTTAATATACACTTTTCTGGGACCATGGAGTGACATGGACATACATATAGGATGGAGCATATACAGGTACACAGATACAGGATGGAGCACACACGTGTACACACATGTAGGATGGAGTATATACACACACATATAGGATAGAGCACACACACACATATAGGATGGAGCATACACACACACACAGAATGGAGCATACACACACACACAGAGGAAGGAGCATATACATATACACACATATAGGATAGAGCACATACACATACACACATATAGGATGCAGCATACACACGTACACACATATCAGATGGAGCATACACATGTACACACATACAGGATGGAGCACACACACACACATAGGATGGCGCATAGACACACACGTAGGATGGAGCACATATATGTACACATATATAGGATGGAGCACACACACACATATAGGATGGAGCATAGACACACACATGTAGGATGGAGCAGGTGACATATACACATATAGGATAGAGGGCATACATGTACACACGTATAGGATGGCGCATAGACACACACATGTAGGATGGAGCAGGTGACATACACACATATAGGATAGAGTGCATACATGTACACACATATAGAATGGAGCATATACACACACGCAGGATGGAGCATATACACACACATGTAGGATGGAGCAGGTGATGCACACACATGTGACTAAGAGGGGACCATGCACACACACATGACAAAGGGATACACCCATGACAAAGCAGGGTGACACACACATATATGACAAAGTAAGGTCACAGACACACACATCTATGATAAAGCACAAGCCATATATACACATATGACAAAGCATGGTGCCGTATACATCTATATGATGAAGCAGGGTGACACACACACATCTGACAAAGCAGGGTGTCACACACACACATGACAAAGCAGGGACTCTATACACTGCCACCCATATGCCAGCCCAGGGTGCCATATACACACAGTAATGCCCTGCCATTGGGAAGCTGCGTACAGGGCAGGAAGGGCCGGAGCTGCCGGGAATACTGCCAGGAATGCTGCCTGCATCCTGCCATCGTTCTGAGCCCAGAGCCAGAGCCACTTCCCCTCTCCCAGGAGCCGGAGAGCTCGGGAGCCTCAGCTCCTCTGCTCCCACTCCAGGCCCCAGTGCCAGGGTCACTGCTGTGCCACAGCCCTAGTGCAGCCTGTGAGCAAACCCTGAGTAAAGGACACGGTGCCCACAGCAGAGAGCCCGACTGTGCCAAACCCAGACAGCCAATGCCAGGCCGAGGGGATCGGCCAAATTCCACGATCGGCAGTGCCGGTTCCAAGCTGGATGCACACCAGCACAGACAACGATAGGACACAGCTACTACTGTCATTACTACCAGGAGTAGGCTTGAAAGATGTGGTGACTGCCACAAAGCTCTCACACCACCAATGCACCCAAAATCCACCCAAATGACCCCATTTTTCCATCCACCTGGTTGGATGTAGCTCAACTGCCCAGTGTTTACCTTGGAGGAAGGAATAAACACTCCAACCTTTCTCCAAGCTTTTCCTAATTCTCAGAGTTTGCTAGGAAATGAAATTCCACAACAGCCTTTGGAAACATTTTAAAAATTAATTAAGAATTTGGGCATTGCAACCCTCTGCTTTGGCAGGAAGCTTTTCCTGCAAACAGCTCAGAGATGAAAATTTAGCAGGTCAGTGTCACCACCCAGGAATTTGTGCCCAAGTTTCCAGGCTGGAAACCTCTGAAGGGCACAGAGGTGGATTTTGGGCACAGGACACCTCCCAGATGACCAAAAATCAGTGGAGGCCCCTCCACATCCCGTTGCCGCCAACTGAGGGGCGGCATCAGCTGCGGGAGGAAATTCGGCGATGATTTTTCCCAATAAATAACGGCAAATTCGATTATTCCAGGGACTGGGATGAAGCGCTGTCATCCCTCCTGGCTACCTAGGTAAGGTAGGAACTCCATGGAGTAGCCACTGGCAGATGGCACATCCTATTACACGTCTATTCATTTTCTATGCTACATCGTATGAAACATTCCCAGGTTATTCCTGCTTTTCTCTCTGATGCCCACCACCCTTGGTGTCTGGGAAAATGCTGGGAAAAGACCTTTAAACCGTAATTGTGCTCCTTATAAAACAACTGCAGAGCTGCTGTTGGCTGATCGGAGCTGATTTAAACCCCCATCAGGATATCAGTCCCTGAAAACCACAGGCCATCGGGGTTCTTCTGTTTTCCTGGGATTTGCAGAGCCCCAAATTTCCAGCTACAAAAAGTTTACCATGAGGAGTAAATGTTTGAGCTGTAAAGCTTCCAAAATGACTTTGTTTATCAGAGTAGATGAAGGGGAAAAAAAGCAAAAGGAATCATTTGAAGCTCAAAGCAAAACTGTTTATAGGACAGTTTTTAGTGGTCCAAGATTCCAGAGAGATTCCAGCAATTAACAGCATAAACCTCCATGCCTTAATTCCATTCTATATGCTCATGTGGTTTAGTTGTTCCTGTGTTATTTAAGTCATTCCTCATTACAATACTACAAGAGATTTGCTGATCCTGTCAAAAAAACATCAAGCAGCTTCTTCACATCATCCCTGGGATCCCAAAGCAGGGGTGTAAATCCTTTGACTTCCTAACATAAGGAAAACATCCAAGTAATTCCCAAATTCTCTTTAAATGGGGGGGGGGGGGGGGGGGGGGGGAGGAGACGGGAAAGATAAAAAAATTAAATCACTTTATTTCTGCAGTAGCCAAAAACTAAGTGTTGAAAGAAAAAAATTTGGTGTTCCTGGGATTGTTTGTGCCTACTTCATGCTCCTTGGGAATTCACGCCATGGAAGTCGCTTTTGCCTCTGACAAAAATCCATACGAATTTGGGAGCGGCACAAGTACAAATCCAATGGGAAGAAGCCAACTTGTACCTCACATGTTTTTTTTTCCCTGAGCAAGCTTTGTACTTCCACTGAACTCAGAGCCAGGCCTAAGTTCCCTGGTTTAACAGATACACTTTGTTCCCAGATCCCTCAGATCCAGGGAATAATCAGAACCATCATTCCTGTTCCTGCTAAACTTGGCAAGGGCAGGCAGAGTGTCCCCATACCAAGTGACATTTGGCTGGATGTGGCCCCGGAGCGGTTCAGTCACTCCAAGAGGGAATTCTGAATTATTAAATCTATTCCAGAGCCCTGACGAGGTAACACGGAATGAGGATGACAAAAAGCACCTAAAAATCCACATCTCCATTATCCAATGGGAATGACTGAGCTGGCTTTATCTTTTTAATTACCACGCCAGGCCCGCAGCTTCCAGATTTAAGCATCTGAGGGACTGAAGGTGGCTGCGGCTCCGGAACGCCCTTTGCAGGCCACACTCAGTTTGCTCCTGCGAGTAAGATCCACGATTTCTGCTTTGGAACTCAGTATCTCGCTCCTCCTCTGAGTGTGCTCTGGGCTGGCTCAGGCCAATTCCAAATCCCAGAGCGTGGGTCTTCCGCTGCCCCCATGGAAGTGGATGGGATAGGGCTCGGAGGGGAGGAGGCTCCTGAGTAAACATAGCTGGAAGGATGGGAGGTAACAGCATTCCTCTTCTTCTTAATCATAATTACGAAACATGAGGGATGGAAAACAGGGAAGGAGCTGCTTTTGTGGAGCTATGGAGTTTTCAACAGGGAAAAGCCAGCAGGAATATGACCCGGGCAGCCAGGGCCAGAGGGTCCTCCAGCGCTCCGGAGACCCGGAATGCAGCCTGGCAAAGGTGGGAACCCGGGGCGACGCAGGCCAAGCCAACACCCGAACTCCAGCACCATTCTCCCTCTATTCTGACACAGCCCAGGGCAAACGGGGGCTCCCCTTTGGAGCCACCGATGGAGCCGCAGCAGCTCCAGACCCGCCGCACCACTTCCTTTTGAAAAATAGCTTTTTACTCAAAAATTTCTCTTTGGGTTTTTTTCCCCTCTTTCTCATGCTTTTGAATGGCATTTCTGCATGGCAAGCCCCAAACACACCCCTTGCTTCCTAAATCCTGCCTGGCACACACGCTCTTCCTACTGAGAGCAGCGGGATCCATGCAGGCATCCCAGGTGTGCCTCACCTGAGCAGCTCCAAAACATCTTCCGGAGAGAGCTGCGATTTAATTCCATTTTTCTGACGATCAAACAATAATAACAACAAAATCCTGCAGCTTTCCCACCAGGCCACACTCCAAAACCAGACTGTACTTAAAAACCCCCCACAATATTTGTTATAATTTCCTCACAGAACATCCCAAATAAAAAAACAAGGAATTTAAACTGTGCTGGATTTGTGATTCCCTCGTTAGAGATGTATTAATTTGTTGCTCTAATGCAGGCCAAGCCCTAATCAAACTAATGGCAAAATGAAAAGCGAGGATTTAAATCCTTTAAAGGGACTTTGCTTGATTTGGTCAGGCAAAGATTGGAGATTTTTCCCTTTTTTCTGGGCCATGGGGAATGGCCAAAGATAAAAATTCCGGTTTTCTCTGATTCTGCTCCCACCCACACGCTATTCAAACAGCTACAGAGTGGGCAATCCAGAACAGATGCTCCCAAATAGAGGTAAAATTCCAGCCTTTAAATAGAAGGAGCAGAAATTGAACGAAATCAGGAAGATGTGGGCTTTGATTAACAGATAAAAAACCGAAATATGTCAAATGCGACAGACCCAGGGAATTCTTGGGGGAAAAGCTGCTTCAAAATCCGATCCCCAGCAATCATCTCTTCATTTTATAGTGCCTCACACTTAAATGAGGCTAAATTTCAGATAAATTTACTATGGAAGTGATTGCAAACTCCTCCCAAAATTTTAGGAGATGTGAGAAAATGAATTTTATTTTGGCAGCTGTCCTAAAAAAAGGGCAAACAAAGCAGGAAAAATAAAAAGCAACCCCCCACTTCAGCCCAATGAATGTGCATTGTTCAATTGAAGTAACAGCTATTAAATCACTTTCCAAATACGATCTAAATTGGAGAGAACTCCAGGGGAGTTTGCTTCCCAATGCCTCCAGTCTCCCCCAGTTCTCCCAGTGCAGGTCAGAGGCTCCAGCCTTGGTTCAGTGCTCTGTGCTGAACACCTGCAAACATCAAACAGAAACTCCTGGTCCTTTCCTAGGCTGACAAAAGCCTTTCATGTGAAAAATGCTCCCTGGGAATGTCACGGCTGGAGCTCAGGTTACATTCCTTTCTCCCTCGCAGCCCTCCCCGCTTTGGAACATGGGGAGAAGCCATGTTTGTGGAATTCAAGATTCAAAGGGAACGGGGCTTTACTTTCTTTTCCCTCGCGCGTTGCAAATCACAACACGGCATCACGGATTAGCTGAGGAAAAAGCCATCGGGATGACTTTAAGCAGAAATTATTCCCATACTTCCTAAAGTCCAGCTAGTTTCACTTCCCTGCTTGGGATTACTTTGGGGGGCATTTTTTTTTTAAATCCGTTTTCTCTCCTCTGTAAGAAAAGTTTAGGGCTAATGCAGAGAATATCAATAAATCAGTTTTTAAAGAGGAATATTTAAAGGTCAGCTCAAACTTCAGAGGGAGAACTTCCAGGAGGAAAACCAGGATCCAGCCTGCTGTCTGAAATTCCCCGTTAGCAATCTGCATAATTAGAATAACAGACTATGTGTGCTATTATTCACGGAGCTGCCTTTAATCCTGCCACAGAAACCATCTCTTGGAGCAGTACCCACGTATCCTCAGATCCAAGCCCAATTTCCCAAGCCGTGGCTCCTCACAACCCTGCCCAGGCAAACAATAGCCACCAACTCCATCCTCAGGCCACACATCCACCCTCTGCCTGGGAGCAGCCAGTGGGGATTCACCCCCAACTTTCTGGGAAGCACCAAGCACTCGCTGCAAAATTCCCTGTGTAATAACCAAGCAACAGATATTCCAAGAGGAAAATTCCCTTGATTTTCCCTTCCAGAGGCACCCTTTGCTGCCGTTGTGCAGTCAACCACCAACGCACGGCGCCTGTCGCTTCACCAAGCTTTTCCTTCACCCTCCACCACCGGACACCGGTGTGGTCAGAGAATTCTCTTGGAATTCTGTCTGTGGGAGAGTTCAGGGGTTGTTTTAAGTGGTCTTTATCTCCTTATTCCTAACTTCCTGCAGCTCATTAAATCATCCTCCTGACTACACCGATGCGTCAAAATTCCTCCAATTCTTTCAGCTTTCAGGACAATAAAACACAATTTAATCACTCCCTGCTCCGATTTGTCCTCCTGATCCAAATGACTCCAAAGACGAGGTTTAGGAGGAATTATTAAATATAACTCTGGAGTCATTTGCTGTCAGCCCAAGCGGTGGTTGCTGCATGGACTGGGCTCTGAGCATGACAAATTGATTTGTCTGGCACAACCACTCTGCGCTCCTCTCCAGTGAAAACAAATAGAGTGGAGATTTTAGATCCGGCTACATCACTTCAAAATTATGTCAGAAAAGGACAAAAACTGGGATTCAAACCTAGAGCTCATGTTTGGAAAGTTACCCCAGCCCAACAGCAAAATTCTCCAAGTTGCTATAATCACAATACAAGCAAGTTCGTGAAGATAAAACAAACCCAGGTTGTTATTCTGAAAGTCTAAATAGAACAAAAGGCACAAAATTAGTGTTTAGGTGGAGATTGATCTGAAAACAACAGACCAACTTCCAAGCAGAAATCCTGTTCTGCAAATAAAAAGCTGATTGATGTCCCAGTGCATTTAATAAAATACTGAATCAAGAGGTGTCTTGACCTGAGCAAAACCCACAAAATAGCAGGCATGAGACTCTCTGGAATGAGGAGTTTCTCTGTGGATTTCCAGTCTTTCGCTGGCAGTTTGCAGGGAAGCCTTGCCCAAATCCCCCTGATTCAGAGCGGGACCCGGGTACGACAATCCACTAGCCGGTGTGCTGGCATGTGAAATTGTCTGGGAACTGAAAACACTGCAACTGCCTACCTGCGCATCGAGACAGGGAAAAGAAACTCCATCCCAGAGCAAGGAAATGTGCCATAGGGCACATTTAGGAGCTTTCCTTCTCGTTTGTCAGGCACATAAAAAGCCTCTCTATAAACTTGAGTTGCCAGACAATTATTGTCCACACACGTCCTATCGCAGAGAGCTCTGAGACTGCTTTTGTCATTCCACTCCTGTTTTTAGGGAATGCAGGAGATGCCCATCAGTCCTATCACAGCCAAAGGATCAAATCATCCACCTAAATTTCAGGCAACTCTTCCAAATCACTCCCATGTTTAAAAACAAAATGCCCTGGCTTTAAGCAGCAAGAGAAACTCACCTGAAAATTTTAATTCCCAAAAAATATTCTGTCAGCAAACAGTGCTCTCTAATCCTAAAGACCTCTTTTCCTGGTGTTTATCCTCGGATACTTGTTTTATTTATTTAACTGCAACAGCCTTCAATTCTCTTCAATTCTGATGCAGAAAATTCATTTGCACACAAGAGGTTTTGACTATCGTCCCTGACAGACAAAGAGAGGCTTTGGAATTGGAAATAAAAAATTCTCCAAGGCTCAAATTACTAGAGGAAAAAGATAAATCTACTGTAAAACTAGAACAATTTTCAGCAATGATAACACAGAGGAGAAGTCTAGGGGTTTTTAAAAAATCAGAAATGTGTGGCAATGCTCTAAAAACCTCCCAGGCTTGTGGAAATAATAATAATAATAATAATAATAATAAAAATCAGAATAAGAATAACTAGTGCTTAGGAATAATTCCGCTGCAATCCGAACGAATCTGCTCCCCACAAGAGATTAAAGCACCACAACAAAGGTAATGCACATGGATAAATAAATCCCAACGTTTTCACTACAGATGGAACAAAAAACGGTACATACTTGAGCCAGTAAAATGTCCACTTGCCAAGGAAGTTGGTCCATTTTTCCCACTGCTCACAGGAGGTGAAAACATCTAAAAAAAACAAAGAGGCATTACTAGTGCAAAACAAGCAATTCCCGAGTCCGCTGGCAGTCCAAAGTTCCTTGCACGTTCCTTAGAGTTTCTCTCCCCCGAACCATCATCCCCCACAGCCCTGCAAAGGCGTCCAGATTCCTTCCAGCCCCCGCTGCCCCTCGCCACCAGCATCCCGCTTTTATCAGGCTCATTAGCTTCCCAAACAATCTGCCCGTCTCGAAGCCTTGAGCCATGCCAGTGCCCAGCAGTGTTCTCCAGGTTGGGAATTGGGGCTTGCTCCCCTCTCCCCGCCGACAAAGGCGGAAAAAGTTGGGATGGGTTGCAACCTTGGCCATCAACGTAGCAATATCCATTTCCATCCTGCTCCAGGATTTGCCTGGCATGTGGGAACCCAAATAATAATAATGCAAAGTGCCACCTGCCCTAAATTCTCATTCCGTCTCTCCCACCGAGCAATTGGAAGCCAGGCTCGCTCCTCGCCCCCTCTCCCTCCCTCTCGCGCTCCTCTCTCTCTTCCCAGCACTTATTTCGACCCTAATTGGTTTCTCCCTTTTCCGACGTGTCTAGTGGATAATACGCACCTTCCCTGAGTCAGAGCCTGCAAAAAGCCAAGGAACAAATGGGAAAAGTGCACCAACAAGCAGAGAGGGGGCTGCGAAGCTGCCGCAGGCTACGATTCCTGGCCAAACTTCCCCAAGCCATCCCTCGGAAGCTGAGGCTGGAGCAGCAGCACCAGCCTGGAGCACAGAGTGGAAAGGGGGGGGCCTCGCTGGGCTTCAGGAGCAGACCCGCATCTCCCAGCAAAAGCTCTTCCCTAAAATAAATAACTAAGTGGATAGAGAGATATTCCTGACATATTGGGGGGAAGGGAGGGGATGGGGAGAGGAAGGAAGGGGCTGGAGGGGGAGGGGGAGCCTGACAAAACTAGACAAGTGCACGCGTCCGGCGGAACGTTCGGCCTCCAAACCAGCCCAGGGGGACAAAAATCCCTCTTTCCTTCAAAAATCACTGCCAAATCCTAGCTAGGGTGGGTAGGAGAAGGTTGGAGCAGTTTTAATGCCAGCAGAAGCCATAGGAGATTTCAGGGAAAACTTTAAACTGAGACAGTCGTGGATTTCTTTGCACTTTCCATGTGCCAAAAAACGAAACAAGGGAAGAACCAAAAGGAGAATATCAGCGACTCATTAGCAATTAATTAGTTCATGTGCCAACAATGCTTGAAAATCTAAAGCACAATAAAAGTGCAATATTGGTATGATGGAATGATGAGAAATGGCCAGTTTTTGGGGCGTTTCTTTTGGCAGGAATTATTTGAGCCGTCCGAGACATGAAACCAAGCTGCGAACACGCCTGCATCTCCCATCACACACAATCAGAAAGACTAAAAATACTCAGTTTTGATTTTTTTTTTTTAAGCGAAAGAAATATTTACCATGCTTCTAGCTGCTGATTTAAAATTGCCCAATGTACTTAGAGCACAGTTTGGGGTTGGTTTTGTTGCTTTAGGGGTTTTTTTTGGCTGGATTTTTTTGTTAACAGAGCAGCTAGAAGATATTTTTTTTTACAGCTGTTGCTAATTTCCACCATTGTTTCTTACCGCACTGAAATCCAGTAAATCACTCAGTTCTTTGTCCGTCCCTAAGGCAGCCATTCGCTGTTGGTGATGCATTTTAGCAAAATCACACAAACCTAGAAACATGGAAATAACCGCAATCAGAAATCCCGAGCCTTGCAGGAAACACAGTCGGATTTTGCTTTTACAAGGGGGGTCGGGGGTGGGTGGTTGAGAAGAAGAAGGGAGGGAAAAAAAGATGGAGGGGCAGCAAAAAAAAAAAAAAAAAAAAAAAAACAACCCCCCAAAAAAAAAAAAAAAAAAAACCCAAGAAAAAAAAAAAGCGATATAGTATTTCCAAAGAGGTGAGCGCAACCCTGGAACATCCACTCTTAAACCCAAATCCGGAGGAGAGAAAAAAACGCAAAGCCTCGCTCCCGGAGCATCATTTATGCAACAGGAGGTTAGCGAGGAATGAATGAGGATCCCAGAGAAGAAACTACAGCCATCCGCTCCCAACTTTTTCCCTTCTCCTTCTTCCACGCAAAGTAGCGTTTGGAGGCAGAAACGGCAAAGAGCACGGAGGAAAAAAAGCCACAGCGAGATGCGAAGTGCAGGTTCCGGGGGCGGGGGGGCAGCGGGGGACAATTAGCCCCGATTCCTAATTTGCAGAGAGGAGGGGGGGGATAAGGCCGACAGCAACCCGGGAGCGGCTCGGGCCTGTGCAGAAGCAGCGCCCGGGGGGAGGGGAGCCAAGGGAAGGGAAGGGAAGAGGGAAGGGGCCCGGAGCCCAGCCCAGCGCCGCGGCCCCGACCCCGCCGAGCCCCGGCGCCGCCTCCGTACCCGCCGCCGCCGCTCATGGAGCTCCGCGCTCGGCTCCCGCCCGCTCCCGCCGCACTTTTCCAAGGATTCCACGTTGGATTCGCCCAGCTCGCGCACACACATGGCGAAGCGCGTTTATACGGGGCCGCGAACGCACGTGACACGGACACTTGGCCGAAAGGAACAATATTTTTTTCCCCCTTGGATTATCCGTTCCCTTCGTCTTTTTATTTTTTATATTTTTTTATCTATAATCCTGCTTTGTTTTGGTTGGTTTATTCCCGCCCCCCGGCTCAATCCCGACGCCCAGCTTTCCCATTTTCCCAAAGCATCGCCGCAAACTTTGCAAAGCAGCCCCTTGGATTTACGCGCAAGTTTTGGGGGACGCTGCCAGCCCCCCCCCCTTGTCCTTCCTTATTCCCTCATCCCCTCTGCCACTTTTATTCCACATTTTCCTCTCGCAGGCCCGACACCACTAAAAAGAACTCCTTGGAGTTCATTTTCCTGTAAGAAATAAAGCAGCGAGTCCCCGCGTTTGCACCTTGGTGTATCTCCCGCACGTGTAGTTACACCGTGTCTATGCAATGTATATACAATGTATAGATTTGCACAGCCCGGAACTTGCACTTTCTTTCTTTTCTTTTCTTTTTTTTTTTTTTTTTTTTTTTTTGTTAAATAACACATCGGGACCGACAATTTCAATCAAAAAATAAAAATGAAAGCAAAAAAAAAAAACCACAGACAAGTTAGTCTAACAGCAAATTGGAACTTTACCTTAAATGGCCACAAATATGCTCACAATATTCCAAGGGGAAAAAAAAGGAAAAAAAGGAATAAAAATAATCAAAAGAGAGGAATCTTCTGCCAAAGTGCTTTATTGTCTCACTCGTGTGTGACCCTCCAAAACCACCAAAAAGTAGGGAAAGTGTCAGTCCTGCTCCGGGTTATTCCACAGCTTTACAGGCACCCTACACCTGGCTTTGTTGGGATTTGGGGGGCCCGGCCACCGGCCACAAAAAAAAATAAATTAGGAAAAAATATTAAAAAATTTAAAACCAAGGGAAAAAAAAAAAAAAAAAAAAAAAAAAGAGGAAAAAAAGAAGGTCCGACAACTTTTGCCCTATTGTTTTTACAGACACATGGTGACGGGCTCGCAGCGCCGCGGCTCTCGGGGACTTGCCCCCTCCTTGTCCTTCCTTGAAAAAAACCAAAAACCAAAAAACCCAAATCCCAAAAAAAACAGGCGACTCCCCCCTCGGGGGAGCGCGGGGCCGCCCGTTCCCCAACTTGGTCCAAGTTTAGAGCAGCACCCGCCGCCTCCTCCGGCTCAGCAGCGCGGCCTCCCCCGCCGAGCCGCGGCCGATCGCATCCCGCCCGGGCAGCCGCATCGCCCGCCGCTCACATCCGGGCAATGCCCGCCGCCTTATAAGCGCCGCCGCCGCCGCTCGCAGACAATGACGAGGAGGAGGAGGAGGAGGAGGGCGGGAGGAAGCGGGCGGGACGGCGCGGCGGGGCTCACAAGATGGAGGGGCCCCGCCGCCCCTCACACGGCGCTGCGCCCCTCACGTGTTCTCGCGCAAAGCCCGGGGGATCCGCGCCCTCCGCACCGCCAGGCCCGCAACACAGCCCTAAGGGCTTTCGCACCGCTCGGCCATGAGCGGAGCCGGGAGAGGTTACGCGCCCCCAGCCCTCAGCCGACCCGTGAAAGGTTTCTGTTCCCTCAGCCATGGTCAGACCCCGTGACGGGTTTCAGCACCCGTAGCAAGACACGGGAGGGCTTTAAGCCCCCTGAGCAGACCCGTGAAGGGTTTAGACCCCTCAAAGCCCTCAGCAAACCTTTTGAGGGGTTTCAGACTCCTCAACCCCCTTAGCAGATGCTCGAAGCCTTTCAGATCCCTCAGCAAGACCCGTGAGGCGTTTAAGACACCCTCAGAAGACCCATGAGAGGTTTCAGACCCCCCCCAGCAGGCTCTCGAAGGGTTTTAGACCCCTAAGCGTCCCCAGCCCTCAGCAAACCCCGTAAGGGGTTTCGCACGCTCGCAAACCATGATCAAATGCCGTGACTGGTTACCGCGGCCTCAACAGTCACCGGAGGGGTTTCGCGCTCCTCACCCATGATCAGATGCTGTGAGCGGTTTCAGCCGCCACACATCCTAGAAGGGTTCGTCGCGCACCCGACCTTCAGCCGATTCCCTTCCGGTTTCCCACCTCGCTACCATGGAGGGCTCGGGCCTCGACGCCATGACGGCCCCACGCCTCGATGCCGCGAGGGCCTAGCCCTCGGCGGCCACCGCGTCGACTTTGGCCCCGCCCACAGCTCTCAGAGGACTCTTGCAAGTTTCATACCTGGGATAAACATGCTGTCCGGAAGTTCAGGTCCCTTAGCTTCCGCAACAAACTCTGCGGGATTTCAGCTCCTCAGCCGTGATCAAGACGCCGTGAGGGGCTTCGCCGTGAGGGGCTTCATGTCCCTCAGCCTTCAGCAAACCCTGTGACGGATTTCAGCGCCTCAGCCATGATCAGAGGCCGTGAGGGGCTTCGGCCGCCACAGATCCTCGCAGGGTTCCTTGCGCACCCGACCCTAAGCTCATCCCATTCGGGTTTTGCGTCTCGATGTCCTGAGGGGCTCGCGCCCAACTGCCGTGAGGGGCTCGCGCCCAACGGCCCTGAGGGGCTCGCGCCCAACTGCCGTGAGGGGGCGCGCGCCCAACGGCCCTGAGGGGGCTCGCGCCCAACGGCCCTGAGGGGGCTCGCGCCCAACGGCCCTGAGGGGCTCGCGCCCAGCTGCCGTGAGGGGGCTCGCGCCCAACGGCCCTGAGGG
This sequence comes from Acanthornis magna, assembly GCA_036785705.1. Lineage (NCBI taxonomy): Eukaryota > Metazoa > Chordata > Aves > Passeriformes > Acanthizidae > Acanthornis > Acanthornis magna. Next base: position 118,324 of record JAWUZG010000664.1, read on the forward strand.
GCTCGCGCCCAGCTGCCGTGAGGGGGCTCGCGCCCAGCTGCCGTGAGGGGGCTCGCGCCCAACGGCCCTGAGGGGGCTCGCGCCCAACGGCCCTGAGGGGCTCGCGCCCAACGGCCCTGAGGGGGCTCGCGCCCAACGGCCCTGAGGGGCTCGCGCCCAGCTGCCGTGAGGGGGCTCGCGCCCAGCTGCCGTGAGGGGGCTCGCGCCCAACGGCCCTGAGGGGGCTCGCGCCCAACTGCCGTGAGGGGGCTCGCGCCCAACGGCCCTGAGGGGCTCGCGCCCAACGGCCCTGAGGGGGCTCGCGCCCAACGGCCCTGAGGGGCTCGCGCCCAACGGCCCTGAGGGGGCTCGCGCCCAACGGCCCTGAGGGGCTCGCGCCCAACGGCCCTGAGGGGGCTCGCGCCCAACGGCCCTGAGGGGCTCGCGCCCAGCTGCCGTGAGGGGGCGCGCGCCCAACTGCCGTGAGGGGGCTCGCGCCCAACGGCCCTGAGGGGCTCGCGCCCAACGGCCCTGAGGGGCTCGCGCCCAACGGCCCTGAGGGGGCTCGCGCCCAACGGCCCTGAGGGGCTCGCGCCCAACGGCCCTGAGGGGGCTCGCGCCCAACGGCCCTGAGGGGCTCGCGCCCAACTGCCGTGAGGGGCTCGCGCCCAACGGCCCTGAGGGGCTCGCGCCCAACTGCCGTGAGGGGGCTCGCGCCCAACGGCCCTGAGGGGGCTCGCGCCCAGCTGCCGTGAGGGGGCTCGCGCCCAACGGCCCTGAGGGGGCTCGCGCCCAACGGCCCTGAGGGGCTCGCGCCCAGCTGCCGTGAGGGGGCTCGCGCCCAACGGCCCTGAGGGGGCTCGCGCCCAACGGCCCTGAGGGGGCTCGCGCCCAACGGCCCTGAGGGGGCTCGCGCCCAGCTGCCGTGAGGGGGCTCGCGCCCAACGGCCCTGAGGGGGCTCGCGCCCAGCTGCCGTGAGGGGGCTCGCGCCCCGTCCAGCTCTCGGCGGGCGCCGGGATGGCTTTGGCTCAGAGGACCCTCGAAATTTCGCACCTTCGCTTTCACGCCTTTGATCAGACGCTGTGAGGGACTTCAGCTCCCTCAGCCTTCAGCACACCCTGTGAGGGATTTCAGCCCCTCAGCCATGATCAGACCCTCGAAAGCTTTCATCTGCCTCAGCCCTCAGAATCCCGCTAAAAGAGGTATGTTTGAATTACTCGTTTTAAAATGTTTTTTTGGGTGCTGAGCCCGTAATGGGGCCAGGTGCGCAAGCAAGTACTGGAAATGAAAATAAAGGGAGGAATGGGGAAAGGCAAAGAGAGGGGTAATGGTATAAAATCATGGAATGGTTGGGGTTGGAAGGGTCTGTCACTAGACCAGAATGCTCCAAGCCCCATCCAACCTAGCCTTGAACACTTGCAGGGATGCTGCCTCCAAATTAATGAGGAATTTGGTTAATAACAGGCTGTGAGGTTTTATTTGTCAATTAAGTAGGAAAAGACCTAGCCCAACTGCCACCCTGGCCCCGGTATTATTCATTTTTCAATTTTAATCCCCTGGATTTTATACTGTCCCCATATGTCCTGTTTTCAGCACGCCACAGGAATTCCATGTGGACCATTGGCTGAGCAGTGGGGTCTTCGACCACTTCAGAATTCACAGAAAGCAGTTGGGAAGCTGAACTGCTTCATGAACAGGGGAAGGGGTGGTAAAAGTATAGGAATTAGTCAAAAAGTCACATCTTGAGGTTCCTGAACTCCAAAAGGAATTTTTTCCACTGTCTATAGACTTTAATACCGGAATAGCAAAGTACCGGACTCCCTTTTGTTCCCGTTTGGGGCTGTGATTGTGCCTGTTTCCATTCCTATAAAAATCCATCAAAATGTGGCTTGACATAAATCCATGAAAAAACTAAGTATGCACATGCTCAGTGGATTTATGGTGTTGCAGATAAACTTGGGAAATTTTATTGGACTCCCCTTCCCTGGAGCTGTCCAGGGTCAGGTTGGATAGGGTTGGGAGCAGCCTGGTTTAGTGGAAAGAGTCCCTGGCTGTGGAAGGGGGGATGGAACTGGACAATCCTTAAAATCCCTTAAAATCCCAAAACCATTCCATGATTCTATGATAATTGTGAAAATAAGTTGATTAATGTTATGAAGCTGCAATAGCTGATGCCATGAACAAATCCATGTGATCCAGAGCTGCCGCATTGCGTTTTGAGTTAAAACAGAAGGGAACAAAGTTGCACTTAATAAATTTTATAGGATAAACCCCCAAATCACCAAAGTGTTTGTTTCTCCACCTCCCAAAAATAAACAAGTGAGAAAATGGTGCCAAAAAACCTTATATTTCCGTGCAGCTTCTCATATAACCCTTTGTGCTTCCTTGTTATGGAGTCAACATGAGGCTGGTTCGGGCTAGAGGGGACCTTAAACTCACTAATTTCAGTACAGCTTAACAAAGAATGTGTTTCATCCATTGCCTCAGAAATACTGCAGATTCCCGGGAAAGGTAATCTTGGAGGTGGAAAAATATTCTTCTGTACTTCTCTGAATCGCGATTAAAATTTGGGTTGTTTTCTAATTCCCTAATGAAATAGGATGTTTGATTTCAATTAAAGTGAAATGTCATCATTTTCGGTTGTTCTAATGGATATGGAATACTGCAGTCCATTAGGGAGAAAACAGTGGATTTGGGAAAAGGCCAAGAGGTGCAGGGGATGTAAAGAGATTTTCCATGTATTTTCAATTTTTGTAATGGGCATATGTAGGTCATTATGGAAATCCATGGGTTGTGATGACAGGAATACAGAAAATACAATAAAGCAATCTCTTATCAAGTTTTCAGCAGGAATTGTTCATATTTCCCAAAGAACCACCATCTGGAAAAATGTTTGGATGGGGCTTGGAGTAACCTGGGCTAGTAGAAGGCGTCCCTGCGCATGGCAAGGGGAATGATCCTTAAAATGCCTTGCTCCAAGCCCCTTCTGACCCAGCCTTGAACAATTCCAGGGCTGGGCCATCCACAGCTTCTCTGGGAATATCATCTGGAGTGACTCTTTGGGAGAGTTTAATGGATTTAACAGTTTATTCACCCGTATGGTATTCTTTAAATTACTGAGTGTTCTTTGAAGTCTCTCCACTGCTAGCAAAAAATTTGTTGTTGTTGTTGTTGTTATTGTAAATTCTTCTATATCTTATTTTATATCTTATTTTTATTATTACTGTTTGTTATTGAGCCTGGATCTGTCGATTCCGGAGATCCTTGGGTTGAGTCCCATGTGCTGCCGTCCGTTGCTTGTCCTTATAATTGAATTAAAAGCTGCTGTAAAAAATACATGGGAATAAGAATAGGAGAGGGATGAAGAAGGAAATAATTGGGGGAATACATGGTGGTTGGATTACTTATTGTCCCAATTAGCTGCCTGAATTAGCTCCTTGACAAGGAACACAGAGGGAAGAATAAAGGGCTATCGGTGACAAGGCCAGTTTTTAGGGAAGCTGCTCCTCTAAGTGTATTATGATTGCAATATAAAGAGCTGCAGGTTTCAGTTAAATGGATTTTGATTCTGCTTATTTTTCTAACAGTAGATTTGTTTCACTTCCATATTAATCTTCTTTTATTAAACCATAGAAATTCCAACCTTTGTTTTTCTGGGAGCAGCCTAGGACATAATCTAACTTTACAAAAAATTACATGTATTTGTACTTAGTAAAGAGATTGAGGTTGGATTAAAATCCTGTGAACTGGACACACAATTATGTCATTTCCAGGTCTCGGAGAAGTTTATTTGGAATGAACATGAGGAAGGAAATTTTACTTGAACTAATTTTCCTAGCGAACTGGTTTCAACGTTTTGGAGGGAAAAAAATTCATTCTTAAAGTAGCAGCTTCAAGCTATGCCGTGGGAGGGAGGTTCAGGTTGCACATCAGGAGGAATTTCTTCCTGGAAAGGGTGGTCAGGCATTGGAATGGGCTGCCCCAGGAGGTGGTGGAGTCCCCATCCCTGCAGGTGTCCAAGGGACAGGGAACACCTGGATGTGGCACTGAGTGCTCTGGGCTGGGGACGAGGTGGGGATCAGGCACAGCTTGGACTCCATGCTCCTGGAGCTCTTTTCCAACCTAACTGACTCCGTGGTTTTAAAAAGTTGGAAGTAGATCTTTCTTTATCCACTCAGGAAGAGGACAGGTAACATTGGATCAAGGGCCATTGGACGTTTGTGTCATGCAACAAAAATCAGGCCACCAAACTTGTTCTGTGCTTTCAGATTATTCCCGTGGTCGTCAAATAAACCCCAACCAGAGTGATACTTGTGCCAATATTTCTTTTTCCTTCAGATAATCCATTGTGTGGGATGAAATCTCTATCCCTGCAAATGTTTTAAGAATGAGAAATTCAGTCAGCACCAGGTTTTCAAAGTAGCACTGCTGAAAAAAAACCCATAGAATGCAAACAGAGCTCCAAGACAGGCTATTTCTGAGAGGAGCATACAATCCAAGGAAATTGGAGTGCTGGATCACTTGGGAAAACCTAAAATATTACTGAAATAATAGGTCCAAACCTATTGAATTTAATTAAATTAAGTTAAATGAATGTCCATTGTAACTTGGGGGTGGGAAGAGGCTGGGTGTGAGGTCCCCTGGAGAAGCTGTGGCTGCTCCATCTTTGGAGTGCTCAGGGCCAGGCTGAGCTGGGCTTGGAGCAGCCTGGGCTGGTGGAACTCCACAGCAGAGGTCTGGTTGGAGCTTCCAGACATTCCAGTTGGAGCATGGGAGACACAGACGTGTTTCTGCACCGTCTCTGGGCCACCTCCCACACACGAGACAAGAACACGGGCAGGGACACAGGATCTCCCTCCGCTTGTGCTCCTTAGGAAGAGCTGCAAATGCAGCCTCAGAACCTCCGGCTGCAACATTGTCTCACTCCTTTAGTGGGCACTAAATGTAATAAGTAAATAATAATAGTTAGAAGCAGTCATGGAAATGCATGGAGGTCTCCCTAAAAGCTCCTGTTCACCAGCAGGAATTCTAGGGCCTTGCGCAGCTCCGTTGATTATGTTGTTTGTGGAGAGGGAGCTGAAAAGGTTGCAGTGAAATGAGGGATTAGGGGAAAAAAAGCCTGCATCCAAAACCAGAGGCGGCCTGGGATGTCAGGTGCCTCGAGCCTGGTGATGGCTGGGTAAAGTCTGGCTGGCTCAGGGGAGCTTTGCTGGGAGGAGGCTGGGGTTGAGGTCACCCAGAGCAGCTGTGGCTGCCCCTGGATCCCTGGCAGTGTCCAAGGCCAGGCTGGACATTGGGGCTTGGAGCAGCCTGGGACAGTGGGAGGTGTCCCTGCCATGGCAGGGGTGGAATGAGATGAGCTTTAAGGTCCCTTCCAACTCAAACCATTCTGGGATTCTGAGATTTTAATTTCATCACCAGGAAGCATGAGGAAGGTGAGGGGTCAGGGGAGGGAGAGGAGCGAGGCAGGCCGGGGAAAGTTAAGCCATGTTTCCCATGGATAACTCCCCAACAATCCGCTGGAGGAGAGATTTAGTCTCCTCCTGAAACCCCAAACCAGCTTCATTTGAATTTGCCAAGCACCTGTGAAACAATGCAGCTGCAAGGCCCTGGGAAAACAATGGGAACTGTGACAGTTCATTAATATAAGGCAGCCCCAAGATTTATTTGGGAAAGTCATTGATACAGAATTCCACTGGAGGACACAGTGGCATTCCCGAGGTATGCCAGGGAGCAGCTAGCTAGGATTGTGGATGTGTGTACATCACGTAAACCCCAGTCTGGGAACTGGGACAATTTATTGGGTCTGTCAGACAGCAGAACAAATGGAGGAGGAGTGGTTGCTTCAGCATTTCCTTCCCTTATTTTTTATTCCATATTTGTTTGATAGGTTGGGATTTTTCCTTGTTTTCTATTTTTTTTGTAGTTTGCTCTGGCTATTTTTTTCCTGGTGAAGCAAGAGTTTAGAAAGTGCAGGCAGCATTTCAAACTGTGATCTGCACAGATGGGAATGAAGGAACATTCTCCAGGCGAAAATTGTTCTCGGAGACATTTGGATTGAGCAGGATTTGTCTCTGTGCGAGGTGGAACATCCTGATTTCCAATGAGAGGGTGCTTGGGCAGTACGGCGATGGTGGTGGTGACAGACCAGGGGACACCTCCCACCAGCCAATGCCCAGCCAGTGGATCCAACCTGTTCTCCCATGGCAGAGGCATAGTGCGAGGCACAATAATCCATGGGAGGAGCTGTCCCATGGAAAAACACTCAGGATCAAGCTGCTGAGGTGGTTTGGTGGTGTTGTGTCCTGAAAAACCTCACTGCTTTTAATGAGTTTGAGGTGTATGTGTAGCCTGGTGCTTGATGAAGAGTTTCTGTCACCACAGCCAGCAGTTACAAATGACACAGTGGGCAGGGATGGGCTGGGGAAATCCAAAAAAAATTGCTTTGTGTAGATTAGCAGCTCCTAAAGAGTTCCCACATTCCCCTGGGAGAGATTTTCATGGAGTCCAGCATGCAGTGTCAGAGAGAGGCTTTGCTGCCCATGGCTTGTGTTTTTCCCCACTTCCCTCTCTTTCCTCCTCCCACTCTTCGTTTCCAAACTGAATTTCCTGATTTCCAGATGCAACTGCAATATAATGTGGAAATAAAAGCAGGCAGTTAAATTGTTGGAGCCCATAATCCCTCCCAAAGAAAAAGGGGGGTGGATCATCCAACTCCATTTTCCTGCTTATGGGTCCCTGTTGCTGTACGAGTTGTAAATACACGAGGAGCTCAGCTCATCAAATTTTTAAGCACAGGGTGCACAAAGGAAGCTCCAGAGTGTCTGGAAAAGCTTGTGGCATCGGTCAAAGGCTGCTCTTGGGGCTGAGGCATCACCAGTTCCCCATTCATCATCACTTCCCTTCCATCTCTGTGTTCCTTTTGTTCTCTAAACCCTAAATTTCCATGGTTTAATTTTCCTCCTCTCCTGGAATGGCTTTGCAAATGCTTAGCCTTAAGTAATAGTCAGTAAAGGCAAATTATCTTAAATCAAGCAAGGGTTATCTAATTTAGAAAATAGGAAATAGAGGGAAAATCAAACTAAATGAAATGCAAACAGGATAATTCATGTCTAATCCATGGGCTTGCTCAACAGGAGGAGTCTTTCAGTTGTGCTCAGTTGAGCAGCCATTCTTAGCACAACTTATTGGTCTTTGAGCCCAAACCAACCACCTCTTTAGGCCCCTCACTCCCAAACTCCTAAGGAAGTAGGTTTCTCATGTCCATTTTTGCGCTCATTGTAGCACCTGCAGCTGAGCTGCTCCTTCCTCACTCTCCCTCACTGCTTTTATTGGCACACACCCCCTTACCTGTACTTCTTATAAGCACATGGAGATGGCATAGTGCCCGGTCAGACTTTCCTACCACATCTAGACAAGACAGTCCATAGAATCCCACACTGGGTTGCATTGGGAGGGACTTAAAGATCATCGCCTTCCACTACCTCAAGTTGCTTCAAGCTCCATCCAACCTGGCCTTGGACACTTCCAGGGATCCAGCGGTAACCACAGCTGCTCTGGGCAACCTGAGCCAGGGCCTCCCCACCCTCCCAGGGAAGAATTTCTTCCCGATATCCCATCCAAACCTCCCCAGTTTCTCCACCCTTTAGTTCTCTTCCCTGCCTTTTATTAATATGCAATGCACCGCCATCCCCCAATTAATGAAGCTTATTACAGGATCCTGCTAGAAAGCTTTCCAACTTCCTTCCAATTAACACACGGTGCTTCAGAGGAATCCTCAGAATACGGGGAGGTGTTTGGCAATTGCACAGCACTTTTTTTCAGGCAACTTCACTTAAGATGTCCTTGTTAGATTAAAGACTCCTCAGATGCTGATTACCCCCTCCGAGCGGGTTCTTCATTGTTCTCCACACAGGAGTTGTTTTATATGTTTTATTTAAGTTAGAGCTTAGAAGGATCATCTTAGTTTATTATGGAATCACGGAATCACGGAATGGCTTGGGTTGGAAGGGACCTCAAAGCTCATCTCATTCCACTTCAAATCCATTCCAACCCAAACCATTGAAGGATTCATTCTAGCATTCCATAACCTTCTCTGCACCCAACCCTGTAGCCAGGATTTTTGGTCCTGTTTCCATCCCAAGTCACACTTTGTACCTGATGGTGAAATGAGGGTGGTACTGGGTTATGCTTTCCATGGATGGAGGCACCTGAACTCCATCTCTGAGCTCCTCAGTGCAGGGTGGGAGCACAGCCCTGCTCCCCGGGAGCTGGAGGGAGTCCAATCCAGGTCTTGTTCCCCTTCTCCCAGTTTTCCCGCATGTTTTCTCCCAGTTTTCCCCCCCAATGTTTCCTTTTCCAGTGAAACACTAACAATGGGAATCTCTCAAGGTTAGCAACATAATTTGGGCAAAGGAGCAAACTATTAGGGAGGCTTCATTCCACTGCAGCAAATGAGAAGAAGGAATATCAGCAGGTCACATCTTGCTTCCGGTGCATTGGGAATTATTTTGCCGTGCAGTTTGTAGGAAACAGGATTGGGGTTGTGCTTGGTATTTAAAGCAAACAAACCTATCTATTAAATGAGGCTGCAGAATGGGGCACGAAAGTAAAACTGAGACCGTTAAATTACAGATAAAGGGGGAAGAGTCTAAATTTTCCCAAATGTTCTCGTTTTCCATTTTTTCCCTAATGACCGTCGTTATATTTTGATGTGGTTAATAATACAGCAGAGGTTAAATGAAACATGAAAAAGGGCTGTACATTAAAATTGAGATAACTCTTCCTTCAGTGAAGTGGAACCCAGCAGATGTAGCTGCACACTGTAATTGCTGCCTGTTTCCTGTCACTCTGATTAAGTTGCATTGTCCCTGCTCCAAGTGTAGGAATCAGTGGCTTCCCATAGGGCACAGCATGGGACAACTGGCTTCGGCAGGCAAATGACTCTGTGCACCTCCTGCTTGTCCTGGTAATGGTATAGACACACAATATACATTGATGACTCCTAAAATTAATAGGCTGTGCAGTGGGAGAGGCTCCGGGGCTTCCATGGGAGAGGCACTCCAGTCAAGGGCCAGGATTTTGGGAACAGTTCAATTCCCCAGTACAGGAGGCCTGGCTGCCGTGTTAATTCTGGTTCTCAAGAGTTACCTGCACCTTCTAGTGGTGTTCTTCTCCTTGTTCCAAAGCCATGGGATCCCAGAATCATGGAATGGGTTGGATTGGAAGGGAACTGAAGGACCATCCAGTTGCACCCCTCTACAGGGTCACCTTCCACCAGACCAGGTTGCTTCAAGCCCTGTCCAACCTGGCCTTGAGCACTTCCAGGGATGGGGAGTCCACAGCCTCTCTGTGCAGCAAGTCTCACATTGTTCACTCCGGTCCCAATTATCTACATTTTCATTTTGGGAACAAATCCCTGCTTATGGGATTAAACCGTACGGTAAAATCCAGGACCTGCGTGGGGAATGCAAGGGCAGATTGCCTGCTACCAGGAATTGCAGGAGATCCACTGAACCCAGTGGGGTTACTCTGATTTCCAACAGCTATTGGACTTGTCGGAGGGGTCCAGAAAGTGCTTTTTGCATGTGATTCCATTCATAAAGAACAGGATGTGCCTTGTTCAGCAGAGTCTTGTCCTATTTTTGTTCCGGAGTCATTCCACTGCTGTCATTTCACTGTGACATCAGTGCAAAACAAGGCAGGCTCTGCTTGCAGAATCCCCACAAAGGTGACACCCAGCAGAGCAGTAGAATCATGGAATCATGGAATTATTTAGGCTGGAAAAGCCCTCTAATATCATCGAGTCCAACCATTCCCCAGCACTGCCCAGGCCACCACTATCCCATGTCCCCAGGTGCCACATCCGCATGGCTGTAAATCCCTACAGGGATGGGGACTCCAGCCCTGCCCTGGACAGCTGTGCCAGGGCTGGACAGCCTTTCCATGAGGAAGTTTTCCCTAATAGCCAACCCAAACCTCCCCTACGGTAACTTCAGGCTGTTTCCCCTCGTCCTGCCCCTTGTTAACTGTGAGAAGAGACAGACCCCTATGGCATTACCCACTCCTTCGGCAGCACTATCCCTTTGGAAGCCTGAATCCCAATTTAGAGGAATATTTGGAGCCTCAGGGCAGTGTGGGCTGATGCCAGAGGAACAGCAGCCCAGCAGGAGGATCTGGAGTGCCCTGGTGTGATTCTAAACTCAGGGAATACTTCCCTTCCTGAGAATTTTTGGGTGGCTGAGGATCTGGAGTGTTTTGCATCCTGAGTCATCAAATGAGCATCAACTGGGCAGGAGGGCTGTGGTTTGATTTGGGATTTAGGCATCTCTCCCCTCCAAGGCTGTGGCTGCCCCATCCCTGCAAGTGTCCAAGGCCAGGCTGGATGGAGCTTGGAGCACCTGGGATAGTGGAAGGTGTTGCTGCCCATGGCAGGGGCTAGGATGAGGCAGGATTAAAGTCCCTCCCAAAACAACCCATTCTGAGATTCTAGGATTCTATAAAATCCCGTTTTGGCTGGTTAATTCCCAGTTGGATCTGGGGCCTTGCTTTCTAAAAATGGAAATTAATATTAAAAGTCGTTCCTTAACACATGTTTATTTTCTAATTTATAGAATGTACCTATTACACTCTCCAGACACATGTGCTTGATTATAATGATTATCATATGTATTTTCCAAGGCACTCATCACCATAATATCAAATGTCATTAGAGAAATTAGGGAAGAGCAGCAGCATTCCTTCCAAGGAAAAGCCAGTTTCCTCCTTTCCCACCACAGTAGTGAGAGCGCAGAAGCTCAGCTGATTTTCTGCCACTTTTGTTTCAGCCCTGCACAAAACAACCAAAGCCCCAGGGAAATGTGCAGCATGCACCTGAAGCCAAAACCTCTGTGAAAATTCTGTGTAAAAATGTCCTGGAACTGTGCAGGGAAGCACGCTCCAAAACTGGGGCTGTCCACCGAGTCCTGCTTTTCCTGCCTGTCCCCCAGCCAGCACAGGCACTCACAGCTCATCCTGGTTATTGGCAGGAGCTGAGGGATGAGGAAAATGCAAGGACCAGCAGATCCAGAGCTCAATTTTAGGGTCATAAACCCTGACTTGAATCCTGGTTGCTGCTCCCGGGGGCACATTTTTCCTAATATAAAGATTGCCTCATGAAAATTCTGATTTCTGGAGCAAAATCCGGCTTCTAGCCTAGGAAGGAGATAAGTGAGGTGCCAGGGGATTTATATGATGCTTCATGTGTCTTCCCAGAGGTGGAAGATAGAGATCTGGATTGGTTTAGGAGAGCCCAGGGGGTTTTATTTCAATATTTACTTATTTAAGCTACAGCAGAGGAGGGAAACAGCTGGAGATGACACAGACGTCCCAGTATTCCAGACCCGGCTGGTTTGTCTGGAAGACATGTGTTGGATTTCAAGCCTGTGTGTGTCCAAGAGCAGGAAGAGGGGGGTTGCTCCAGGCGGAGGCTCCAGAGCCGGAGCACTGGGAGACCCTCGCAGCTCCTTGCAGGGAAGGGGCCGGGAAGAACGGGGCAGGGCAATTGGATGTGTCAGTGTCCTCAGTGCCCTGACGCCTCCAATATTCCCTCTCTTTATTCCTAAATAATTAAAAATGAGCATTGCCTGGTTTGTTCTTCTGGAACGGCATCACCTTCCCACATCCCAAGGTTTTCAACCCGGCTTCCAGCAGTTCCTAGGGATTTAAGGTCTTGGCTTTGGCCACTGCTCAGCAGAAGAGTCCCTTAAATCCAGTCTGTGTCATGGGGGTGAAGCAGCAGCAGGGATCTGCCTTTGGATTGCTGACTCCGACTAAATCCTTGGGTTTTTTCTTCCTTTGCGTCATTTCTGTGATTATTTTTGTGCTTCATATGCTCAAAAATCCCTGGGGAATAGGAAAAAAAGTCCCCTTTTTAAAATATTTTTGCTTTGCAAGTCACTTTGTAAAGAAGCACTTTGGTGTCTACAGAAGGTTTGAAACCCACCTGTTCCTGGGAGGAAAGGTGGGAGTGGCTGGCCTGGTGGATCCCAGCGGGAACTTTAAGAGAAATGAAACATATTGGCCCCACACTTGGGAAGAGGGATTTTAAGCAGGATTTTCAGTCTCAAAGCAAAGATTTATTTTGCTTGTAGAAACAGAGCTGGGAGAACAGAGTGTTCCTCCTGCTCTGGCAGGGATTCCGCTCTGCCTCCGTGCATCCCGGTCATGCCAGCAGTGCTCCAGGGAAAGACTTACCTCGGAAAAGAAGGACCAAACCAAGGGGAAAGGAACTGGCGGGGCTCTGCGTGCCGCCTGCTCCCACTTGGGAGGACACTTGAGCACTTCTAAGGTCACTTGGATAATCTAATCCTACTCAGGATGATATCTAGCTCCGGCAGGAACTCTTGGAAGGCTTTAAACAACATCCATCTTCATTATTTCCCACCCTCGTGTCTGTATGATTGATTCCTGCTAAATTTGGTTTAATTGCTCAGAAGGTCTTAAGGAATGACATTTGGAGAGAGCCAAATGGGATGTCTGAGCTCCCCCTGCTGCTCTGCCGCACGCAGCCACCCAGCACCCAGCACCCGCACTCGGGGCCGGGAAACTCCGGGATAAACACTGGGAGCTCTCTCCTGCATGGGGAACAACCCGGGGGGCAGGGTTCAGCTAAGGCTGGCTGATTGCTACGAGGTATCATGGACACCGGAAAGCATCCCAAATCCCAGGGCTTTTGGGTTCAACCTTTTAGTTCCTATGTAAGCACGAGGCCGGTTGGAGAGGCATGAGTCTGGAATTGGTTCCCCAGCAGATCCATTGCCCAGCTTGGGAGTTCTGAGCTCCTTGGACGCAGCCAGGGCAGGAGGAGCTCTCACACTGCCCAGCTTTCAGGAAGTGCTCATGGCCCTACTTTTGTGGCTTCCTCTCCTCAGGAATGTGATCAGCTCTCCCTGCTGATGAAATTCAGCAAATCAGGGCACTTCCTTAGGGCAGGAATCATGGAATCCCAGAATGCTTTGGATTGGAAGGGACCTTACAGCTCATCCCATTCCAACTCCTGCCATGAGCAGGGACACCTTCCACTGTCCCAGGCTGCTCCAAGCCTCGTCCAACGTGGCCTTGGACACTTCCAGGGATCCAGGGGCAGCCACCACTTCTCTGGGAACCCTGTGCCAGGGCCTCCCCACCCTCGCAGGGAAGAATTTCTTCCCAATATCCCATCTAACGTGGCTGTCCTGGATGGAGGTGAGGGGAGAGGGAAGGGAAAGCTGGAAGTAAATCCATATTTGTGCCTGAAAGATCAATAAACAGGGAGAAAGCCCCAGCAGCCAGAGGATGGTGGAGCAAATCCGACATTAACTACTCATTATTTACACACTGCCATCGCCACGAGACGGTGCGTGGCCACAAAAGCTGCGGCAAGATCCCCATTTCCAAGCAGAGTTTTAATTATTTGTAAAAGCCTTCAATTGTTCACCAGATAATGTCATGGATTGGTCCTCCCAGTGTGAAGTGCAACCGTCCAGAACCCCCACAGTATTATAAATAGGCTTCGGAGCCGGGATTGATTGATGTTTGGCATAAAATCTATTCCTCGGAGCATGTGTATTCCTTCTGTTCACCAGTTTCATACAAATATACTTGGGCTGATTTTTTATTCAAATCTCCAATTTATGTCGGGTTTCAACTGTTAAATATTTAAAGGCTTTTTTGTCTTTTTTTCCGTATCCCTCTTTTCCGTGCGAGGTGAGGAAATCTTGTGCCGAACACAAACAAGACTCAGAGATTTAGCACGTTCCTGGGGGGGAGAGAAAAGCTTTATTAATTATATTGAGACTCAAATAATAGTCTTCCTTGACACTAATGTTCCATCAGTTCCAACCACAAGGATCCTATGGGATAGCTTTAGAGCCTTTATCAGGATCGAGATTACGGCATTTATGGCTCCACAGAAGAAGGAATTTAATGAACGGCACTCGGAGTTTGAAGAGAGGGTCGGAGACGGGGCGATACCAAGGGATAAAAACTACAACAGTGAGGAGTTATTCCAGGGGAGTCCCTGGCACTCTAGAAGGAAACATCAAATAAAACTGAGTCCAGTGTACTTTTTCAAGAATCTCCATAAATATTCCAGATTCCTCGGCTGGAGAATTCGTCCTTGTTCCACCTTGGCTGCCTCTGACAGCCACGATCTCCGAGAAGCCATGTCTTTGGCACGTCTGTCTTCCCAAGTCTTATTTAAGTTTTCACTTATCAAATCAATACTCGGAAATAACTTTATTGCAGAATTTTTCTGACATTGGTACTTTTATTCCATCCGCCCTTTTTTCCCTGTGGATTTCACTCTCCTCACCCTGGTGGCTGTGATTAATTCATTTATTCATGCCTTTGGAAGAGTGGGAGTCATGAGGCCAGACCCAATTATGTCTTATTTATTATTTTGTGTTTTAGAGTAAAATCTGGAGGCATGGATGAAACAACGGATGTATTCACAGAATCCCAGAATTGACTGAAAGGAGGCTGGAAAAGACCTCCAGGGTCATTGGGTCCCACCTGTGACTGATCCCCACCAGATCACTGTGTGTCACCTCCAGGGATGGGGACTCCACCATTTCCCTGGGCAGCGCTTTCCAGTCCTTCACCACCGCTTCCACACAGAAATTCTTCTTGTCATTGGAAATTCAAATTCCTGGTAAAAAAACCCACAGCTCACCTGTTGCTCATGCACCCAAATGGCCCTAAATTGATTTGGGGGTGCCTTTGGGGTTGGTGAGGGAAAGGAATAAAGAGATCACAGGCAGGAATGCACAGGAGTGTTAGGGAGGTAATCAGGCTGCAGGATCTCAAAGTCTGGCCTAAAACCTACTTTAGCATTCAGATAATTCACCTGTATTTTAGGAGTGCTGAGAATTCCAACAGAGCTGGAAAATGTTCCCTTTTGATGGATATCAGACCTCCAACAGGTTTCTGGCTTCCAGTTTGTTTCCCCAGCTAAAGGGGTGCCTTATTTAGTGCCCCAGTCACTGATAGAATTTAACTGTACCTGTCATGATTTCTCAAGATCAGTTTCTCTCTGGGTGTGAAACCTGCACAAGGTCAGGAACCAAAACCAGGGGAAAGGGATGTTCCAATGCTCAGTGGAAGCTTAAACTAGGAATTAATTTATCTCTGGTAGCACTTGACAAAGCTCAGCTCCTGATGCCTCAGCCTTTATAGTCACATCTGTTAGTTTAGAACATTTATTGGAGGAGCCTTGACAAAGACAAAAACAGATGATGGAAATCTCATCTGTCAAAACTGTTATTAAAGCTGGGAACAGTGTGAGGTTTGGTTTCAATTGAAAGCATCATTTATATTTTATCCAACGTTTTCCAAACAATAACACTGGGGAAGGATTTGGGGGGACCTGGAGAGCCCTCAGTGGAGCACAGCTCGTTACAATGCTTTGCTTAATGTGCTTCTCAGGGATGAGCAGGGGACGCTTCCCAGCACCTCTGTGGGAGGGAAAGGAGCTGGTGGGACCGGAGAGGGGGAAAAATCACCTGTGTGCACAGGCACGGATATCAATCACCAGGAGAGTGGGAATATCGAGCAGCTGGGAAGCACCAATGTCAGATGAAAGGGGAAATGGGAAAGGCAGGTTCTCAGCTGCCCATTTCAGGGCTTTTTGCAGAGAATTCCAGAATATTTTGGGGCAAAGGGACCTTAAAGCCCATCTTGTTCCAACCAGGGACACCCTCCACTAAAGCAGGCTGCTCCAAGCCCCATCCAAGCTGGCCCTGGCACAGGCTGCCCAGAGAAGCTGTGGCTGCCCCTGGATCCCTGGAAGTGTCCAAGGCCAGGCTGGACAGGGATAGTGGAAGCTGTCCCTGCCCATGGCAGGGGTGAAAAGAGATGATCTTCAAGGTCCCTTCCAACACAAATTTCTCTGGGATTCTGTAATTCTTCATCTTCAAAAACCCTGGGAAAAGAATAAAATTCCAGCTTTTTTTTTCCCCAAACTACTGGAATTTGAGCTGGTAAGCAGAATTGCCTTTATCAGCCAATCTGGGCCAAGCCACTAGTTGGAATTCCTAAGGGTAGTGGATGTTTTCTAGGCAGAAGAGATCCCACTGACATCCCAAATCCTGTCTTTCCTGCAGGATTCCTAAGTGGGGTTTAAATGAGTCAGAACAAGGTTCACAGAACAAGTTTTACATGGCAGAAAACGAAGCAGAGCCCATTTCCAAACCCAGCAATTGACTCCGTGGAGCATCGGAATCCCTCGGCTGCCATTCCAAGCACTGATGGCTGAATTAAACTAATGATGGGAAGATCTCTGAGGAGTCAGGCTGGCAAGTGGGAATGGTGTTTTCCAAACATTCAGCATTAACCTAACTCTGCTCCATTGAAGTAAAACCTTGGCTGAGTTCAGTGGGAGCAGAGTAGTTCCATCCCTGCAGGAAGAGCAGAGATTCCCTGTGAGCCCTCCCAAAGTGATGTGCTCTGTGCTCCAAGAGCTACCAGCAGCCCTCACATATTCAAAAAAAACCCCAAAACCCCAGGGATTCAGCTGTTCCTGTGGGGTGGTTTCCTTGTAGTGTTTAACTAGACATAGGCTCCACTGGAATATTTTCTCTAATCCTATTCCAAACTTGGGAATTTATATTCAAAATACTTCTGGGTCCAAGGTGCTCCATTTGCCATTTAGTAATTGGAAATTCGATTTTTTTCCACAATTAAAGTCTTACAATTGTCTTTGTTCCCCCCGATCCAATAATTTTAGGTTGTTACAGTACAGTATCACTTTATGGATTTGTAGGATTTGTAGGATTTGGGAAGCTGACATTTCTTGAGGATACATGTACATATATGTCCCATTCCACCCCATCCCTCTCCATCCCTGGCAGTGTCCAAGGCCAGGTTGAATGGGGCTTGAAGCAACCTGGGTCTGTGGAAGGTGTCCCTGCCCATGGCAGGGGGTGGAATGAAATGATCCTTAAGGCCCCTTTCCACCCAAACCATTGTGGGATTCCGTGATTTTCCAAACGCGTGGTGCCCCTGGAAGGAGCTCAGAGGACTTGCAGTACCCTGTTTCCCCTGGGCTTGGAGGATCAGCCCAGCTCGGTAGCAGCACTCCTGCATTCCTTTTCCCTAGCTCCCTCCTTGACCTGCTCCCAGTGCCTGAGGCAGATCCATGCGCTGCAATTCCCTTGGCTCTGGAAGCACTGCAGTCTCGGAATGCCGGATAACCTGGCTGGCTGCCGGCTCTGTCTAGAGCTCCCAAGGGAGACAGGACTTTCCCTGGGAGCCACGGGCAGGAAAAGCATCTTTGCTGGTCTGGTACTTTCCGTGAGCGGCGCATCCTATCGGAAGATGTGCTCTAATCCCTATTTTGGGAAGCAGGCTCTCAGATCCCAACAGCTCCGCAGAACATCCCTGCCTGCCAGGCACTACCTTGCCTCCAGAGCAGGCAGAGCCTGCCTTCCCTATCCGTAAATCCCATCCAACTTCAGTGCTCAACTTTGGATTTCTTGGGATGGGCTTTGGCTGCCTCCTACTCGTGCCTTTCTATCCTTAGCAGGATTCGCAGGCTTTCAGCTCCCTCACACTTCTCGCTCTCTAATCTTAGCACCGCTGCCAACTTTAGAGAGGCTTTGAGCTCCAGGGTCTCTCACTTGTGTGCAGGCTCTTTCTGGGACACAGCCAAGTAGGTGAAAAACTCGGGAAGGGGGAAGGGGAGAGCTGGGACTGCTCTCAGATGTTGCAGGCTGGAGCTAAACCTGGCTTAGGAGCCCTTGTCATTTTTTTTTTTTTTTTTGTGTTTTCCTGAGGTTTTCCAAAGGGTTTGGTCAGGAGGAGATGGCAACTCCTGCCCTGGTGACTCCGAAACACCTGGACATTGCGTTCCTTGTTCTCTGGGAATTTTCACCACACATTTGGTGAAGATTCACTTGAGCCCATTCCCTGTGTTTGGGAGCTGGCTCGGTGCTGCCAGCTTGGCTGATTCTATAAGCCACAAGCTGCTCCTCTGTCAAGTGTCTCCTGCTTTGTCTCTATTTGTTCCCAAGGGTGTCTGTAGAGGTTGGATCAACTTTCTGGAGTGAAACAGCTCCTCCTCAAATAAAGCCTTCCAAGGTGGCTGCTCTTCCTTCCACGTATTCCCTACAGACCTGCTGCAGGGGAAACCATGACTCCATTTGTCCTGTTGCCCAGAGAAACTGTGGCTGCCCTGTCCCTGGAATTGTTCCAGTCCAGGTTGGAGCAGCCTGGGCTAGCGGAAGGTGTTCCATCCCTACCCATGGCAGGGGATAGAATGAGAAGATCCTTAAGGTCCCTTCCAACCCAAACCATTGTGAGGGGCTCAGCCCAGCTGCCTGACTCCTCTCTGACCCCAGTGAGGAATCCCACATGGAGAGGGGTGTAGGAAGGAGTGGCCCCGTAACTCCTGCCATCACCTAAGGCCAAGGAAAGCTTCCCAGAATTCAGCAGAGTCACTGTGCCTCGCTTAGTCTTGTCATACAGTTATTTGCTGTCTTTTTGAATTCCCACATATCCCTGTTCCCATGGCTGAGATGACGTTTGCCCGGCATGATTCATGCTGTCAATTCCTGCCTGGAGCTGGATCCAAGGGTTTATTTTGGGATGCATACCTACCCAGAGGATGGAGGTGCAGGGAAAACACTCCTCTGCCAACTGCAAAGGCAGGAAAGGTTTGGCTTTTCCAGCAGTCAAGATCCCAAGGAGTGGTCAGGCCTGAAACAGGTGGAATTTCTGCTCCAGGCTTAATATCCCACAGATATATCCATGGTTTTATATCCAGAGAATGCTGGAAGTTGCAACACTAACCAAATGAATGCTGTAAGAGCTCTGTCTCTCCAAAATAAACTGATCCCGTTATTTCCTTGGTGGATAGTCAGAGTCAACCCTCAGGAGCTTCCTCTGGTGCAGGCAAACATTATCCTGCTTTTCCAGAGAAGGAAATGGAGACAGTGGTCCCCAGTTCTGAAATCCATGTCCTGCCTTTCAGTCTTTAGTTGCTTAAAGATGGGATGGTCCATTGGGATGGAAGCTCTGCTCCCTGCTGAAAATCAGGATACAGAGTGGCCTGGCTAGAGACACCAAACAGTCACGGGGACCAGTGGATAGTATTTTATAAACACATTCCAAAGGGTAAATCCCGGCATACACCGCACGCAGAAATAAAATATTTCATTGTTCATTTTTCCGTCTCAATAAAAGGTGGCAAACTCCTATGAAAATAATAACAAATTAACTTTGTTCTGTTTACTGAGGAGCTCAACTGCCCCTAAATCCATGGCCTGGGAGGAAGTGCCTTGTTCAGCCTCATTTTCGCTGTATTTGACTCATGAAAAAATTCCAATCTAACCTTGTTATTGGAATATTAAAATCCCCCTGGAATATTTATTAATGTGAAATGTGCAGCTCCATGTTCGCTGAAAGAGCCATTGTGAACTTGGGTTTGCAGAACAGTCCAAGCTCTGCAAGTGGAGCTGGAGCAAGTGGAATATTTACCGGGATTTGGCAAGGAGGAATATTGTAAAGAATTCAGGGAGTGGAATTTGATTCCCCGTTTCCCTAGGCTCGGTGGCACATGGCCCTTCTGGGGTTGTTTTCTTTGGGTTGGCTGCCTCTGTTACGTAATGGTTCTTTTTTCTAATTAAGCACCAAGGCCAAGCTGGAATTCAGTGGAGGGGAAGTTGGGGTAATGGAAAAGAGGGAGCCCAGATCCTGCTGAGTGACATCATTCCATTTCTCCCAACAAACTCTGCTCTGATGAGGGCAGGGGAGGGAAGGGACGTGGAAGCCAGAGGGTGTTTGAGTTGTTGACCCTTCTGTATAGACCCATTCCTTTGGACCATGTGCATGGAATCATAGAATCATGGAATGGTTTGGGTTGGAAGGTACCTTAAAGCTCATCCAGTTCCACCCACACCTTCCACTATCCCAGGGTGCTCCAAGCCCCATCCAAACTTGCCTTGGACACTTCCAGGGATGGCACAGCCACAGCTGCTCTGGGAACCTTTTCCAGGGCCTCCCCGCTCTCACCGTTAGAACCCTCTTCCTTAAATCCCGTTGAAATCCCCCTTCCTGAAGTTTCAGACCCTTGTTGTATCACAGCTTCCTGGCTGGTCCCAAAACCTGGGGTTCAGGGAGAGGACAGATCCAGGGGCAGGGAAGGCCCAGCTTCCCCCGGTACCTCTATTTTTCCACGTGGAGTTCCTCAGGTGAGCGCGGGAGCCAAGTGTTATTGTTTATTAGGCACATCCATTCCATAATTACTTGGCAAATAGAATCATTATATCTGGAGTTACGGAGCACTTCAAACATTAATTGCCACCTAACTTGCAGATTTCAGCTCTGATACACAAACCTAATCATCACTCATTAAGTATTAAAGAAGAGAGCACTGCAAATATATTAAATTACTGCAGATCACTGATTAAACCAAATCCTTGGGAATTCCTGAAAGCCTCCTGAGGCACTGGTATTCACTTCCAAGTGACCATTGGGAATTCAGACCTCGAACATAACTGAATGGTTTAATGGAATCATGGAATCCCTCCATGATTTGGGTTTAAGGGGTTTAAATCTTGTCCCGTTCCACTCCCTGCCATGAGCAGGGACACCTTCCACTACCCCAGGTTGCTCCAAGCCCCTCTCCCAGCCATGCCACTGGAGCCATCCCAACTCCTGCGTGCTGCTGCCAGTTTGGCCGAGTCCTGGCTCAAAGACAGACTGGAATCTTCATTCTTCCATACAAACTTCACAAGAGTTTTCCCTCCCGCCTCTCTCCTGGCTGTACTCTGCTGGTAACTTTTCCATCCTCAAGGCAACCCAGTGACACAGAGCAGCTTTCCCTGCCAGGGGAAATGCCAGAGGGAGAGGAGCTGACACCCACAGGCCACTGCCAGGAGAACTTGGCATCGGGGGCCTGCAGCTGCCAACGCTTCCCTCGGAGTGGCCACAATCAGCTCCTGCTCCGGAGCGAAGGGCATGTGGTGCACAATCAATGCTGCAATCAGAGCCCGTGCCAGCTGCTCGCTCCGCTCCCAGCCCGCTGCCAAAGGCACAAAAAGGGGGGAAACAGCCCCAAAAGGCCGGCAGCTCGCAGGACCCAGCACAGCCGAGAGCAGAGCAGGGCCTGTGTGGGGCCAGGGGGGCTCGGGGCCCCTTGCTGCCCTCTGCCAGCTCCTGTCAGCCTCGGAGAGCTGCTGCTGCCTTTGAAAGTCCACCCGGTGCCAGGAAAAAGCCGGGCTGGCTGGGCCTGGCTGGCTGGGAGCGTGGGCACTGCGGCAGCAGCATGGAGCTGCCGTGGAGCAGAAGGAGGGTTATGGAGTGCAGATGTCAAGAGGCACTGCCTGCTTTTCACGGGCAGGGAAGTGCATCATGACCGTTGGAATGTGTCAGAACGGGGGAAATCTTTCCATCAGCCACTGGCTGAGCTGGTTTGCTGGGTTCACGGTTCTCTAGCTTTTTGGGGAATGCATTTCGGGATGGGGAACTGCAGAAGGGAAATATGGAGAAGGAGAGGACCAGCCACCTCCCCTGATGCTCTGCAATCACCTTCCCAAACTTTCTGCCTAAACAGTAGTCAGAGAGGACTTGGAGAGGTCCCCAAGTCCACCCTCATTCCCAGCTCCACATTGGTTCATGTCCAAGCCCTATTGCAACACATGGACAATGACCATCATTTCATGGAGAGTTTCACTATGGGAAGCAGAGCTGATTGTTTCCTGGTTTAATCGCAAATATTGGGAGGAAATTCCAGGATTCAACCTTATTTTACACTCTTTTTCATTCTTTTAGAATCTGGCCTTGAACATTTCCAGGGATGGGGCAGCCACAGCTTCGCTGAGAAACCTGGGCCAGTGCCTCAGAAATCTTCGTGTTAGAGTTTTCAGTTGATACTTCCCTGTTTTCTTCCTGAAAATGCTCCCATAGACCCCGCTAGCTGCTGATTCCTTTGGAATAAGTAACTCCAGGTGCTCCAGTGGATGCTTTGGAAGATGCTGCCTTGTGGCTGCTCTGTTCAGACATTTCCAGATTTGACAAATGGCCCAAACTCCACGGATTTTACGTTCTCCCCCTTTTCCCTTTCTAATGTCACTTTTAACAGGCAAATATTCCATGAAAAACAACCTCCAACCACGTGCCGGCCGTAAGGCAGCTCCTCCACATCCATCCCACCCTTCTCTTTTATGGCATTGACTCCATTTGCTCCAGTGCCTGAGCCGGGAATGCGGAGCCAGAGCAGGGAGAGGGCGATCCCACCTGTCCAAGTGTTTCTGTCGCTTTTCCAGGGAGTTTACAGCAGCCTGGCTGCCTGCAGAGCTACCGTGCAGATGGCTGGATCCCTGCGAATGCCTGTTCCAGAGGGGTAGGAGCAGCATCCATCTTTCCAGTCACCTGCTCCCGTGTCATGGAAAGCCCTCAGTGTGGTGGCAGCATTGTTTGGGGGAAAATAGCATCACAAGAAACTGATTCTTCTTGGAATCATGGAATAGCTGGAGTTGGGAGGGATCCACAGGGATCATCCAACTCCTGGTCCTGCATAGCACCAGAATCTTGGAGAGGCTTTTCCTACAGTAACATATCCTTGTTGTAGTGAGGTGGTATCGGGCTCTTCCCTCAGGGAACAAGGGACAGGGCAGGAGAAAACAGCCTCAAGTTGCAGCGGGGGGGGTTAGGTTGGATATTAGAGAAAATTTCTTCATGGAAAGCAACAATTTTGACTATATCCCCCCACAAAGACTTTGCCGTGTGAAGTTCCACTGGTATTGGGAGTCAGGAGCGATGGCTGGAATCTGGGATGGTGTTTTTGGGAGAAGGCTGCAGTGCTGTGCTGCAGAGCCTCTTCTATCCCTGCTGGAGCAGGCTCCTGCCGCAGCCACCTGTTACTGCTGTGCTGAAGAGCACAGGAAAACTTCGGGAGCTGAGGAGCCTCCCATCATCCCAAACACCCGGCACTGCAGGCGGCTCTGGCTGCTGATCCAAGAGATGTTCCGCCAGCCCGAGCCCATTCCATAAACCACATCAGCTCCTGAATATTTCATGGAGCAGCACAATCCGCAGTCCTCCATCCTCCATGGCTCCTTCCTGGAGCCTCTCCTCTCCTCCCAATGCTGCTTTTCATTTGCCAGGAATGATTATCCCTCCTTTTGGTGAGGAACAGAGCTAGAAGGCCCAACCGAGTGCTTGGCTTTATGAGCAGCCTCGGCACCAGCATCGGAGCTGTCGGCTCCGAGTATCCTAATTAATCTGTGGTCCCTCTTCTGGCTGTTTCTGCAGGAACAGAGCAAAAATCATTTTGGCTTATGGAGCAAGACTGCCCGGGGGGATTTTTATTGGGTTTCTGTCTGTTTGGGATCATTTCAATCAAAGGGTTTGATTTAGGGTCAGGGCCAGACTGTGGGGTGGAGATGCTGAGGGGTGTTGGGTTGTGGGGTTTGGGGTGCTCAGAGCCCTCAGAAGGAGCTGCCAGGGATGACCAGCTCACGGCATCTTCAGGGTATTCCAGGAGCAGCCACACTCCGTGAGTGATGTGGGATGCATTTGCATCCCCGAGCATCCCAGGCTCTCCACCTCCTCTCCTCACCTGCCATTTCCAACCCCATTTGCCTTCTGGCTGCTAAGTTTTGCCTGTCTTGGGGAGCCTTTCCATGGGATTAGCACTTTCTTCTCATTCCCATTTCTCAGATGGTTCCCAAACACCCCCAGGGAAGTTTCTCTGCACTGGGATTACAGAGATCCAGTTTGGATCTGCAAACTGGATACCCTGAGGCTCCCACTGGGCCGCCTCCCAGTCCGTGACTTGGATTAGTTGATCTTTACTAATATTTGCAGTAGGAACAGCATTTTACTGAGATTAACAAACTTATTGGCAGCTTTGGAGTTTGTAAATGAAGGGAAAGACTTGGGAAAAGGGGACTGGGGATGATACACAGGGAAATGTAGTTGGGAGAATTTATCCTCTTCATTAAAAGCCACTAAGACCTTCATGTCTGGTATTTAATGTACCAAATTCAATATTCTCAACAGAATTTGCATATAAAAAATAGCAATATCATCTTTTGAAAGAAGGGAGGGAGAAGGGAAAATCTGAACTGAGCCACACACATTAATAGCTTTCCCCCCCTTCCTAAATCCAACCTCTGGGAAATATTGACCAGGGCAAAACAAATTCCTTGCAAGAATGGAAGGATTTTGTCCCCATGTAAGTTGTGTTTTCCTTCTGCATAGAATCACAGAATGATTTGGGTTGGAAGGAATCATAAAGATCATCTCATTCCAACACCTGAATCAGGATTCCCTGGAGAGGAAAAATTAAGAATCCTTTGAAAAAGCTCTGTTGCCCTTAGCTGAGAGTTTTGAAAACCCTGGGACTGTAAATGAAGAAAAAGCCTAAATAATAAAACCCACACCACCTAAAATCAAATTAATTTGAGTGGGTCAATATGTTTCTGCTTCTGGACGCTGGAAACGAAGGAGGAAGGGGGAAAAAAGAGGGATGTGAGACTGTTATGTCCTTCTCACGCAGCTGCTTAAAAAGTCTGGAAAAAGCTCCCCAAATGCCCACTAAATAGAAACATGTCCTTTATCTCTTGGGAGTTTCCTCAAAACTGCCTCTACTCCTGATCCCCTTATGTGCATCTGCATATTTGCCCATCAGGAAAGTTCAGGAACCACTGGGGCTGGGGAAAGCAGCTGATGGCCCAGGGGGAACCTCTTGCCCATGGGGTTTAAGGTCCATTTCCACCCAAACCACCTTGGCATTCTGGGATTCCATGAGCCCTGTTCCGTGGTCCCTTGCTGCCCCATGTTCTTCCCGAGCTGGGATGGTTTTTCCCGGTGGGAAGCAGCCAACCCCACTAAGC
The DNA here is from genome assembly GCA_036785705.1 of Acanthornis magna. NCBI lineage: Eukaryota > Metazoa > Chordata > Aves > Passeriformes > Acanthizidae > Acanthornis > Acanthornis magna. The sequence continues at coordinate 143,161 of JAWUZG010000664.1, forward strand.
TCCTCTCCCACGCCAGAGCTGAGCAGTGCGGGCAGATTGCAGCCCCTCCATCTTCCGAGTGCTTGGAGCTGCTCCCAGTGTGTCCCACCCCACGTGGGATCACCATTTCCACCTCTGAGGGGCTGGCGAGGGCAGAGCACAGCCTGGCCAGTTTAAAATTCCTCGTTTTCCAGCTTTAGATCTGAATTGTGCCACAGAACCACCCCCAGCACAGAACATGGAGACTGAGCCTCCGCCACCACCTAACCAGGGGACTTTCAGCCATTCCAAGCAATATGGTGCTGGGATCCAATCCCTTTCTCCTGAAGGCCCTTGGGTAGTTCCGGGCGCTCGGGAGGAGGGGGTGGCACGGGCAGCCCCAGCCCCAGAGCCGAATGGAAGCTCGGTGCCAGCGGCCCTGGTTCGGGAGCGGATGCTAAACAAGATATACATGGGATGTCAAACCTTGGCTGCGCACATCTCAGCCAATCACTCCCAAATAAATTAACCATGGCACTGCCTAATAGGATCCACCTGCTTTCTTCCCGCGCCGTTCCAGCCCCTACCTGAACCCCCCTTTGATTAAATGTCAAAAGCCTGCCTTGTGCCTGCAGATTGCACTGAAGGCGGATAACAGAAAGGTTCCTCCTGTGACTCCATAAAACTGAAATAAATTCCACTGGCATCTTGTAAATTTTTATTTTCTACAATGACTGCAGGCCCCATCTGCGACCCAGCTGTTATTAGAAGGGAAAGCGTTGGCCCTTCTGCATTACAAAACAGCATAGAACAGTAATTGCCAGTGGAAGAGATTAAGTGTAGACACTAAAAATGTTTACTCGCAATGAATATGCATAACGATGGGTAGGAAACAGCCCTGGAAGATTAAAAAGAGAGAAGGGTTTGTTTACAAGGCTGGGGGAAAAAAAAAGAGGGGAATGTCAGTTGGCCCCAAGCCTGAAATAGGAACGAAAAACCTTTGGGCAAGGCATTAGGGAGAAAAACAGATGGTTTGTGAACCTTTTATTAGATAGAAAAATCATTAATCAAGCCCAGGCTGGAAATGGCAGGGTTTTGGGTAGTTCAGAGCCGAGTTTATTTTTTCTTAAAGCGACAGCGCGGCGCTCCCGGCGCTCCCAGCCTGCTCCGGCGGCACTGGGAGCACATCCCACTCCAGGTCCGTGCTCCCACCGCGCTGGCGTGCCGAGGAAATCCCTCAGTAGGGTTTCACATTTCAGCACCTGTTTCGCCCTGCTCGAAAAAAAGACGGGAAAAGAGAAGGAGGGGGGGAAGTGCAGCCTGGCTTATTTTTTCATGGTTGTTCCTACTCGGGGCTGAGAGGGGGGAGAAATTTAGGGAATACAACATTCCGCAGGCAGCTTCAGGAATAAAAAGGCATTCAGCAGCCTCGGGGGGACCACTTTCTCCCCTCAACAGCTCCTGCTCCCCTTGATTTTGGTGCTAAAACCCTAAAAAGAATTCATTTTGCTGCCCAGAAATAACGTTGAGCCGCATGGAAAGAGGGGACGGGGTCTGGTCACCCCCTCTCCTGGCTGGGGAAGGGGGGGGGGTGTCTGTGCCGTAGGCTCCGCCATTCCATGCTGGAATATGGGGCTTTGTTCACTTGGTTCTCCCCAGTTCCTCGGCAGCCTCCGAGCAGGGAATTTCTCTGGCACGAATAGCTCAAGGCATATCGGGCTCCGAGTCTCCCCAGTCCCTCGGTAACCTCGAGCGTTGCCTTGTGCCCACATCCCGGAGGATCCGGGGAGAGGGATGAGCCCCAGCCTGCCGTTCCGTGTTCCACCGCACCCCTGGACATCCCTGCGGGATAACGGGAGCAGCAGTTCTGCTGCCCCGGCGCGGGGTGACACTGGGAGCAGGGAACACGGGACACAGGGACACGTCCCTGAGGTGGAGCAGGGTGGCAGCGTTGGATCAGCAGAGGGACACCTGGAGTCCATCCAGCCCTGTCCCCAAGCTGTCCCTCCAGTATCCTCATCCCGCTGAGCAAGTGGGATCAGTGTCCTCAAGTGCATCCCGTGTCCTTGGGATGCTGTCACCTTCAGCATGGCATTCCAGGGTAACTCATTCCTAATTTGTGGGGCGTTTCTATATCAGTCATTAGGAGTGACAGGAGGTCAATTAAAACCAATTAAAATCGTCCCGTTTTTAACTGGCTTTGAATACCTTGGCTTGGAAGCAATGTCAGAATCCTTGTTTTCAGTTTCTGATGGTGCTTGTGGTGGTATAAATGTGGGATAAATACACAGATTCCCATGGAATTACCTGGAATTTGTATTTACAGCACTGAGATCACAATTTGGTCTGGGAGTGGCTGAGAAATGAAAAAATGAGAAGCTGGAAACCTTTCTCAAAACATGGAAGTCAATAAGACAACATTAGGAATGAGCCACAACATTTTTAATGGCAAACTCAGGCCCCAAAATAAAGCCAAAATCCTTCTTTTGGGAATAAAAGGGAACGGCTTCTTCCTCCAATGTCTTTTGTACCACAGAGGAGCTGCCCACACATTTCCTAATTCTCCAACTAATAGCTGGGAGATGAACTTCCTAAAACATACGAGCTCCATCAGAGCCGAGGGAGGGAGGGAAAAGGGAGGGAAAAGGGAGGGAAAGGGGGAGAAGGGAGCAGGGGGAAGTACAAACTGATCTTTGTAAGAAAGAGTAGCTGGGATTGCAAGCCTTGCATATGTTACAGCACATCATTAATAACAGTGATCAAAAGCACGGGAACATCTCGGCAGCTGCAGTGAATTATTGGAGAAATTGGAATTTTCAAATGAGCTCACACTTAAGGAAAAAAAAGGGGGGGAAAAAGATGAAAAAAAAGAGGGGAAAAGAAGACAAAAACCAAAAACCAAAAACCAAATCAAAACAAAAACAAAAAAAAAAAAAACCCAAAAAAAACCCCAAGGGCATCGTGTGCTGGAGTCAGGTCACTCTGCAGAGCCATGGGATAATCCTGAAAGGTGTGAAAAGGACTAGAGTAAAAATTCTGTGAAGTGTTTAGGAAGAATGTGGGGGGAAAATCCCCAAATGTGTTTAGAGCAGCGTGGAGGGACAGCAGCTGGAGTGGAGTGGGAAATGTGTGGAGCACGACCAGCACTGGTGGATGTAGGAGCTTTTCCATGCTGGAGACATTATGGAGTGGGTCTGGAAAGAGCTCACCCCAGCTGGGGCTGGGAGTGGGGGGATCCGGGGCAATGCTGCTCCTGGCTTGCTCAGTGGGATCAGCCTTGGAAGTGTCCAAGGCCAGGCCGGACACGGTTTGGAGCTGCCTGGTCTGGTTGAAGGTGTCCCTGCCCACAGCTGGAACGGGATGAGCTGTAAGGTCCCTTCCCACCCAAACCATTCCATGATTCCATGCCAGAGGTGCTATGCCGCAGCCCGACCCCAGCCTCATTCCCCGTCCTCCAGCTCCCAGGAGGCAGCCGAGTGCTTCCAGGAGATTGGAGGGGAAGGGCTGCTCATCTCTCTGGGGATAAATCGCTTTTCCTCTGATAAGAACTGGTGCGCATCCGTGGATTTGATATCCCCCTGGTGAACAAGGAGTGGGAGGGATGCTGTGGCTCAGGGAACATCCACCACAATGGATGTTTTATAACGGCGTTGCGCAAAGGCCGGAGCCCGGCCAAGCTCGGCCCTCCTGCTGGAAAAATTCCATCCAGAACGAGATAAAGGCTGCCTGGGAAGCTGTGCATCCTGGGAGGGGCTCGGCACTGCTGGGACTGCTGAGTCTGACCATTCCCCAGCACTGCCAAGGTCACCACTGCCCCATGTCCCCAAGTGCCCCATTCACCACCTGCGTCAGGGTGGGAAAACCCTTTCTGTGGAGAAATCATTCCTAATATCCACCCTAAGCCGAGAAGGGCTCCGCTGGCTGTGCAGCCTGCAGGGCCCGATCCCGCCAGCTTCCAGCAGCCTTTGGAATTAATTGGCTGCTTTGCCCATGGGTGGAACTGGCTGTGGAGAGAGAGGCGCTCAGCAGGAGCTGAAGGTGATGCGAAGAAACTCTTTAAAGATCGAGGTTTGATGTCGAAATAAAAGCCTCGCTCCCAAACGCCTTCCCAAGCCCCCTCCCTTTCTTTCCAAGGCATGTTTTTCTAATTCCAAGCAGCTCCGACGGCTCCGGTTACACATCTGCCTCCTGCGTGCGATGTTGCGGCAGTAAAAGTACAGGTGTTTGGGCTTTAAAGGAACCATTTCCAAAAGAAACTCCAGCTGGGCCTCCCACTCTCCCCATTCCCAGCTGGCCCCATTCCCGGCGTTCCCAGTGTGGCGGCGTGAGGGTTAAATGGCAGAGAAGGGCCGCTCGTGACTTCCGTGCTCTTCCATCTGCTGGGAACCCTGAAACCCATTTGTAAATGAATTTTTTACTTGGAATGCGCGCCGCCGCATCCAGTCATCCCCGTATCCCGCACAGACAGCTTGCGCTGCTGCTCCCACATGTCTCCAGCGACGGGCTCGGCTCCGGCTGATTGCAAAGGCAGGAGAATGGGATCATTAAGTATGTATGGCCATCCTGCCTGCGCGCGCTCTTCCCGCACTTTATTCCATAATTATCATCACATTAGGTTGGTAAATAATGTTGACACATGGTTCCCGAACAGCTGGAGAGTGTCCGTCTGACACCCGCACGATCCCGAGCTCAGCTCCTCGGAAAAGCAGGACAGCTCAAGCTGCCGAGTTCCCCGGCTCCGCTCCTTCACCGGGCACGTGCGGGATCCCTGGCACAGAGGGGGAAATCTTTCCCATAAAATCCCCTCCAATAACCCATGGCTGTGATCTGGGAGCGGGGCAAGGCGCTCATTAATCATACAAGTGCTGAGCACTGATTTGCAGATTAATCTAATTAGACCTCATTTGTTTCAGGTGAAAGCCACTCTATTCCCAGCTCTATTCCCGCCGCTATTCCCGGCCGCTGCCCGGCCCAGCACATGTGGCTCCGTGTAGGAGTCAGGATCAATTACGGGATTGACTTTGTGGAGTGCACGCCGCTCCCATCGAGGCTCTCTCAGCATTCCCATTACGAATCCAAACACTGCTTTTAAGGGATTTCTGGCTCAGCCAGAACATTGGGATGACTCCTGGCACCCAGGATCTGAGGCTGGGATCGCCGGGTATTTAGGAAACCACTCAACCCCTTTGGAGTCCCTCCGGCAGAGGGTAGGGAAAGGGTGAATCCAGCAGGTTGGAGCTTTGGAGAAAGGCTTTGTTTTAGGGATTTTGGTGAATTAATTTCTGGAATTAAGGTTTGCAACAGATGGAAAAGGCAAAATGACCAATTCCTGCCACAGGGCCCTGGAGCTGCCCCTTCTTCCTCAGTGTCCCAGCAGGACAGCATGAAATGGTTCCGTGCTCCCCAAAGTGGGCATTTGCACCCTTCCAAAGCCCACCTCCCCCTTCCACCACAGGGAGCCCCTGTCTTTCCCCAAAGGCATCGCTCGGGGATTGGGGACATCCCTGGGAATACCACTGTCCCAGCGGATTGCAGCATCGGTCTCAATAAACTTCATCATTGAGACTTTTGGTATTCACTCCGGGGGCAAGAAAAGGGGAAAAAGGAGATGATGCTTCCAGGTGAATAATTTCTATTTGTAGCCAGAAATTGCCCTTTTGGTCCAACAGCTGGATCCTTTGGAGTAACCACTGGATTAAAGGACAAACCTGGGCATTTAACTGACAAGACAAAAAATGTTAATCCTGCTTGTGGGGTATGGAGAGAAAAAACCTGCTGGGAAAAAAACCCAGCTTCCGCTTTTTTTTCCTGGGTGTGGGGGTAAATCCAAGGGAATGGGAATATTGCAAGGCCCATAATCTTATTTACATTCGGAGCATGACTCCAGCTCCCAGTACATTGCAGACATCTGTCAGACAAACAGACACGACTCTGCAAAGATATTTCAAATGCTCTTCTCTTAAAAGCTAGGAAGCTGTTTGGGGATTTTGGCAGGATAGCTGGGATCTGACATGTCTTTTTTTCCAGCTTTTTTCCCCATTTGTTCTTTTTTTTTTTTCCCCCTGAAGCAGATGATTTCTTTGGCTTCCTACAAGCAAGCTTAAGGAATTGGGTTTGCTGGGGTATTTGTTATGAAAATTGAAGTGCTAACTCCTGGCCTGAGCTAATTTGTCAGGAATTTTCACTTGGAAGGCTCTCCTCTGCCCATGCCATGTGCCTCCAGGTGTATTTTCAAGAATTTTCTTTCTTAAAAATGAATATAACCTTCCTCAGGTCACTCACATGGCAGAACACAAACCAACTGTGGGTGTTCCTGTTTAATCTGAGGGGATAATGCAGGATTTCAGGGAGAAAACTGCCTTTCCAAGGCAGCTGTCCTACCCTAGCCATCCCAAACGGAGCTGCTCCGGCACACGCAGCATTTCCTGTCCCTTCCAGGACAGAACCATCCAAGTCCCAGCCACCCAGCCCAGCCCATCCTGGCACATCCTCAGGGTCAGCAAGCTAAAAAGAACCCACATTTCCCAAAGATAATCAGCATTTTCCCAAAAATCCCCAGGATTGCACCGCGTTCCCGAGCTCCGCTCCCAGCCTGTTTTCAGCTGCTCGGCACAATATTGCTGCATAATTCGGAGTGTCTCCTCTCCGGTTTTTTGGATGCGAGACTTAGCAACAAGGAAAGGTGCTAAAGAGAGACAAAACTTGTGTGGGTGGCTGGAGATTAGCCATTTGGAATTCTCTCCTTTGCTTTGTGCCACAAGCTGTTTGCCTGTTCCCACTCCAAATCCATCCTCGGATGCAGTGCCGCCGCCTCGGCGTTCCGTGGCCGGGATCCCGTTGTCCGTGTCCCACCTCTGCTCCTGCCCACTGGAGCCACGTGGCTTTTTTTTTCCCTAAAATCCAGCGTAAACCTCCCATGGCACAACCTGAGGCCTTTTCCTCTGTTCCTCGGGAGACAAGGCCGATCCCACCTGGCTCCTGTGAGCGAGAAGTGGGGAGCGAATTCTCTCCTTCTGGTGTTCCCAAGGGAGCCACTACCCAAATGCAGGTCAACACCGTGGCCCAAACCCCTCAGATGCCTGCTTTCCACTGACTTCCCTCATTGCTATGAAACCTGGAGCTCCTCATCTTAAGCACCATGAAATATTCCCTGCATTCCCAAAGCCAAGTATAAGGAGAAACACAACCAAACAGGGAGTGTATGGAAATCATTGATTCACAATATTGAAATTCCAGCTCGCCTCCAATTAGCCGGCCTCCCAATATTTGAACAGAAGACCATTTTAATGCAATTACAAACACATTTTCGGCATCGGAATTCTGTGCATAATTAGCTCCCTATTAAAGTATTTATGGAGCCCTTTTTCCATCCGAAACAGCAAAAGCTGGAGCATTTTATTCCTTACTGTTACAATAATTAACTATGCAAGGAGAACAGCATATTAATAGAGGATAATTTGTTTACATTGAAAAGAAAATTGTGCTAGATTAGCATAGCAAAAGACTATTTCCATATCCAGGCAGGAATGTTCAGGCCTAATAGCAATTTCCAGTGTAGTTAAGGAATATTATTAATAAAGTAATACAGTGTAATTCCCTTTGCCCCCGCCATATTTCACAATGTCCTTAATTACGGCTAATTCCAGCGGGACTCATTTGGGGCTTATTAAGCCGGAGACACGGGAATCTTAAATACAACCTTTGGTAATGAGGAAGCTGCAAAGTTCCTGGGAATTGGGGAACGCCGTGGAGAGGGGACGGATGGTGGCAAAGGACGGGTGGCTAAGCTGTTGGGAGAATCCTGGGAAGGCAAGGATGGATTGGAGCAGGGTGGGACTGACAAACTCGCCCTGGGGATGGTGCTTCCTGCACCTAATTCCAGGATTCTGGGCATGGCATCCCGTGAAACCAACAGAATTCCAGAGAGGGACATTCCCTTTGAGCACCAGAGAAGGTTATCCCTTCCATGAACAACCAGGATGTTTCCCATTCCCACATTTAGATGTGTGGCAATGCCCTGACCTCATGGGGATGCTGTGCCCAGAATCCTGGAATAGCTAAGGTTGGAAAGGACCTTAAAGCTCCTCCCATTCCACCCCCTGCTGTGGGCAGGGACATCTTCCACTATCCCAGGGTGCTCCAAGCCCTGTCCAACCTCCAGGGGTGGGAGAACTCTAATAATGATCCATCAAAATATCTATCATCATTATCTATCCAAATTCATTTGTTTTGGGAAGCTAAAAATTTGCCAAAGAGTGGGCACAAGTGTGCGGCGAGTCCACTGGAAAACCCAGGTCTGAACTGGTTTGCTCCCCCAAAACATAAAAAAGTGAGGAAGAGAAGGAATGGAGAGCTGGAGCATGAGGGAATGGAGAGCTGCAGCTCCCACCCCGCAGATGGTTAATATCCATGTGGAACTGGCAGCCGATCCCAATGCCAAGCTCCGGAGCATCAGCTCGGAGCAGCTGAGCCACGGAACTGCCGGGCTCCCGCACAAGGATCGCAGGCTGTACCCGGAGCTGGCAGCCTCCGGCTCAGCCCCTTCCAACGGCACCGAGCCCCAGGAAATCAGGAAAGGCTCAGCCAGAGCCGGCCGGGGAGCGGCTCCTGGGCTGGGGGCACCTCGCTGTGGGAAGGGGAGAGATGAGGGCACTGGGAGAGCCTCAATCCATCCAATTCCACCTTTCAGAGCCGGTGACAGCATGAGGGGGAATGGCCTTAAGCTGCAGAAGCCAAGAATTCCTTCCCAATATCCAATGTGACACTGCCCTCTGGCAGTTCAAAGCCATTCCCCCTGTCCCATCCCTCCATCTTCCGGCCCTTCCGACTTTCCCTAATCAACAACCCTTGCCCCTGCAGAATTCCAAGACCAATTCCTTTCCTTCATCTCTTCTGACATGTGCCCGATCTCTGGGAATGAGCGAGATGTTCCTTCAGTGTAATTTTTTTGGGAAGAGCTTGGCGCCTGTTTCTGTCTGGCACGACACAGCACAGGCTGTTGGGAGCTTGGGAGAAGGAGGATGGATGTGGGATGCAAGTGTTTCTGTCCTGGAAGAACATGGATTCAAATGACTCCTATGGTTTAGTATTTCTTTTTATGGGGACACAAACAGTGCAAGGTCTGGGCAATGTTGGTTATTTATTCGGTTTACCCCTGCTCGTCATCCCCTCAAACACCCCCAGCCACAGGAATCCTCCTGGACATCCATGTCCAATCTCCCCTCACACAGCTTCCCACGTTTCCACCATCCCAGTGGGATGAGGGCTGGGAAGATGCTCCCATATTCCCAATTGCATTTTCAAATCCTTTCCCTGCTCCCTTCCCTGCCAGTGGGAGGATTTGTGGATGCAGCATTCCAGGTTGGGGTTTTTTCCCCATTTTTCTGAGAGATGTTTTGAGCTCTGCCACTCCCTTGTGGTGCCAGGGAAAATGTGCCTCTGGCAGTGGCACTTCCCAAATGACATTTTCCAAAGGCTCGGGAAGAGCAGCGGTGCAGACTGTCACATGGCAGTGAGCGGCCAGCAGCAGCTCTCCATCCCAACGCCTTTTATTCCCAAAAATAGACAGGCAGGATTATCAATCCATGATTAACGTGCAGGTTGGAATTGCTTCTCCCAAATCCCAGCCCGGTTCCCAACCCAGCTCCACTTCGGACGTGCCGATCCCCTCCAACAGCAACAATAAAGCCTCTGTCTTCTTTCAGGATATTTGTCATCTTTTGATCCGGTGCCAGGAAACCATGGAATTCTGGGAGAGCAAACCTCCCAAACCGATCACTGCTCTCCACAGCAAGTGCTTATCAAGTGGATTCCAGAAAGATGGCACACTCCAAAGGGGACAAGGAAGGAAGTTCAGCTGGCTGTGAAAAAACAGGTAAATAAACTTCCAACAGCAGCAGCTTCAGCAGCCCAAGAATTTCTTTCTTGCAGGAGTTTTGAATGAAATGAAGGCTGTAGAAGTGGGCTGAAATGGAAAATGCCATGTGGAATGTGGGATCAATGCTAACAAATTCCATTGTGTTGCACTCCAGCCCCAGGGGATGTGGTCCTGCCTGACTGCCCCACCAGATTTCCTGATTTTTCTCAGCAGAATTCCCTATTGCTGGCCAGGCGGGAAATCATTTTTAAACCCAGCCTCCTGAATAAAACTGCTCCTTCCCCTCCCTACAAGGGCACATTCCTCCATGAAATCCCGGACATTGCATCCCAAGGAAAGGTAAGGTTCCCCTGGCATCCACTCCATGCCACATGTCCTTGGAGAGGCTCCCAGAATTCCCTCTCTAGGAACAGAGCTGAGCACCTAAGCACAGGGAGATCTCCTGTATCTGAGTTATTCCTGCCTCCAACAGCTTCATCCCTTGGCTTTGGGAATCCAGATGCTGAGGATTACCAGGGATCCAGCTCATTCCAGGTGTTAAAGTTGAGGCAGGAAAGTAACCCCACCCCTGGACAGGAATAATCCCTGTTCCCACCTCGGGCAGGGAGGAGCTGCTGGAATATCAACCTGCTGGGAGCTGGGACTCAGAGTGGGGATCACAGGGCAGTGACAGCTGCTCCTGCTCTGTCCTTAATCCTGGAACATCCCATTCCCAGTGCCTGGGAATCCATCTCTCAGCCAGCTGGGAATCACGGGGTGGGAACTCACCCTCTGGCACCTCCTGCCCTGAAGCCCAACCTCTCCCTGCCACGGATTCCCTGGAGCTGCCCCCAGGGTGGGAACGCAGCCACTGAAATAACCCAGGAAACCGAGATTGCAACCCAAAATATCCAAGGATTCTTGAAAAGCTTTTTCTCTGGGGCAGGCAGAGGAAAACAAAGTCAGCAGTGGCTGTAAATCCTCAGGAAGCCATAAATTAAAATTAGGGAGTTCAAATATGATCTGAAATCATTTAATCCGGGTGATTGATGCCCCTTCTCTGACGCCGTTATTTACGGATGCTCCCGTTTATTGCTCCTTGGACTTTTTTAATTACTGGATTCCCAAAATTCAATTACCAACCCCAGCAGATATTCCAGGCAACGGAATTGTAAATAAAAGAGGCCCAATTAATAATGTGCTTAGCCCAGCAAAGCTAAATCAAACCTGGAAACTTGCTCTGGGGAGGAAAACTCCTCGGGATGATCCTGGGGGATGGATGGGGAGAGCCCAGGTGACACATCCCAGTTCCAGCCACAGCCCTAACTGGGGTTACAGGTCCTGGGTTTATATGATCAAAAACTATTAGGGAGGACACAGAATGTGTTGAAGCAGGTTTCCACTTCAATCCAGGTGTGTTTCATTCCAAATATTTTGTGTTTTTACCTCATTCTGTCAGCAGATTTTGCCATAATTGAAAACTCAGGAATGCTCTTCCACAAATATTTCTGTTTTTAAGTGGTATTTTTGTGTCCTCTCTGGAAATACACACCCAGAGGCTGTAGATGAATAAACCCTGTGGGATAGGACGTGATTCTGAGAGAAAACCTGGATATAATGATTTAAAATGGGAATAATATATTTTTTCCACAGTTATATTCACACAAAGGGCAGAATTTAATATCACAGGGGAAAATACAATCCCAAATTCCTGGATGCTGCCACACAGTAGGGACTCGGGCAAACTTGGAAGCATGAAAAATGGGAATTTTTGCTCAGCAGAACCAGGACAGGGGGTGTTCCCTCCAAGCCTGGCTTTGCCATTCCCACTCTTGAAAGGGATTTCTTCTTTTTCCTATTTCCAGCCTTATTCCTGAGGGACAAACCTGACTAGTGAAGGGCTGCAGGATGGTTTTTCAGGTTAAGATCTCAGTGTTTTCTGGCATCCCTTCCCTCTGCTGCTCATCCAGTTGCCCAAATCCCTGAATTCCCAGCACAGCTGGATTGGGCAGTGTCCGGCTGGGCACCTTGGGTGCCTTTCCACACTTCCCCTTTATTAATGGGAGTCATCTGGCCGAATCCGAGCGCAATTCCCACTGCAGCTCCATCTGCTCCCAGGGATTCGGGAACGCTGTGTGTCGCAAGGTGCGGAGCAGCTTAATTAGGATCCAAACTTCATTAACAGTTCCTAACTAATGGCTCTCATTAAGCCAACTCTGCTCCAAAAGGGGGCTGACACCGGGACCCTGCCAGGGAAAACATATGGAGCCAGATCGGGCAGAGTCAGCAGCGAGGCTGCGGCAGCTCTCTGTCGGACATCCGAGATGGATGGATCTGGAGAGCCCAGAGCTGCCTGAAGGGCACATTCCAGAGGGCTCGGCTGCAGGTGCTCTAGCGGGAGACCTTGGGAAGGACAAGGGAAGGGCTGCAGGAAGGGTGGGGGTCCAGCCCCCCCCGCAGAGAAACAGGGGATGCTTTGGCTTGGAAGGATCTTAAGGATCATCTCATCCCACCCCTGCCATGGCAGGGATACCTCCCAGTGTCCCAGGGCGCTCCAAGCCCTGTCCAGCCTGGCCTTGGACACTGCCAGGGATCCAGGGGCAGCCACAGCTTCTCTGGGCACTCTGTGCCAGAGCCTGCCCACCCTCACAGCCAGCAATTCCTTCCCAAGATCCCATCTGGCAGTGGGAAGCCATTGCCTGTGCCCTGTCCCTCCATGCCTTGTCCCCAGTCCCTCTGCAGCCCTCCTGGAGCCCCTTTAGGCCCTGCCAGGGGCTCCCTCCTTTCTCCGGGCTGGACATTCCCAGCTCTCCCAGCCTGGCTCCAGACTCACTCCAGCAGGACCCAAGCTCCTCCTGCCCTGGATCCCCATCATTAATCCCAAAATTGAAAGCAAGATCTCTTCCCTTTCATGTTGCATCCCATAAATCCAAGTGCTTCCAAGGAAAAGACCCAGCAAAAGTGACTTTGGAACAAGAGTTCGAGGATGTCTGAGGGCAGCCAGGGGGGCTGTGGCAGAATTTTCTTTGTGTTTCCATAAAAACCATTCCAGATGTTGCTGTAGAGGAATTCCCACCCGGACCAGATGCAGGATAGTCTGGACTTATTTTGCGAGATAGAGGGAAAAACTCGTTGCAGGAACAAAAACAACTCCAAATGAAGTATTTCTTGACAAAAAGGGAAATTCTAAAGGTGCTGCCTGACTGGAAGAAGGAATTAAAGCTTATTTACACTGCAAAAGGAGGAATTAGTGCAGTTCAGTCCTTGTGCCATGCCAGGAGAGAGAGACGAGGGGAAATAGAGACAAGAGGGATTTATCATTAAATTAAAATCACTTAATTACTGCAAATGTTAAATATGCACTTTTCTGGCATTTCAAGGATATTTTTTCCTCAAATTGCAATGAATTGTCCACTTGGAATTCCCCCTCCTTCGGCAGCAGGTAAATGTCAGCCCTAAATTAAAGTTAACTGGGATCTGCTCCACCTTGGAAAAAAAGATTTAATTAGAATCAATAAAGCACCTTTTATTGGAGTTTTCCAAACACACGGAACCTGAAACCTTCCAAGGTTTTCACAGGCTGAGGTCAAAGGGGAGCACCTGGATGAGGAGCCCCGGGAATGCCGGCACCCAGCCCCTCTCCCCGGGAGTGGGCCCAGCGCCTGGACAGGATGAAATCCATAAATCCCGTTGATTTAGCCCAGATGAGCGACGCATCCCTGCTCCTTTGGTCTTGCTGGGGGTTTTTGGATGGGCTCCATCCGAGCTGAGAGGTAAAAACGCCGCCATTCGCTCCCAGTTCAATCCCTATTTTTAACTCCAGCGTTTCTCCGGTTGGAAGGGATGAACAGCCCTGCAATTCCCAAATATATCCATGATCGAGGCTTTGCTCCAACACTCTGCTGCCTCATCACTGCAAGTGCTCAAAGCCGGGGCTTGGAGCAACTTGGGGAAGATGTTCCCACCCGCTGGGGATGGCCTGCGAAGCTCTCCCAGGATTGATGATTCCAGGACGCTGTGAGCCGACAGCTTGTTCCCATTTCCAGTTTAATTTCCCTGAGCCACACGAGTCCCGTGCTCCCAATCAGCGATGATTTCAGAGGCCTTTTTCCAGTGCTTGCGCTCGGATCAAGATGGAAAATGCATTTCATATCCCCTGACTCCCGAAAATAGAGACAAAAGCATCGGCAGTGTCAGATTGCTTGGAATTAGTTGTAATTTGATTAGGAATCTCCCAGCAGGCTGCCGGGAGAGTACACAGAGATCAGGAGGAATTAATGCCGTGATCAATTAGATCGGACTTGTTCGGCCGGCACCGAGCAATACCACAGGCTGGGATTTTCAAGGAGTTCTTCCCTTAATCCTCTTGTTCTCCGGCTCTTTAGGAGGAGACACAAAAGCTCTTCAATTAGGACAAGGCGATAGTGCACATTTGGGAAAAATCCCACTGCTGATTATGGAGAAATCCAGGAGGAGGATTCTCCTCCAGCGCAGCCCAGGGAAGGACGCAGATCCCTGATTTCCTCCCAAAGGAGCTGCGTTCCCTCACACCGCTCCTGATTCATTGTCTGGCCCCGTCCCTGTGGGATTCCAGAGTATTTGAGTCAAACCCAATTAATTTTCTGTGTTTGAGTTGGAATTCTTTAAATTTTCAATTCCCATTTTCAGGTAGAAATCCATAAATTCATAACATTTCCTGGGGGTTGGGGCAGGAGTCCAGGAGGGGTCACACAGGGTCCCAACTTCAAGACCATCCCAACTCCCAGCACCAGCCCCATCCAGCCTGGCCCCAGGGATCCAGGGGCAACCACAGCTTCTCTGGGCACCTGTGCCAGGGCCTCCCCACCCTCAGAGCCAGGAATTCCTTCCCAATACCCCATCCATCCCTGATATTCCCTCTGGCAGTGGGAAGCCATTCCCTGTGCCCTGTCCCTCCATGCCTTGTCCCCAGTCCCTCTGCAGCTCTCCTGGAGCCCTTTAGGCCCTGCCAGGGGCTCTGAGCTCTCCCTGGAGCCTTCTCTTTCCCAGGTGAACAGCCCCAGCTCTCCCAGCCTGGCTGCAGAGCAGCTCCAGCCCTGGAGCAGCTCTGTGGCCTCCTCTGCAAATCCCAGCCTGTCCCTCTTGGCCACTCGAATACCTCGGGAGCTGATTTATAACTGGGAAAAGAGGATCCATTGGAACTGCCCTTCCCATGATTAATCCCATCAGCTGCTCTTGCAGGAAATGCTGGCATTTTCCCCAGGCTTTAGTGTGCCCAATTCCCACTTGCAGGGGCAGGAGCTCCTCCTGGATTCACAGCTGGAGGAAGCCACTCCTGGGCTCTGCTGGGATTCGCTCCCGAACCGTGGAAGGTGTCAGGAGCGAAGGGCAGGAGTGAAGGTAAAAACACACAGCAAGGTGGGAATTGTCTGCCAGTGTAGTACATGAGAAATCCGTAAATAATGCATGGGAATTTATTATTCCATGAGCAATTCCGACCCAGGCCAAAAGCGGGCGGCTGAAGCCCTGAGGAATTTCCCTCCAAACCACTACACGTGTTGGGCTTGGAGCTGAGGGATGAATATTTTAAGGACAATGACTTCTTTTTCCCATTTTTCCCTGGATGTGCCGCCAGGACTAACCCAAACTCCTGATTTGCACTTTGGGAGGCACTGTGACACTTGCTCGCAGCTGGGAAAAAAAGTCCCAGTGTGTTTAAAATTCCTCAGGAAATGGTATTTCCCTACCTCTTCCTATTTTTGGATGCTCCTCTCTGGTTTTCAAAATTCCCTCCCTGATGTTTTCTATCTCCTGAGCCGATATCCTGGATTATCAGATCCTGGCATGGAATTTGCCACTCCGTGCCTGGTCCAAAGTCCCTCTCCAGCTCTCTGGAATTGTAACAGGACAAGCAGTGAACAATCCAGATCCTCCTCATCCAAAGAGCTGGAATTTTGACAGGACACAAGGAAACAGCCTTGAGCTGTGCCAGGGGAGGTTCCGGTGGGACATCAGCAGGAATTTCTCCATTTTCCCTCCTTTTGTGTCCCTCATTTGTTGCCTTGCATTTCGAGCCATTCCAGCAGGAAATTGCATTTGCATCTTGTGTGGCACAAGCATGTTGTGAATATCATAAAAACACATATGGTCATAAAGGCTGGGAGAGAAGGCGATAAAAGTGACATTTAGGGAACAGCTTTGGGAAAGGGAAAACATGTTCAGGGAGCTGCTTTTGTGCAGCTCCTCCCTGCGAAGAATTCTGGGCTCTCGCTTTAGAAGCTTTTGCAGCAAACTTCTTAATTTGGTGACAAACTTCTTAATTTTTTTGTGTGAGCTTCTTTTTGTACAAGCTTCTTTTTTTCCAAACTCCTTTAATATTTTTTTGCAAACTTCCTAAATTTTATTCTACAATTGTTCAAGATTCTTAATATCTTGTACAAACTTCCTGATTTTTTACACACTTCCTAATTTGTCTAAACCTCTTGCTTTTCTTCCCTAATATCTTCCTTTTTTCCCCCTCATTATTTTTGTACAAACTTCCTAATTAATGCATTAACTGACTCATTTCAAACTTGAGAAATTTTCCTTTGCTTTTTGAGCTTGGAACCTCCTGGCATCTCCTGGAAGAAACTCCAGAGCCCACCAGCCTTTCCCAACAGTCGCATTTTTCACGTGTTTTCCCATGTGGGACTGATTGTGTGGCAGTTTTAAGGGATATTGGATGGAACAATATTTTGGGATGCTTAGAAATGGGGTTTCATCCCTTGGACATTAAGAGGTTCATTGTGGAGGCTGGGTTGGATGGGAATACCCCTGGATTCAGCCTTTTCCTGGCTGTGGAGTTGGAGGAGGCTGAGTTGGGTTTATCCCGAAATTCTGGATAGCAGAAGTCCATGGACATCATGAGATATTAACTTTAAACAAGGAAAAATAAAATAACTGGGAAAAGATTTTCATTACAGCTCAGGGGTCCTGGACGGAAAAGCAGGAAGTCTTTCCCGCTAATAAAGCTCCCATAAAACTGTCCTGTCCAAAGCTATCCCGAGTTTTCCCCCCTCTTTGTGCTCCTTGACTCGGGTCAGGGTTAACAACTCCCTGTCGGGGCAGCCATGGATCATTGCAGAGCTGCCAGCAGGATGGTTCTGCAGCATCCAGCTCCATCCTCATCCCCTCGGTGCTGCCTTTCCCCACCCTCTTGGTCCAAGGGAACATCTCGGGCAAGATTCCTGCGAGTCCTTGCCGTGTGCTCCCAGCAGGGAATTCATTCCAATTTTCCAGGGCTGTAAACTGCAACCCTTTTTATCTGGAGCCTTTACCAGGCTCTGTGACAGCAGATCCAAAGGGAGCGTGCTATGCCATAAATCCTCCCAAAATGTTCCTTGCCACAGAAATGATGGGACTGATTCATGCTCCAAAGGCGGATTCTCAGCTCTTGCCAAGTCGCCATCGCTTCCTTCTGCTTGGAATGATCGGGAGAAGTGTCTCCCAAGGGAAGGAGCTCTGCATCACATGAGGAGAAGGAGGAGGAGGAGGAGGAGGAGGAGGAGGAGGAGGAAGCTTTACGAGCAGCACCAGATCTCCTGGTTTTCCAGAGGATTTCACTTCCATGTGGCTGTGACTGCGCTTCCACCCTCTCCATGTGGAGACTTCCAAAGATGCCTGGGTTTCATCCTGCTCCATGCAAAGGCGTTTCCTTTCCCTGTTTCCATAGGGGTTGTGCAAACGGAGAGCAGGGACCACTGTCCTGAGTCCCTGTCCCCGCCGTGTCCCCACGCTGGCCCCTCAGGGACTCCTGCTGAGTTCCCGGCGGGTGTCCAGCCTGGAGAAGAATCCAGGGAGACAGAGCCCTTCCCAGTGCTCAAAGGGGCTCCGGGAGGTCTGGCGAGGGACTGTGCTTCCCTTCAGTTCAACCGGAGTTATTCCAAGTTCACGGTCACTGCCCCACGTCCCGCCCGTCCTGTTGTAGGAATTACCCGGCCAAGGTGAATCCCTGCGTTATTCCCACTGCTGCCTTCCTTCCCTGGCTGCCTGCAGGCTGCAGGAAGGATGCGATTCCCCCCCCCCCGACACTTCTCTGGCCCCCCGCCGAGCAGCTGGCGCTGCGGAGCGACTTGGAAAAGAGGGGGAGCCGGCAGGGTTTGGGAATTCACAGCCTGACAAAGTTGTGACTTGCAGAAGCACAAGGTAAGAGAGGGGAGAAAGCTCTCTCCCTGCGCCAGCCGCCTTTTCCCGGCAGTTCCCATCCCGGTGTAATTCTTCCCCCTAGTTTCCAGTCATGGAATAGTTGCCATTAGAGCGGGAGCTGCCGCAGAGCCTCGGGGAAGCCGGGCTGGGCTGAGGGTGGAAAGGAGCTGGGAAAGGACCCGGAGGAGAGGAGCAAGGCTGGAGGATGGGGCAGAGATGCCCCAGATGTCCCGGAGCTACGTGCATCCATCCATCCACCGCTCCGGGATTCATTTCCTCTCAATGGAGGCGATTGTTGCTTTTCCCTGAAGGGAATCAGCTCCCGAACCCCCGCTGAGCGGCCTCTCCCGGCTCCAATCCCCGCCGGGAGTCGGGAGCTGGGGAACAACTCGGGGAAAACAAAAGGATTGGCAAAATGGAAGGGGGGTGGAGGTCAGAACCGAAGCCCTTCCAGCCTCGCAGACAGGACCGGGGGTAGGACAGACTCCCCACTATGCAGAGCCGCTCGGATCCCATGGACTCAACTGTTCAATGGTCTCCACCATTCCCACCGCGCAGTCGGGCTCGTGCTTGCACACTCTTTGCAGATGGAGCTGAGAAGCTGCTCCTCCCTGCCTTTACACAGGTGTCACATTTGTTGCCGAGCACCCGTAATTTTGGGAAGAGTGTTTGTACTGCAAATGGAAACCTGTCATTCCCGGCGCCTCCCTTCCCACTTAATTACAGCAGCCATTGGAGCCGGAGCTTTCACGTCTCCCGGCTCAATTATGGTGCTGCTCCCATTAAAACTAACACGAATCAAAAATTCCATAGGCACAGGCAATTTCCCCCTTTCTCTCTAAAATTCCAGCAGGCTCCAAGCTCCTTCCTTCCATCATAATAATCCATCCAAAGGAGGGGAATGCTACAGGAAGTGGAATATTAAGCCTCTGTTTTAGCAAATCGCCTTCTCCTGAGGAATTTCGGAGTTGTTTGGAAACTGGCATGGATTAAGTGGGAAGGAGGAAGAGCAAGAGCCAGAGAGGGGCTGGGGGTGATGCTCCCCTGGGATGAGATGCACCACTGGAAGGAGATGCTCCATTGGAAAGAGACACCATTCCGGTATCTGCAAACCCCGGCTGTGCTGCAGGCCAAGAGCTGGGTTTGGTTCCTGTTCCTCTTCCCACAGAGGCAGGATCAGATGGAACATGGCACAATAAACCCTCCGGAGGGCAGTGAATCCAGAGCTTCTGGATTTCTGTTCCACAGGGAGTTCTGGAGGTGTGAGCTCCAGGCAGGATGCAGGTGACTGAAGGGATAAGGACAAGAGGCTCCTCCATGTCCTTTCCCTGTGCTCTCCTCCCATGGCACTGTGAAGCCGAGCAGGAGAATCTGAGCACATCCCCGTGGCATGGCCACATCCATTTTTAAAGCAGGCCTTCTGTGCTCTTCTTTCTCCAGCTCCATCGCTCCAAATGCAGCAAAAGATGTTCTCGGCTTAGTGGGATTAAAAAACAAAGTCCAGCCCAAATACCCTGGCAGACACAGCAGCACTTCCCTAAAACTGCCTGCCACAGGCAGTGCTGGAATGGAGTTGGGATTTAATAGCAAACAACACCACAAATTGGAGCTGAAAAAAACCTCCAAGCCCAAGCCATCATTTCGGGAGTGTCGCAAATGGGTGGAGAGGGAAGCTCCTCACAGCACATGGAGAGGCAGATGTGGATGAGGGTGGAAGCTCCCATTCCAAGCAGGGAGGGGTGGGATGACCACGGGCAGGAAGAGGGAGATCCATGACTCCAAAGCTGCTGCCTAGCTCTTGCCATGCTCAGTGAGTTCCCGGTGCCTTTTGCTGCTGCTCATAAGCAAAAGTCTCTGGATTGCTGTTCCAGGATTGGAAATTGGAATTAGAGAAAGAGGAATGGGATGAAAATGGGATGAGAAAAAAAGAGAGGCATGCTGCTTTGGAAGCCTGTTTGAGTCTCTGATCTCCTGTGATGTTTGTACTGACAGAATAAATCCATGCTGCATTCTGGGCTAGGGGAGTGGGGAGGGAAATGTCCCCCCTTCCCTGGGCAGAGAACCACTAAGGTGCAAAAAGATTTCCCCATGGAAAGAAAGGGTGGTCAGACCTTGGCAGGGGCTGCCCTGGGAGGTTTTGGACCCCTGGAGGTGTCCAGGGAGCGCCTGGACATGGCATTCAGCGCTCTGGGCTGGGGACAGGGTGGGCATTGGGCACAGCTTGGACAAGAGGGTCTTGGAGCTCTTTTCCAACTGAAAGGACTCCAGGATTCTGGGATCCTTGTGTCCGACCTCAGCCGAGGAACAGGCACTGCGTTCAGGCATTTCATGTGATCCTTGGGGAAGATTGCAATGTTTTCATTGAGGGACTGCAAATTCTTGTTGTGTTTTGTTTGTCTTGCTCTTTCCCAGAGCAATATTGTTTTTGCCTGGTGTGTCAGGACCTTCTCCTGGCCATCTGCACCATTGCCTTTCCTGCTTATCTGCCAAAGCCCTTTGGAATTTTTAAGCCCAGCAAGAACATCCTCCAGCAGCCACACGCTGCCAGCCAGATTTGCTTTCCCTTCCTGGGGAAAACCCAGTGGAAGCAGCGTTCCCTGGGATGGCCGGGGCTCGGGAGAGGACGGAAGCGCAGGGAGCCGAGGCTCCATCGCAGCCCCATCCCAACAATGCTCTTTCAGAGGCTCACAATGGAGCCATTGAGAACACGGGGTTCTTTGCAAAACTCCCGAGCCGGGAGGAATCTGTGCACGTTGGGGTTGAGTCACGCCTTGGCAGCGGCCGCCCCGGCACAGATTTCCTTTTTTTAAGTGCACTTTTCTTTTCCAGATCCAGGGACAAGGGATCTTTATCAGCTTGAACTTCAGCTCTGCCCCAGAATAGCTGCACCCGGCCCAGCCCTGCCAGAGGAAACTTCCAGAAGGTCCTGATTTGGAGACTTGGAGCTTCCAGTGGCTGCACTCCTGTCCCAGTTGGACATTTGTCTCCAAGCCTGCTTATCTCCAGCTTGAAATGATTTGGCTGCAGCTTCCCCCGTGGATGTCAGTGCCTTCCTGCCTGCAGGATTACAGGATCCATTCCAATCTCTCCACTGGCAGGTGTGTGAAAGCCTCTGGTTTCTCGTACCTTTTCCTGTGCTTTCTGTTCAAATAACAGGTTTTCCTGATGGAATTTTGGTGCTCGTGTGCCTCAAAGCTGCTCTGGTGTTGTCCAGTGGAGGACACACCGTGTATCCCTTGAGCCTTTCCTTGGCCCCACAATATCCACACTCAGGTCCTGCCCAGCCAGCAGGGCAAAGGCTCCATCCAAAGCACCCTCAGGCCACGGGTGCTCCAGGGATCCTGCATCCCACAGCTCCCTGTGTGCCTATGGCATCTCCCACCCCTCATCCATCCCCACCAAGGTAAGACAGCTCCCTCCATCTTGCCTTATCCCACAGGGACACCAGCTCAATGGAAAAGCTCCTCTTCCCATTCCCTTTGTTTTGTGGGGATTCGGGAGCCTCCAGTGTGGCGGGCATGCCCTTGGCACACCCCTGGCTGGACACTGAGCACCAAATCCTCCACTTCCCACAAAAGTGGGAATTCTGGCCGTGGGCATTGTCGTGGAAGCGCTGATGGGTTCAGGCACAGATGGGAGACACGGAGCTGTCAGAAGGAGCCAGGATTGGAAAATGTTATAATTGGGATAGTAAACAAGTTCACAAGGACCCCATGGAGGCAAGGCATTGCCATGGTAACCGCCCAGAAAAGTCTGGGAATGAGGAAGGGATCCATGTGTGGGGGCAGCGGAGGGAAGGGGCCGGGGGTGCTCCAGGGGTACTCCAGGGGTCCCTTCCCGGTGCTGGGGGCGAGGGAATGAGGGCTCTGGAATGTGCTCCAACCTCACCCCACTCTCAGGGGAAACGCTGCTGATCCAAGCTTTGGGCTTTTTGGGGATAAGCACGCCAAGATGGTATCCGGTGCCTTCAGAGCGCTTGTTTGACAAAGGGGTGGCAAATCCCGGGTTTGCAGCAGGGACCTTTTCCACCACTTCCCAGTCTGAGCCCGACTGGAGCTCTCTGGCACATCTTGGATGCAGCCAGGGCAGGATGGGGCCTCACACCCCCCATCCCCAGGGAATGGGCACCTCTCCAAGGCTGCCAGAGCTCCAGGAGTGCTTGGACAGCGCTCTCAGGGATGCACAGGTTGGGATTTTGGGGTGCCCTGTGCAGGGCCAGGAGTTAGACTCGTGATCCAGGTCAGTCCTTTCCACCTCAGGAAATCCTGATATCCTATGCTCTTTCCACCTGGGAACGGCATGCAGAGCAATCCCTGTTCCCACGGCAGCCCACATCTTCCTGCTCCAGCCTTTCCCAGTTTAGGGGGAGAAGTTGGACCTGAAGAAGCAAGAAAGTCAAAAGTCCTGCAATAAAATCCATCTTAGCAACTTTATACTCCAAAACAGTACTTTTAAAGCCTGATTTTATTAATCAGCTACTTGTCTTTAATGGGATAATACTCCACATTCCAAGATGGATGCAGCAATTTTCCTCGCTCCAATAAAACGATAAAATTTGTTTATAGGCCCAAAGAAATGTTAAGGGCCCACGGCCACTCAAAGCCTCAGAACAAATCTTTTTTAAGTGGCAGGGCTGCAGCCCAGGGCAAGGGACACCAGAAGGAGTTGGACATCTTCAGATAATCAGGAATGGACTTTGGAATCTGTCTGCTGAGCTGAAGTGGGCCTGGGCTGCCTTCCTT
Source organism: Acanthornis magna (assembly GCA_036785705.1). Classification (NCBI taxonomy): domain Eukaryota; kingdom Metazoa; phylum Chordata; class Aves; order Passeriformes; family Acanthizidae; genus Acanthornis; species Acanthornis magna. The sequence continues at coordinate 165,880 of JAWUZG010000664.1, forward strand.
CTGTGGCTAAATCAGGGAAAAAATAGGGTTTTTTTCTCCGGGATTACTTCAGACAGCAAAGGTTTGCTTGGGCAGCAAACCCTGCATTTGAAATCAGAATCCCAGGATCATTCCAATTGGAAAAGAGCTCCAGGATCATGGAGTCCAACCTGTGCCTGATCCCCACCTTGTCCCCAGCCCAGAGCACTGAGTGCCACATCCAGGCGTTCCTTGGACTTGTCCTGGGATGGGGACTCCAAACCTCCCTGGGCAGCCCCTGCCGAGGCCTGACCACCCTTCCCACATCCTCAACAGCACTTCTGCTTTGCCCATGGAATTCTGTTCCATTACCTGACATTCCCAGCTGAAAAAAGTTGTAGGAGCTGCTTGAAACCCCCAAAAAGTGTCCGAATGCTGCTTTTGTTTGGTGGCACCAGGGAATGCAGAGCCTGGATCCCAGTGCTGGAACAGCCCCCAGGCTCAGCAGCACTCGCAGATTTCTCACCCTCTGGGACGAGATGTCTCCCAGGACTTGCACAGCTTCTTTGGGAAGAGGCCCTTGAAATCCATCTGCTTTCCTGCTGGAAATCAGTGGGTTTGAAGTCGGGAGGTTGGCCTTTTCCAGAAGTGGAGGGAACACATGTGGGCACGGTGCTGTTCAGCCAAGCACTGCCAGCCCAGATTTTTCCATCCCTCTCCGAGCGGCATGGCAGCACCATCCATCATTTTTCCAGTGCCTGCAATCCCTTCCAATCCCAATGAATTGCTGGGACAGATCTTTGATAATAACCAGCCACCAAGACCTGGGAGATTTCATTTATTCTGGCATAATCCACACATTCCCCGACTCGTGCAGGACCATATGGAGCTCTCCCCATTGGATTTGGTGGAGTTACTGGGGTGAAACAAGGAGGAATTTTGTTCCTCATCCTCTTTAATTTTGCTGTGGATTGGATCATGCAGCAAACTCCAACAGCTCATCTGGGCACAGCAATCAGCCCCGAGGAGCCATCACCAAGCTCGGCCGTGCCAAGAAACACTGGGAGCGAAAACACCGGTGGGAGCCAATCCCTGGAGGGAATCACTGGGGCGGAACTCTTCCCTAAAGCTGGGAATGGGAACAGACCCCTCCGTCTGTCACCTGCGGGCAGGAAAAGGCTTTGGGAAGATCCTGTTTGTGGGGGGGGGATAGAGGAAAAAACTACATGAGATAGCTTCCTTCTGGGTTTTACACTTTGCCATAATTTCCCTGGAAATTCAGGAAGCTGGTCTTGCCTGGTGTCCAGAATTCCTGTGGAGAGGAATTGTTTCAGTCCCAGCAGTGACCAGGGTGGAACCGCAATGGTTTTAGTGTCCGGATGTTGTGACCACATTTACACAGGATCACGGAATGGTTTGGGATGGGAGGGTCCTTAAAGCTCATCCAGTTCCATGGGCAGGGACACCTTCCACAATTCGGGGGTGCTCCAAGACCTGTCCAGCCTGGCCTGGGACAATTCCAGGGATAGGGAGTCCCCAGCTCCTCTGGCCAATCCACATCTGAACTTCTGTGCCTGTATTAACCCTTCCCCAAAACCTCCCTGATAAACAGGCTCCAAGTGAACGAAAATCCCCTTTTTGGTGCGTGAGGACTAATGGAACATGACGTTTATTATTCCGGAGAGGTGCCAAAGGAATCAAGACGTTGATTCCGTGTGAACAGGCGGAGTGTGATCCCTGCTCCTGCCTCGCCGAGCCATCAATAACAGAGCGGCTCCCATTCCCATTCCATTATCGCTAATAATGAGTTATGGATAAAGCCACCACGTCCTGTGGAAAAAGCAAGAGCTGGGTTGATTATTAGAGGCTCCAATCAAGAGATTGATGCCCAAAGCCAGCCTAATTAGCGGGAGTCTATTGGAGAGGAAGCTGAGCCTGCTGCTCCAGCACTGCCAAATGAAATTAAGGCCCAATTATTGATAAATGAAGAGTGGTTTGTGCTGGAGCCTGGCCTGGAGTCGAGGAAATGCATCTGTCACTTGGCCTGCCCGGGAGTCACTCATGTGTGACATGGCATCCTGTGCGTTCCCGCTGCAGCTGGAGCTCGGGCTCCGCTCCGTGTGCTGTCTGACTGGAGCCGGGGCCGGAGCGGGGCGGGCAGCTGCCACTGCAGCCGGGAATGGGGGACACGGGGAGCTGTCCCCGTTCATTAGCAGGGAAAGTGCTGCAGCTCCTGATCTGCTGCCGTGGTTTGCCAGCTAACACTGGAGACACACAAACCTGCTCAGTGCCCTTACTAGGACTTCATTATTACCATCAAAAAGGACGGGGGAGGTGTTTGAAATCTCTCATTTCCCGGCCCCTCGAGCCCACAAATTCCATAAACGAGATCAGTGGGGTTGGGAAGTGACCGCTTTTCATAAACCTTCAATGGGAGCAAGAGTTTTATGAAGTCCATTGTCAAAGGCAAATGGAAACCAAGCATTTGTGGGATGAGGAAGTTGTGGTATGGGCGTGGCTGTTCCCACACCATCAGCTGGGAGGAGGATTTATCCTGCCACACTGAAGTGGGATTGAAAGTTCATGAAAGTTCATCATCAGAATTGAATAGAAAGGTCACCTTCGAGTGCCAAGAGCAGAGGGAGTTTTTCAGGAGTTCTGAGGCAATGGGGGAGCAGGGGATGGCAGAGGAGACCTCCTGAAATGAAAAGGGGAGGTTTAGATGGGATATGGGGAGGGAATTCCTGGCTGGGAGTCTGGGGAGGCCCTGGCACAGGTGCCCAGAGAAGCTGTGGCTGCCCCTGGATCCCTGGGAATGTCCAATGCCAGGCTGGACAGGGTTTGGAGCAACCTGGTCATGGGGTGGAATGAGATGATCCTTCAAATCCCTTCCAGCCTAAAGCATTCCATGATTCCACACTGCTTCAAACAGTCATGGCCAAGCTCTTGGCTCCAGAGGTCCCAAAATACCCACTGAAGATCTGGGATCACGCCTCGGGAAGTGCCTTTTCTCTGCAGGCACCTGGGAGAGAACACGCTTGGGAACAGGCTGTCACAGGTGTCACCGCTTCCCTGCTTCCCAAGGACCCCGTGGCTTTTCATACCCAAATATTTTTGGAAATCTGCCCCAATTTTAAGTAGGGCAGGAAATGTCTGTTCATCAAGAGCTGCAAATCCTTGCTCGAGACAAGGAGTCGAATTTCCAAAGGCACTGGATGATTCCTGTTCCTCAGTCCCGTTTAACCGAGGCTGTGCCTGGATCCCAGCTTGGCATGGGGGTTTTTCTGTGGGGCTGTCCTGCTCACCACTGACCACCACGGCACCAGGCTCCGCTCCAGCTCCTGTGGAGGAACCCTGGGAGAGGGGAGGTACCAGTGCACGAGCTGTCCGGAGAGGTGATGGATGCTCCAGCCCTGGAAGTGTTCAAAGCCAGTTTGGACGGGGCTCGGAGCAGCCTGGGCTGCTGGTAGGTGTTGGCAGTGGATGGGGTTTAAGAATCCTTCCAACCTAAATCACTCCATGATAAATCCTCTCAACTGCCGAATGAGGGTGGGTCTCCAGTGGGTTTCTCCTGTGGGACACTTGGATTTCCCTTGGATTTGACACATGAACCTTTCCCTTCCAAAGAATCCAGTTCATTGCTCACTCTCCAAATGAGATACTGATAGAATTTACTACCATGGATTTAAAGCATTCCCATATAAGATCAAATCAGTCCTTTCTGGAACACGTTTTTCCTCCTGCCATTTCTCCCAGTCCCTCTGAAGCTGCTATTCCATGGCTCCTTCTCTCCCTGGAGCAGCACCAGGCCTGCCATTGAAGCTACATTTCCAATATTAAAACCAAAAATGAAATACAATTCCAGCTCCTCATCCTAACTCGATTTGGGGCCGCCAGGAGAAGCCAGCTGCCAGATGGAGATCTGCTGGCCATTCCTGCTCCGTGCCGGAGCACCACTCCCAGTCCCCCTTTCCCATGGATTGCCGCAGCTCCGCCCGTGCTCTGCTGCCTCCAGAACAATTCTCAGGGATTTGTATGATTGGATCCGTTTTTATCACCTCTGTCTCCCCTGGCCATCCCCTTGGAGAGGCAGGCTTTGTGTCCCTGCAAAGCCCTGGAGTGATCTCAGCCCCAGTTCCGGGCTCAGCTCCAGAATAGAGCAGAATCCAGGCCGGCTCTGCAGCTGCTCCCAGCTCACCTTGTTTGTCCCCTGGGCTCCGTTCCACCTGCGCCGTGACCCTGGAATGTGCATGGAAAAACAGCTCTTAGCTGCCAAGCCCAGCTCTGTGTGCACCGGAGGATGTGCAAAGCAGCACTGAGGGGACAGAGACATTTTCCCCATCCCAAAGAGCCACATTCCCTGCTTTCCCCGAATGCACAACTTCAGGACAGGGCTTGGAGAAGCCCAAGATAGTGGAGAGCCCCTGCCAATAGCAAGGGAAGGAATGAGATGAGCTTTAAGATTCCTTCCCACCCAAACCATTCCAGGATCCCATGCTGCAGCTCCGTGTGCTGAGGCAGGGGATCTTTCATGCACAGCATGGAATAAAAAGAGGAAAGTGCCTTTTTCTTTTTTGAAAAAAGCACAAAGATAAAATTCATACATCCAAAAAAGAACAGGAGGAAAACAAGCTGAGCTACAGAGACACAACAATCGCTGTGGGCCGAGACCTTGGGAAGGAGCTCGAGCCCAGAGTGGGGTTTTGCAGGGAGTTTTAAACCACTCTCAAACATCAGCTTGGGTTTTTTGAAGCTCTTCCATTCTCACCATAAAAATAAAGGGATTTGAGGACCCTTTGGGGCCCTGGAAGAGCTGAGCAGCCTGGGCTGGTGGAAGGTGTCCCTGCCCTGGGTGGGCTTTAGGATCCCTTCCAGCCCACGGCATGGCAGGGTTCTCTGAGCTCTCCATGCCTTCTGCAGGGCCAGGGGAAAGCTGGAGCTCCAAGGGATGCTCCACAGCAGGACTGCTGAAGCACGGCACGCTGTAATGTGTTATGACATAGATCAGCTGTTGTTTTCCAGTCTCAAAGGAAACCTTGTGGAATCTCATTCCTTTGACTGGATTAAATTAGCTGCAAATGTTGTCCTTTAAACACAAACTCAAGGCCCTTTCGCTGGAGAACGAAGTGTGGATGGCGGAGCCGATGAAATCCCTTTCAAGCCATTGTTTCTTTGGAGCTGTGGTTTACCTTGGGTTCCCTAACAAAGTAAATTAATAAATGAAGGGGTAGCAGAGTTGTTTCTATAGCAATCCCCATGGAAACATCAAAAATGCCACAAACACTCATCCTCAGCCTCCAGCTCCTGGGAGAGCACAGCTGAGGGTAAAATGTAGCCATCGCTCCTGGATTCAGCCCAATTCCTAGTGCCCTTTCCATTCAACAGCTTGGATGGCCATAGGTCCCCCCAAATGAAAGCCTTTTCATCCCACACCTAGTGAGCACATTCCTTTGGGAAGTGTCTCTGGAAAGTGCTGGAGCTGCTCCTCCCTTTCCATAGGATGCCCTTCGAAAGGAGGAGGAATCAGCAAAACCAGGGGCCATGGCTTGGCCACAGGATGGAATGAAAAGGCACCTGGTGAAAGACTATTTGTAGGTTAAATCCTGGGATTTTCTCTGAAATGAATCTTCCCTGGGAGAACTTCCCCATGAGTTGAGTGGGATGGTCCCACACCTTGGTCCCACACTCATCCTGCTGTGGCTTTCAGAGACACATGGAATTCCTGACTGGGAGTCTGGGCAGGCCCTGGCACAGGTGCCCAGAGAAGCTGTGCTGCCCCTGGATCCCTGGAAGTGTCCAAGGCCAGGCTGGACAAGACTTGGAGCACTCTGGGCTAGTGGAAGGTGTCCCTGCCATGGCACGGGTGATCCTTAGGGTCCCTTCCAGTCCTGCAGCTGAAGTGTTCACGGAGCAGAGCACGGAGCAGGGGCCGGCCCTGGAGAGCGGCCACATTCCAGGGCTCAGCATCCGTTCAGGATGGAGCTGGCTCCCAGTCAGGGCTGACAATTAGGCCATACAGTTAATATTTTTACAGCTGTTTTATTAATAACACACACAGAGCATCCAGCCAGGATTTGTTGGAGACACCTCAGGAAAACGAAGGATGTAAATAACAGATGGATGCGGAATAGTCTCACAAACAGGCACTGAGATATTCCCATCTTGTTTAGGAGGAATCTAAATAGACAGATTGGAGATAAACAGGCAATGTGGGGAGAGGAGAGGCTGGGAACAGGGATGGAGAAACTCAAAGGCGCCTGGGGAGCCCCTCAGGTCCTCAGGATCAGGGCATCCGTAGGGTTGCGAATGTGCCCACCTGGAGCAGCACCTGAGGAGCCTTTCCTGCACCTCTCCGGCCCAACCAGCCGCCTTTAACCCTTGCAAGATCTCAACCCCGGCTCCCCAGCCTGGATATGGGGAATTGGGATAATTCCAGCAACCCTGCAATGGTTGTGCCATTAACTCTGAACTCCTCTGTTCCTTGGGTTTTCTGCTCCCACTGTCTCGGAATTTTGGGGCAGAGCAATAAGAGGAGAGAAGGGAGTGGGGGATATGCCCAGGAAAGGATGGATTTGGTGCATTTTGGGGGCATGCAGCTGCCAAATGTGTGCACAACACGAGCTGGGAACGGTCCCCAGCGGCTGATGCACAAAGCCCTCTGTAGAAAGGGTAAACCAAAATCATCTGGCGCCGGGAGCTGGGGAATCACAGGGATTTGCAGTTGGATTTGTACCTCGGGATTTGCTCTGGAGCTTGGAGAGAGCCGGTGGTTAACAGCTGGAACTGGCAGTGCAGATTACCTGGTGTGTGATGGGAGGAGGGCATGAGGTGTCCGGACAGGGGAATGGAAGGGTTCAGGGACACCTTAGAGACCCCACCAGTGCCTGAAGAGGCTCCAGGAGAGCTGGAGAGGGACTTTGGGAAAGGCACAGAGTGACAGGACAGCAGGGGAATGGCTTCCCACTGCCAGAGACCTGGATTAGGTGGGATTTTGGGAAGCAGTTCCTGGCTGTGAGGGTGGTACAGGTTTCCCCGGTAAACTGTGGCTGCCTCATCCCTGGAAGTGTTCCAGGCAGCCCCAGCTGAGCCATCCCGTTCCCACCGGGATTATCCAACCCCAGCCCTGCAGCACTCCCACAGCCCCAAATCCACAGGTATGCGCCACTCCCGTTGTGGCGACAGGGCTCAGAATAGCAGCAAAGTCAGGAGAGACTGGGAAAAACCGGGAAAGCGAAGGGAGCCGGGAGTTCTCAACAGCAAACTGTGATAAATCTCAGCCTCACACGCCTCGGCTGGGAAGGCACCGCTCTCCCGGAGGAGATCGCTGCCTATCAGTGCCTTTGGAAAGGCGCTTTCTCCAGGGCTCCCTGCGGAGCGCAGGGAACACAAACGCGAGGGCCTTTTCCCAGCCTGGCATCCAGACCTGGAGGTTGCGTTCTCAGGGATCAAAGCTCCCGGCGGGTTCATCCCGGCCGCTTCGGAGGGCTGTAGGAGCGAGATGAACACACAGCAGTTAGCGCCTGATCAGCACCGCTGACATTTCCTGCGGCCTCTCGGTGGGGCTGCTCCCGGGACTTGCCGCATCCCAGCGCTTGGCTCCAGGTTGGATTTTAGGGAAGATTCCTTGGTGGGAAAGGTGGTCAGGCACTGGCCCAGCTGCCCCGGGCAGGCGGAGTCCCCATTCCCGGAGGGATTTAACAGCCCCGTGTTGTGGCGGTGGTGGCCTGGGCAGTGCTAGATTCAATTCCTGTGATTCCAAATGAGGCCGTGATTCTATTCTGGCAGCCACCCCACTGGATCCCAGGACAGCCAGGCATTCCGAAGGAGATAGTTCAGGGATAGAAAGCAGAGGCAGGAAGCCTGTGGAGCTCTGTTTGCCGAGCTCTACAGTACCGACGTCTTGACACATAAATTCAACAATTATTATTGTGTTGCCCTTTTCGGGGAAAGGGTACAGGAGATTTGTAGGAGCACTTAACACACGTAAATCCCCCCCTCTTTAAGGCAAAGCAAGGCGGTAAATGGGGCCATAAATATCCCGAGTATTCTGTCCTTTTGGAAATCGTACCTTTTCCCCCTCCTCTCCCTGCAATTAAACCCGTGCCTTATTCTAGCACAGCTCTGGGGAGCCAGGCATTTCAAAACCTCCAAACAGGGGCTTACAGAGGGAGACAGGAGCTCCGGGGCGTTCCATGGAAGCGGGAGTCAAAGGCAAGGGGCCTGAAGCCCAATTTGCTGCTGCTTTCCCAAAGAATCGGGTCGAATCCCAACCAGCCACACCTTTTGCCCCATGGGAGAGCTGCAAATTCACCTGTGGCTTCTTTTCCTTCATTCCCAGACTGATCTTAAATCCCTAATTCTGGGTTCCAACTGACCTTCAATCCCCAATGCTGGGTTCAAACTGACTGCTGGCCCGCTCCTTTTAGGATTCCTGTCAGAACCCAGCGGCGCTGCATCCCTGCCAATTTAACTTCTACCAGGACGACGAGGATGGAAAAATGAAAATCACATTTGGCACATTTAATCAGATAATTATTTTTGAGGGAATGAGCAGGAATGTTAAATACATTCCCCCCTTTTTTTCCATCTGTCGCAGCTGACGTGCAAGACTGGGGCTCTAATAACGAGGCCCATCTCCTGGTTAATATTTCGGGATTAGCCAAGCTCCGAGGTGCGGCTGTCGCTCCAGATGTTGGCAGGACCTGTGGCTGCAACGTGTGTCCCGTTCCCTCACACCTGGAATGCTGGGGTCACAGAGCCCGGGGTGAAGGGGTTGTTAATGGGGCCAGGTGTCGCTCCGGCTCCGGGGAATATTCCTGCCCAGTGTAGGGTGTCAGGAAGCGGGGCTGGTGTTGGAATGCTCCTGGAGCAAACTCTGTACTCTGGAGCCGCTTCCTCCAGTGGCTTTTGGGGGCAACATTCAACTTTGCGGCACCCCATGGCATTTACCTGTGTCCACGCAGGGTGTGGAAGGTTCAAAACCAGCCCAAGGCTTTTCTTTGGGATGGAAATCCCAGGGATTTTTCCCGCTTGGCGTGTTCCAGTCCTGCCCAAATGGAGCAAATCCATAACTTTGCAATGGTGCGAAGAGCTGGAGCTGGAGCTTCCCGCCCCTCGGGCACCCATAAGGAGGGGAATTTGCCTCTTTGGAGTGACTTTCTCGAAGGTTTTCCAACCCCAGTGGGACAGCCAGCCAGGAGAAAAGGTCACTGGCACCAGGCAGCTCCTGAACGAGGATCGGAGCCGCCTTGTAAGGACAAACCCAAAGAGGGAAGCAGAATCCCTGGAAACAGGAAAAGTAATTACGGCATTTCCCTAAAGTGAAGTTTTTCAGGGATATCTGCTCTCCTGGACTCCACAGCTTCCTCTCCAGCTGAGAATGGCAGCACAGAGGTTTGCTATTGAATTCTGAATTGGTTGCTTTGTTTAGGAAAAACATTCTTAGAAAATCAGTTCCTTCATTCTTCCCTCCTTTTTCCTATGTCCATATAAATAGTTCATATGAGCTTTTCTCCCCTCCAGAGAAACCTCCCTAATGACCAGGGAGTTCTGAGATGGCCACATCATGGGAAGCTGTGGATTCCTAAAAGTTTGCTCCACCAGACCATGGAGCAGGGAAGAAGGAGCTGGACCGGAGTCCCCCATGGATTTTGGAAGTACCAGGGTAAGCTGCTGAAAAAGCTGGTTTCCCCAAAGTTTTGAAGTTTGCTTTTCCCCCAGCCAGAGGAATGAGTCCAACCCCCTGGACGTGGAAGAGGGAACTTCTCCTGTTGAATTTTGCCGTTGCTATAGCGATTGATTAAATCAAACAAAACCCCCCTCCACTTGCAAATTCCAAATCCTAATTGTGCTGACAACAATCTAAATGTGGTTGGAACAGTGAGTCACACTCCAGATTCCGTGTCTCCGAGCAGGGCTTCATTTCCATCTAACAAGGCAATTATTGTGCCGTGCGTTAATTCCGTATCATTTGATTAACGAAAACGTGCTGCCGGAGCTTCGGCACCTCTGCCGTTCTGGCAGATCCGGATGCCCTTGCCTTATTTGGTGCTGCTCATTAACATACAATCTGCATACGTGGCCTTTCCCCACAGCACCGGAGTTCCGGGTGTTCGAACAGCCATCCCGGCAATGCGCCCCGGAGCAGGAGCTGGTTTTGCTGCTCTTCCCAGCCCTGGGAATGGCCCTGGCTGACACCCGCCAGCTCCTAACCCTGGGGAAGCTGGTGCTGTTGGACAATCTCCAGTCCATGCAGGGCATTTGACACCGGCCCATCCCAGCTCCAGAGCCACCGGGACACGGCAGCCCCAGGCGTGATGTCACTAGTCCCAGGCCTTGCTTTCCTGCCGGGACAAAACTCAAAGACATGGGAAATCATAAGGAAAATATTTCGTTTAAAGCTGAGGTGTGTTCTGCAGGAAGGTCTCCGTGGCCTTGTTCAATTCATTTTCACGTCTAATCCCATAAAAGCTTCTGTTTCTCACTCTTGGAAGTTGCCAAGGAATTCGAGGCCCCCTTCCAGCAATTAGGTCAATCCACAAAGTCCCGATAATGAGTTGTGGGTGACTCAGCCCTGAGCCTTGGCCAGGGCGGGAGGAAGTTTTCCGACCTGGCTCTGCTCCTTTCTCCCGGAGAGATCCCAGAGGATCCCGAGGAGCAGCTGCAGCCACCCAAACCCTGGGTTATCCGTGAGTTTCTTCCCCCAAAAATTATTTAATGTGTACGGAAAACCCCAGGAGGGGATCGGGAGCCACCAGGACACAGACAACATCTCCGTGGCCTTTCCAGAATCCCAGATGAGAAATGAGGCCATTCCCTCATAAAACCTCTGGGATAGGGATGATTTCATGGCAAACAGAGTGTTGGGATGAATGAGGCAGCAGCAGGATGTGATGCGGGTCCCATTTCCCAGGTTATTTTAGGCACGAATCCCCTTCATTGATTTGAAGTCATTTTGGATGGATATTTAGCTAGAAACAAACGGCATTTCCTTTGAAATCCATGTTTCCAAGCCTGTGGACAAACACAGTGGAGCACCAAATCCCTTCGAGGGATGGACTTTGGGATTTGACACTGGAAAAGGAGAAAGCAGCTGAAGCTGGGAGTGCTGCTGCAGCCCCAGCACTCAGTGCTAAAGCTGTTTGCCTATGAATATAGATTACATTTTTTTCCATGGCAAATAAACAAATGCATAAAGATGCATTATTTCATAAGCATAAAACACCCTGCTGCAGCTATAGTGCTTTTCATTTGTTTTTATGATTACTTGTCATTAATTAGCATCAAAAGAAGATTATCAACATCACTAAACCCTGAGATCGTAGCAGCAAATGCAGCAATGATGTCGCTGCTTTATCTTTCTATTAAGGTGGAAAAAATGAAATGATCCTTTTTTTATTTCATTTTTTAACTCTGCTGAGATGGAAGTATCAGAACCTGGTGCAGCACAGCCTCAAAATGCACCAAAATGCAAAAAAAAGAGAAAGAATCTTCTCTAATTACAAGCTGTGCCGATACCAGGCCCATAAATATTGAAGGCAGTTGAAATTATTATTAAAGTTGGGTTTCCAAAAGCCTTTTTCCAAGCCATGTTTACACTTTATCAAGCAATTTATGAGGTCAGTGCTCATGCACCTCATCAAAAACTTCCCCCTTCCCCTGAGAGCCATAAACCAGAGGCTTTTGGACAGGATCTGGAGACTTTTAACAAGTTCTCACTGCCTGGCCCAGAGACCTTCTGCTTCCTGGTATAAATGGCAGCACTGGCTGTTCTCTGGGCAGTGAAATCTCCAGAAAAAAAGGGATCTTCCTGACTCTCATCCATTTCTCTTGACATTTCTTGCCTTGCTGTCAAAAGTGCTATACAATCTTTGGGAGAAAGGACTTGAAAAGAGAGGAGGGGGCTGCTCGAATCCCACAGGATGTGGGAATGTGCCAGATCCCAGCGCCCCTGATATCCAAACCTCCCAGCTGGGAGGGAAGAGGAGGGAATAAATCAGCATAAACCATGGCTGTGCTCCCCGCTGCTGTTCCTTGTGTGAATCCAGCGAATTACAGGGAAGTCTTGGTAGGCATCGTGGAAAGAGCGCAGGGATCCAGCCCTTCTCCCAAGAAAACTCCAGAAGCTGGGAACATACGAGTTCCATATGGAAAACCGGTGGTGCCAGCCTGCCTGTCCCCCAGGGAGTGCTGTCAGAGAGCCCCGGTATGGGTTGTGTTGGAAGGACCTTAAGGACCATCGTGCTCCACCCCCTGCCATGGCAGGGACACCTTCTACCATCCCCGGCTGCTCCAAGGCCTCTCCAGCCTGGAACACTGCCAGGGGTCCAGGGGCAGCCACAGCTCTGGGCTCCTGCCTCGGGAAAGGAGTGGAAACATTGGAAACTGAGGCAGCCACTCCGCTGAGCTGATTAAAGTCCTGCTAGCAGGAGAAATGCTCATTATTTACCTCGGTCCTGTCGGTAATAAACTGCTAAATGAATGTTATTAAATAACATTTCCCTGTCCGTTAAGTGTAGCTAAAGCAGGACAGCGATTCATTGGCGAGACAATAAAAGTTCCTTTTCTGCTTACTGGATGTTTTCCCCTCTGCAGAGCATAAATCACATTTTGTGTGAAGTGTGCATCCTTGCTCTGCCAGTTATTTGAATCTCTGGTACTTTATAATAAATGCTTTTTATTGATTTTTATTGTGCAGCGGCAGGAATTGAATAAACTCCGGGCGCCAGCAGCTGAGAGGAGCGGGCTGAAGGAGAAAATGGGATCAGCATCTTTCAAAGGTAAAGGTGCACACGCACAGTGGGACTTGCCTTGCTCAGCAGCTCCCAGGAGCACCATGAAAAGCACAAACGTGCTGTCCGGGTGATTCTTTCCTCTTATAGCCCCAGAGCCAGGCCGATTCTTTGGGAAGGCCAAACAGGAGCTGTGGAATCAGCAAATCGCAGGATGAGCTGGGTTGGAAGGCACCTGAAAGCCCAGCTTGTTCCAAGCTTCAGGCAGGGGTACCTTCCACTGGCCCACGTGCCCTTTTTTAAAAAAAGGAAGCATTTTCCTTGAAAAGCAAAGGATGAAGTGGTGCTTTGCCTTTCCACAGGGACATTTGCTGCTGGAAGGAGCTCAGGATTACCTGCCCTGTGGAATTGGGTCCCTCTTAAGGCACACTCGGAAGTGAGGGAGAACAGGGAATGGTGTGAGGAGTGACCCACATGGGGGGAGGTTTTGGAGCAGGCTCGGCTTGAGGCTGCACTGAAAATAACCACTTGGATTGGGAACAACGCTGTGCCCAGGAAAGATGGGAATCCATGGATTTCTGCAGAATATGGCCTCACACTGCCTTGGCACAGCAGCACTTCACACCCGAAAATCCCCCGGCAAAGCCCACATTGTTTCCATGCTGGTTGAGCTGGAAAATGTGTTCCTACGCCAGGTAATGTGGTGCTCATTACACAATTACCTCGAGTGCTTCACAATGCATTAATTGCTGCTTGATTTAAACATTTCCCATCCAGGAACCCAACTCTGTCCTTGTGACAAATTGCAAGTCGATAACTGGGTTCCTGGGAACAGGGAATGGAGAGACTGGGGATTCTTTGGTCAAGGGAACCACACCCTCAGTGAAACCCCGGGCATGGATTTTAGGATGCGCCTGCCCAGATTCCGGGGGGAAGAACAAGGTGGAACTGATCCTTTTGCCACTCAGAATGCCAATCCCAGGCTCACAGAATCATTTAGGCTGAAAAACATCCTCTTCTGACCAGGAGATTCTGTGATTCTGTGACTTTATGATATAACTTCAGCATTATTTACAAAATATTCCTCAAGCCCTGGACCTTCTCAAGGACTTGCCCGCACCACGACTCTGTTCCCAAACTCCCCAAAAGGAGAGGAGCATCCAAAGCACGTCCAGGTGGACACCTCCTCCACACAGTGACCTCTTGGAATAACACTTGGAATTGCCACCCCAGGACAGGCTGGCAGTGGCCAGGGGATCCCAGCGCCACTGTCTGGCTGCCTCTGGAGCTCCGGCTCTGAGTGTCCCTCGCCCAGCCCTCTGGAAAAGGGCCACATTTGCTGATTCTGTAACACAGATTGAGACTGACTCAGGACCTTGGGCACAGCCATGAAAACATTCACTTGTGAAACCCAATTGGATTCCAGACAGTTTTCCCTGGAGAAAAATTCCCCCGTGAATGACAGCAGGGAAAGCTGCACACCTCCAGCCCTTCTCTTCTGGGCATCTCATCCCCTTTTCTTCCCAGCCCTGGGTTTGGGACAGTCCCCACCATGTCCGTGTGCCACAGCCCAGCAGCTCCTGGATGGAATCGTGGCCATTTCGAGGTCAGCAGCAAATTTTCCATTCAGTAGGGAGAGGATTTTGCCCGAGGTGCCTGCAGATGTTCCGAGAGATGCCCCAAGGCCCTGCAGATCACCAGGAGTGGCTCCACTCACTTCCTTCAGTGCTTCCTTCTGCCTCGCTGCCCTTCGGAGCCATCCCAGGGAATCCTTCAGCTCCCGAGCCTCAGCACTGCCCAGAGCTTCCCTGTCCCACCTGCTGCCATCCTCCATCCCTGCCAGGACACCTTCAGCTCTGTGGGCTGCAGGGCTTGTGGAATTCCCCGAGAGAATTCCAGGGTGTGTTTATGAGCTGCAAACACAGGGTGTGAAGATTTTCAGTAAGATTTGCTTCCAGTAGAGAATTCCAGGCAGAAGGATGTTTCATCCCCTAGGAAATTCTGTAACACTGTGCAAAGAGTTTCAGGCATCCAAGCACACCTGTCCCTTCTCTCTGCCATTGTCCTGATTTGTCACTTGACATCAAAGTGTTCATGGAATCCTGGAATCATTGTTTCTCCGTTCCAGGACTTCTCCCAGCAGGCGCAGCCTTGTCCCCAGGACTCTGACCCCGCACCATCAGTGAGTGCTGTACCTGCATCCCTCCCTCTGGGGAGAAAAATGTTTTTAAGAACCCTCTTTTCCCTGAGATGGGAACCAACAGGTTTAAAAATAATTCCCAGGACTTGTGTTCCGGTGGCACGCTGATAAAATGGCCGGCTGGGAAATGGCTCTGATGTGACGGAGCCTTAAATTCCCGGAGTTTGACGAGCCTGGTCCACACGTACGGAAGCTGTCACCGGGAATTCTCCCCATCCAGACTTTATATAATAAGGGAGGTATTAATCAGGAGTGGAGGTCTGCAAATATTTGCCTGTTTCCATGGCGATGGGGAGCCCACACACACAATAAATACCTTTTCCCACATGCGTTCTCATCGCTGCCTAATCATATAATCACCGAGCCACGGCTCAGGCGGGGCCGGGAGGAGAATAAACACCGTTAATTAAGGGATTTATAAACCAGAGGAGGAGGAGGAGGTGGCAAACGAGGAGCGGAGTGGGAAACGGCATCGGAGCAGGTTTGGGCCTTCCTCGTTTCTCCGGGAAACTTCGCAAACTCTTAATTAGCTCACCAAATCCTTTCTGTCTCCTTCCAAAAATAAAGCCTCTGACAACTGTTCAAACCACGCCGCGCTCTCACCCACCAAGCACACATTTCAGTACAAATAGAAAGCCATGGCTGGGAAGTGTCAGAGGCATTGCTTCGAAGGAGGAAAAGTGAGACTTTTGGCATCACTCGCGAAATCCGACGGGTTGTCTCCCGGAGAGGGATGAGGATTGTTGTCTGGAGCTGCAGGGAATGTGGCACATGACAAAGGAGTGACACTTGGCCAGCCAGGGAATCAGTCATGTTTGCATGCAGGAGCTCCACGTGCCTCCAGTGATGCCTCCTGCCATTTCCAAACACCTTTGCCCAGGAGGGCATGTCTGGCCTGCTCTTCATCCTGGGAATGGAGCATCCAGACCCAAAGGGACTTTTGCAGTTAGGCCTCCTGTTGTTCATTCCTTATTCCATTCTAAATCAAAATGGACTTTTGCCTGTAAAGTAGCAAAGTTTTAAGGGTTGCTTGGGTGTCCAAGGGCCAGCAGGACCCAGAGGATTCAGCTCTGAGTTTCCAGGGATAAAAGTGCCTCTGGCTGCTCCTGCTGCTGTGGGTGATGAGGAGCTGTCATGGGGGAATGTCCCTGTGACCACCAAGTGACTCATGGAATCATGGTATAAACCGGTGAATCCCAATCGTGAATTCCGTGATTGATTCCTGGGTTAGGAAGGGACCTTAAAGCTCCTCCTGTTCCACGGGCAGGGACACCTTCCCCTATCCCTATTCGTCCAAGCCCTGTCCAAGCTGGCCTGGGGCACTTCCAGGGAATCCACAGACTCTCTGTGGAGCTCCTTGGATCGTCAGCAGCCGGCTCCTGGGAGGCTGATTATTTTCCACTGGAAGTGCCGGCGTGGTTGCCGTGGAGGCTGATCCTGCTC
The DNA here is from genome assembly GCA_036785705.1 of Acanthornis magna. Classification (NCBI taxonomy): domain Eukaryota; kingdom Metazoa; phylum Chordata; class Aves; order Passeriformes; family Acanthizidae; genus Acanthornis; species Acanthornis magna. Next base: position 182,212 of record JAWUZG010000664.1, read on the forward strand.
AGGGGATGCTCCCGTCAGCCTTTCCAAGGCTTCCCCTCTGAGCTGCAGGGACAGATTTTCCCACTCCATCAGAGCATTCCCACCCTTTTAGTGCCACGTTCTGTGGTGTGCAGCGCATGGGGACAGTGTCCCTGTGCCCCATCCCAGAATTCCCAGAGCTGGCTGCAGCCACACCAGTTCCTGGCCCCTTCCCGCCGGTGGGAAGAGCGGAACCCGGAGCTGGGCTGCGCTGTTCCCCATCTCCACCGCCATCTGAGTGATGTGGATTTTGTTCCGATGACAAGCTCATTATGGGGCATAATTGCGACGCAATCTCCTGGTAAACACTGGGTTAAAGCCCCTGGAAGATGCTTGTTCCTCTCATTATTAATTAGCACGTGTCCACTCCGCCAGATCCAGAGCCCAAACTTCATTTGTTATGTTCAGCCAAATGCATGAGTAGCTTTGGAGTAATTATTTTCCAACATCATCTAATACCTCTCCGCACATCAATTAAAAATCCTCTTAACAAGGAACTGCATTTTGTTTGAGATCAAATGCCTCGTCCAAAGCTGTATCAATCATGTAGAGCTAATTAGTGGGTCTGCTTTATATCATTTGTTTTACTTTATTATTCTATTATACACTTCCTAATGAAACCAATTGAATAATTTTGAAATCTTTGTTCAATTAATTGAAGGCTTAAAGGCCAGCTCCCTTTTTTTTGGCTTTAAAAAGCATGGATGCAAAGGGAAGTAAAATTCCCTGCGTGTTTTATATCTATTTCTTTTCTGGGCTAAGCACTCCACAGCTGCTTTTAAGGTTTTAGCACTATTTTTATGCCACTTGCAAATAACTCCTGGCTCAGCAGCCCCTGGAAGGCCTTTGTTCCCAGGCAGGTGATGGGAAAGGACTGGAACAGCAGGAGAAGGATCTCTGGGAGCTGATCCCGAGCCCAGAGCTGCCACATTCCCTAAATTATTGCCGGTGGACAATGACGTTTTCCAAGCCAGTTGGAGAGGATGCTCGGGGTAAATCAATATTTGCTGTGTGAAAAGCAGCTTTGAATTCCTTACCGTTGGAAAAAGAGTGGATCCAGCATTTCGGGAGGCTCCGAAGAGTTAACGCCGTCAGTGCTGCTGGCCATGAGCTCCTCGCTCCGTGGTTTTCAGAGGAAGACTATCCAAGGAAGGCTGTCCAAGCCCTGCTCAGCCAAGCTCCAGCCTCCAGGAGCTCCAGCAGCTGGAGCTGAGCAGCAGGAGCTGCTGGGAACTTCCAGGCCATCCCGCAGCTCTGTGTTCCAGACACCATAAGGAGAGGGAAAATCCTGGCCAGGATGAGAGCCATGGTGATGAACAAGCAATTGTGGAGCATCCCCAAAATAAAATTGCAGCTAGAGGGAGGGAGAGCCGTGACAAGGGACAGATTGGAAAGATGGGATGAAGTTGATAAAAAAGCAGCCACTCTGAGAAGGCCGAGGGCAACTGGATCATGTCATGCCCCCCCGTGGCAGCAGGACCAGGGCGGTGCCAAACCTCAGATCCTGGGGACACTTTTGAGCTCCTTGTGATGGAGGGGTTGGAGCGTGTACAGGGCAGGGAACGGAGCCGGGAAGGGGCTGGAGCCCCAGGAGTGGCTGAGGGAGCTGGGAGAGGGGAGAACAGGGGGATCGGGGGGACCATCTGGCTCTGCACAAGTCCCTGACAGGAGGGGGCAGCCAGAGAGCAGGGACAGGAGAAGAGGGAATGGACCCAGGAGGAATTTCCCCATGGAAAGAGTGCTCAAGCACCAGAAGGGGCTGCCCAGGGAGGTTTGGAGTCCCCGTGGTCCAAAGTGCTCGGCTCCCCAGCATTTCTGGGACACAGCGGCCGTGGCAGAGCACATCCCAATGAAAGCCCCACTGGAGCCACTCCTGCTGGTGGAGGAGCAGGGACTCTGTGCAGCCAGGCTGCCTGAGCAGCCCCTCTGCAGCCACAGGGAACGCTTCTCAGCTAAATCAAACTGACAAACCAGCAGATGCTGAGGGGCTTGCAGCAAATGGACTGTGTTTCCTTCTTCATATGGAGAAGGAGGGTAAAAATAAGAATGACTTTCACATGCCGTCAGATTGCTTGGGAGAAATCAAGGGATATTATAGAAGCATTGGAGCAGAGGGAATTCAGATTTAGACCTTTTGAAATATGGGGTTCGAGCTGAGTTTCTACTTCTCGGTAAGTATAAAAACCGTTCCTTGTGCTCGTTCCGAGCTGCATTTAAAGGCACAGGTCTGACAGAAATCCAGCAGGAGCCACCCGTGCATCGCTTCGGGATCCACAGGGATCCAGCCGTGGGGGGTGCTGGGATCCCGGAGCCGACCCCGGCGGGTCGGGAGGGACCTCACGGCATTCCAACACCTTCCCCTGGAGCAGGCTGTTCCAGAAAATGCCTGCCAGTGTTTCTGGATTCCCCGGGAGCACGCAGGGAATTCAGGCTCGCTGTTTTCTTCTGCACGCAGGTTTCCCTCGGCACCAGCTGTCACACATGTCGTGGAGCCGCCCCCGAGTGCATCCCGACCCCTCGGCCATGGGTGGTCCCTGCCCGGCAGAGCCGCTGGATGGCCCCTCCCCAGGTGGGAAGGGCTTTGGTGTGGGGACATTTGGGAGCTTTTAGGATTTCTCTCTCGCACACGGCCGGGTTTCCGTTTCTCTCCGTTCGGGAGGGACGCATCCTTTTTGGATTATCCCGGCATCCTGTTTGGGAAGTTTGGGCCAGAAAGAGCAGCTCCATTTCACATCCATGAAACAAAAGCAGACACACACAGACCCCAGGACCTCTTGGTGTCAAAAGAGAACCGAGCTCCTTTGTCTTTGGGGCCTCGGTCACTTCTGAGTGTAAGAAGAGTCACAGGAAAAAAATCCCAACAATTAGTGAAGTGCTAAACTGATGTGAGCAGGAGGAAAAACAGGGAAATGGCTGGTTTGGAATTCTGCGTCTTTAACTCTCTTTGGGGGCTGATGGAAACAGCCCTTTTGAGGGTGTAAATCCTCCCCACACTTGGATTTCAGCCAGAGGAACACCAGGTTCTGAGAACACCTCTGGATACCAACCAAGGAGCGGGGCAGGAGTTCATGGAGATTTGGGCAGCCTGGGCTGGTGGAAGGTGTCCCTGCCAATGGAATGAGATGGACATTCCCATCCCACACTCCTGCTCAGCTGCAGCCTGGCCTTGGGAGCGCTGAGCTTTCCGTGGGCAGCCCTGGTGCCCGGCTCAGGGCACCCTTAGCGCATCCCGGGCAGGAATTCAAACAAACTGTACGATTGGCCTCTGTGTCTTCATGTTTCCCCTCTGCTCTGTGAATTTAGAATACTGGGAAGAAAATGCCCCCCATCCTCACTTTTTTTTTAGGGACAACAGCTTGACAATCCGGACAAAGGTAGGGAGGGCTCCCCCTCCCGTTCCCAGTCCACACAGCCCGGGATCTTCTCCTTCCCCTCGGCCAGAACAGCCATCTGGAAATTAATTTGGAACAAAGTGTAAAGGGAGAATATTTTTGTGATCTAATCCTGTAGGTCCCATTATTTAATTTATTTACACAAAGCAGGGAGCGCAGAGGCAGATGCGCGTGAGAGCTTGAGAGGCAGCGAGGACATTGTTCAGCTCTGCTCCTCTAAAGAGCCAATTATTCCCCTTCAAGTCCTTTCGTTCCAGGGGCTGCCGGAGTAGTTGGAGGGATAAAAGTGGGAGCCTTTCATCTGGAGGATTCAAGTGCCAGTCCTCCAGGCAGACCAAAGCCTCGTGGAGTGGGTTGGCTTCTTTTCCTCCTTAATGCATTATTCTGGAATGGGATTATTAAACATTAGTGAATGGAGAATTTAAATTTGCAGCATTGACAGCTGATTAATTTTTCTTTTCTTTTAAGAAAAAAAAAATTCACTCATCATCAAAAATATAAATTAAATCTTTTAAGGGAACTTCCAAGGAAAGGCACAATGGTTGCTACTTTCCCTAAGGCTCTAAGGCTCCTTTCTGTAATTCTGCATTAAAAGGGAATTTTCTTTTAGTTACCGAACAAAATCCAGATTTCAGTCCTTGAAATTGGGTAATTGGAGGTGTCCTGCCCCATGGATCCCTCCCAGAAGGTGCCAAGGAGCTCCTGCACACCTGGAATGCACCATTTCCCCAGCAGCGTCTGGCACTGACCTGGAACTGAGCCTCTGGCACATCCATCCCCATCCACACCCACCCACACTGCCAGACAACCTTAGGAATAATAAAAAAGAATGACAGCAGGAATCCAAAGAGCAGCCAGATTGTGGGAATGTGGTTTATTAAGTGGTGATATCCCAATCCAGAGTGTTTCCTAGAGCACATCCCAACTCTGCATTAATTCAGTTTCACTTTTAGAAAATCAAGTTATTCCCAATTCGTGTCACTTTAATTCCGAGTGTAACTGTTTCTGCAATGGCCTAATGCAGCTAATTCATTCTAAATTCCCACCTTTTCCCAATTCCTATTAACTTCCCCGCATGTCCCGGTGGGGAAGGTTTCACCATCAAATCACAGATTGGTTCCGGTTAGAAAAGGCTGGCAAATTGTCCTTAAATATAAAACTTTCCCCCAGATCTTTCAGAAGGGGATTCCTTGAGCAGTGCCCTTGGTTTTCCAGCAAGCTCCCGGCCTGTATTCCCCACTGGAAAAACCCCCGCCGGATCACACGGCATCAGCGTCGCTGTGCTGACTCGGCACGAGCATAACGATTGCCATCCATCCCGGGGAGCCTGCCAGGAGCTGAGGAACATTCCTGGCACACACACCTGTCCCTGGGACAGGTATGGAAAATAATTGCTGCCCGCTTCCCGCCCCGCTTCCAGCTGCTAATAAAGATGCATGGCTGTGCCACTTCCAGCTGCGTTCCCAGAGCTCCTGGGTACCGACCTGCTCTTCTGTTAACGCTTTCTGCTTCACTTCCCAGCCGGGAAATGCCGGCAAAAATTCCCTCTTTGTGGAACGCGGGGAGTGGGGTTTTGTTGTTGATTGTTATTTGTTATATTGGAATGTGCCACATTCCAGGCCCAGGGAATGAGGCGAGGGAGGAGTTCAGGGAGTGGGGATGGAGTTAGGTCAGAGAGCCACAGAAGCCCAGGATGACTGAAGTTAAGGATCATCCCATCCCACCCCATCCATGAGCAGGGACACGTTTCACCATCCCAGATTTCTCCGAGCCTCACCAGGAGACCCCGGCTGCTCCCGGGCACTGCCCAGGGAAATGCAACATCCCATAAAAATACACAGCTGTGAGAAAGCAGGGAAAGCCTGCAGCACCTTCCAGCTCTTCACATGCACTTGGGAATCTGAGGGATTAGGGGCTTTAGCTGTAAACCCAGCTCAGGCTGCTCCAAGCAGCACTTCAAACTCCTAATTTCCCAAAATCTCCGCATTACCCGGTCAAGATCTTTAAGCAACCAGCAGATTTCCCCAGACTGTTAATCCCACATTTCATCCTTTGCTGGGCTTTTTTTAGAGGTGGAGAAATGTAATCCTAATTTAATCCTGACTGGAACCCAGGGAGGAAGGCGGAGGGGCAGGGCCGGAATGGGGAGTTCTCCATGTCCTGCGGCACAGCCATGGGGTACAGTAGGAAAGGGTTTCCCAGAAATTCCCATTGTATTCCCGAGGCCAAGACGGTGACCCCACAGCCCTGCTGGGGTCTGGACATATTCAGAATATTCCAAGAACTGTCATTCTCCTTGTCTCTATCTGCCTTTTTCACCGAAGAGCTCATCTCTTTTTTTGGTGGGAAAAGTGGATCAAGATTGAGAGCACAGAATAAATCAGGAGCTGGACTCTGCTGATCCTTGTGGGTCCCTTTCAGCTCAGGAAATTCTGGGATTCCGTGATCTCCCTCGGTTCATTCACATTCCCAGTTCCACAGTGCTGGACAGTGGCTGTGTCCATGCAAATTCCATGGCCTGGCTTTACTCCGAGTAACCCAACACTCACCAGCATCTCCTCCCTCCCCGAGCCGTCCCAGCTCCTTGGTTGGGCCGTGTTTCCCTGGAAGGAGGGAGCCCCATTCCCATCTCCAGCTGCTGGGACGATTCCCTGCTGCTGCTGCTGCCAGGACAGAGCATTTTTGGTGGTTATTTTTCCATTTTAAGGGGGAAAAAGCAGCTTTCCCTTCCCATGCTTAGGGAATGTTTGACTGTCCCTATTACTCAGTTAAACTCAGGTTTAGGTGGTGCTAAAGGGTTCTGGGTTTGGGGGGAAATAGGAACAAACCCAGGGAATCTGACATCCCAAAAAGCTAGCAAAGAGAGGCACCCAGAGGTCCCGGCCTCCAACCCACTTACTGGAGCCGGGATTTAGGGACTTTGCGCAGGGATTAGTGGGATGAATCACCTCACTTCCCCCGAAGATTCGCCAGGGCTGTGATTTGTGCCGGCTAAGCCGCTATAATGATGAACAATCCTTTTTATTAACGGCCCTAAAAATAGCAACTGCAGCCAGACCTTACATAAAGAGGGAGTACCACGTGCCAGCCCCTGCCCCGATCCCCCAGGAGCCTCTCTGGGCTGGGAGACGCCAACACCAAACAACTTCAGTGCTCGGAGGAAAGAGGGAAACACGGGATGGAGCTGCTCCGAGCGCCCTCAGCGCGGGGTCAGGGCTTTCCCTTGGGGAGTTCGCACTGAATAATGTGTGATTTTGGGGCTGTGGGAGTGTAGGGCAGCACATGCAGTCAGACACTGATCCACACAAATATTCCTGTCAGGAGAGCCCGCATCCCACCACCAGGTTAGAATTTCATCCCAATTTTCTTCCTGAACTGCACCTTCTCCATCCCCTCTTCACTCCCAGTGTAGCAATAAGAACTCAAACACACCAGTGGCTGCTTTCTCTTTTTTTCCCATGAGTTTCAAGGAGACACGAGACACCCTGGGATCCCCATTCGTCTGTAGACAGCTCTGATTCCTTGGAGTCCATCTCATGGGTGCCTGAGCACCTCTTGGGAGCAGCGTGTCCCCTTTCCAGGGGCTTTGGCATTCCAGCTGCGCCTTCAGGAATCAACCCTCACCAGCTTTGCCTAGAATAAAACAGGGGGATGGAAAAAGAGAGGGAATTCTGTCACTCCTAAGAGAGAATGGGCACAGAGAACTCCCAGCTCCGGGGGATCAGCTCTGACTGCCTGAACCAGCTCAGAAATGCTGCACACCCCCGGTATCCACACCCTTGATTTTCCCCTAGTCTCTCCTGCTCTCCGTACCTTCCAAGGCCGAATTAGCGGCGCAATCACGAGCGAAGGAATCGGAGCCTTCTCCAAGCTGTCAAGTGCGTTTTGTGGATGATTAATTGGCAGAGCTCTGGCCAAGCCCTGGGTCCTGCTAAAGGCCATGCCCTTGACGTGCACCTGCCACTGATTGCAGAAAATGGATGTCTTCACTTTTCCCTGGTTTTCCTCCCAGGTTTTTTTTTTTGGGTGCAGCTGTTAAACTGCTTTAAGGAAATCTTATTTTTCTCCACCAGAAACTTGAACTTCTTATCTCAGGAGGCTGAAATGAATGTTGTTCTCTGCCTCAGTCTGACTTATGGAAACAGTATTTTGGGATCTTTAGGAAAGCTGTGATAATTTGACATGGTTTTTGTTCCCTGTGTAGGAACTGGGATGTTCCTGTGCTTTCTGGCCTCCACGCAGCCCCCACGAGGTGTCGGAGTGGGATCTGTCCTCCCTGGGCTCTGCAAAGGGTGAGTGCAGCAGAAAGCGGGGAAAACCAAAATAAATTGGGATTTTGTCTATTGAAGTCAGTGGAGGAGTGAAGGAAAAGAAATTTTTACCTTTGCTGTTGAATTTTTTGGCAGAGACCAAGGCAAAAGGGGTTAATGCACTGGCAGGTTATTCCGGGTTATTTGGTATTGCAGGGATTCACTAATAGGGAGAAGTCTGGGGAAGTGGCACTTGGGAAAAGCCCTCAGAGCTCGTCAGGGGAACGCAGCAATTCCAAAAGAATGGATTCCAAGAGATCTTGGCAGAAATGGTTTGGAATGGAAGCTCTGAGTTGGTGCCAGTGGAAGGTGTCCCTGGATTTGAGGATTCTGAGGTGACCCGGGAGCTACTCCAGGGCATAAGGAGCACGTTCCGCCCCTTGCTCACACGTGGGCCAGAACAGGAGAACAAATCCCAGCCACATTCCCAGTGATCCTTTAAAAGCCAATCCCTGCATGCGTTTAACCAGGGAAGCAACATCTGCTGCGCTCCATCCAGGTGTTTTATGTCCCTGTCATTAATTGGAGGGGACATTATGTCATCATCCATCAACGGAGAAAGTTGGTTAAAGTGCCACTTATCTCCGGGGCTGTCATTAATCAGCTCCCTTTCATTGGGAGCTGCCTCTGGCAGGAGCTGGGTGACACCTTGGAATGTTTTCCTTCTCCTTTTCAGGTGGTTTGGAACTGATGGTGTGGAAATCTCACACACACGCTATGGTCACCGAGGGCTCTGCTCCTCACTCAGGGTGGAAGGGATTTTAAGGATCATCTCCTGGCAGGGACAGGGACACCTTCCACTGGAGCAGCCTGGCCAGCCTGGCCTGGAACGCTTCCAGGGATGAGGCACCCCCAAATTCTCTGGGCATGCTGTGCCAGCCTGCAAGAGGCTGTGCCTGGCACCGTGGAGGGTGGCCAGGGAACGCAGGGAATGTCATTCCCCTGGGACACTGGAGCGGGTGGGGATGGAGCAGCCCTATTCCATCCCCTCATCCACACGCCGCCCTCCATCCGTGGGAAGTGTGTGTGGAAAACAGCCCGAACTGATGGAGAATTGTGAGTCAAACTAATTGAGTGTGACAGGAAAAAAAAAGCCAAGTCTTCGCTGGATTTGCTTCCCGGGAATGACACGAAGTCAAGTATCTTATTAAGTTCAAGAGAATTACATTTTCCATGCTCCAGCGAGAGACGCGGGCCCTTTGGAAAATCATAATGAACGGCTTTCTGCCGCCCTCATTTACATCCCTTTGATAAATGGCTGTAACCAGATTAGGGAGATAAAATAACCAGTCTATTAATTACAATGATTATTATTTAATAGAAAATGGGATTCTGGGCGCTGCGGCTGGCAAAAGGGAGGCTTAGCAATGCATTATATGGATGTGGTGGTTTATCTTTGGGAGTAAGATAAGTGTCCGGCTCTTCTGCCATCTAAAGAATATGTTCATTACCTGGGCAAGATTTATAAGTATAATTGAGTGTAATCTTTTAAAACTCTTTGCCTTGTTTGGTGGGCAAGGCAGGGCTGCTGCTTTAATTAAGCTGGGTAAATTCCTTCGTGGAGTTATCAAGCAGGGGCCCATTTGTACGGAAATTACTGCGTTATTTGAAAAGTTCGGGAGAGGAAGCGATCCCAGTCCTGCCTGAACTGAAGTGGGGGGTGTTGTTATTCACATCCCTCTGTGCATTTGAGGGATGTCTTGTGGAAACCAAAAGCAGCGAGGCCAGAAGGCCGAGGGAGTGCCCAAGCCCTGGGCAGGGCGCTGCTGAGGCCAAACCTCAGATCCCGGGATCGGTTCGGGGCTCCTCGTGACAGGAGAGACATGGAGACATGTCCAGGGAAGGGAGCGGAGCTGGGGCAGGGGCTGGAGCCCCAGGAGCAGCTGAGGGAGCTGGGAAAGGGGCTCAGCCCTGAGAAAAGGAGGCTCAGGGGGACCTTCTGGCCCTGGAGGGGTCCAGGGTAGGAATGGACGTGGCACTTAGTGCAGGGGGCAGTGAGTTAAAACAACTTTTCCCCGGTCGGATTTGTCCGCAGCAAATAGCAAACAGCAAACGGGCGCGGGCAGGAGCAGGACCCGGGGCAGGGGGCCGGGGCAGGGCCGAGGAGGGTCCGGGAGGGCGTCCCGTGTCCCGCCCTACCTGCCGGTGGGAAAGGGAATGAAAGATAAATGGTGCCATCTGCGCCCGCACATGCCACGGCGGCAGGGGAGGCGAAATGCTAAGTAGAGCACGAGACGTGTCTGGCAGAGTCACCTATGCATAAAATGAGCGTCCCTGCAGTGCCCGGGAGCCGTGTCCATCCTCCGCCTCCCGCCGGGATCCTCCCGGCTCGGCCTGTCCCATGTCCCCTGTCCCCTGTCCCGCTCCCCGCGGGATCCTCCGGGCCCCTCCCGCAGCCACACTCGGGCCGTGTCTGTGCCATGTCCCCCTCCCGCTCCCCGCCGCTCTGTCCCCGCCCGGTCTGTGCCATGTCCCCCTCCCGCTCCCCGCCGCTCTGTCCCCGCCCGGTCTGTGCCATGTCCCCCTCCCGCTCCCCGCCGCTCTGTCCCCGCCCGGTCTGTGCCATGCCCCCCTCCCGCTCGCCGCCGCTCTGTCCCCGCCCGGTCTGTGCCATGTCCCCCTCCCGCTCCCCGCCGCTCTGTCCCCGCCCGGTCTGTGCCATGTCCCCCTCCCGCTCGCCGCCGCTCTGTCCCCGGCTCCCGCGCCGCCGGAGCTGTTGTCACCTTTCCCGAAGCCGGTGTCGTGTCTCACATCTCCTGTTCGCACCCGCAGCATCCATCATCCGCAGCCTGGCTCCGTAACTTCTCCTGGCATCTGTCAGGTCACCCTTTCTCTCCGCGCGTTATTTTTTGAGCAGAACATCCCCCCTGCCGCGCTGATTTATCAGCCCCCCGCCAGCCCTGCGTGCCTGGTTTTCCAAGCGGGTCGGGAAGCGGTGCGGGAGCGGGCGGGGGCCGCTGGCCCAGCCCTTGGGTGAGCTGCCGCTCGCTCGTTCCTGGCTTATCTGTCACATCTGCCTTCAGTCACACATCTGGCGGAAGAGAGCCATTGCGGCTGTTTGGCAGCCCTCCTGGGTGTTCTGCCCTGCATCCGCACGGAGCGAGGGTGAGGTCACCTCTCCGGGGCGGCCCTGTGCTTAGCCAGAATGGCTATTCATGAACTCTCTGACCACTGGAACAGCGGCAGGAGCACGGGAATGCTGGGGGTTCCTCATCTGCATGGCAGCTGGACCCCTCGTCACCCCCGGGCTGGGGCTGCTCCTCACAGCCGTGCCCAGGAGGAGCCCAGGGCCCCAGCCCGGCCTCATGGATTGGGAGCTCCCATGGAGCAGGAGCCCTGATCAGGGCCTGATCCCCACCCAGCCGGCAGCCCCAGTTCCCCCATTCCAAGCACTGGGGATAAACCCAAGCGCCGTCAGGTCTCATTCCTGTCAGGTCTCATTCCGGGCCTGGAATCTACCTGCTGCTTCCACTGGAAGTCCTTAGGAATGGCAGTGAAATGCTCCACAGGTTTTTAAATGCTCTACCAGCAATGGGGGAATAAATGCCAACACCAGACAGCCCATCACAGAATGAGCTTAGAGCAGAGTTTTCCTTGATTTGTCATGAATTGGGATAACTTCCCTGTCTCCAGCACTTGCCTCCTCTCCCTCTGCCACGTTGGAGCTGGACACTTGCTTTCATCCCCATGCAGGAGGACGCTGCCAAAAGGAAAGGATGAGGGCAGGATGGGGCTCTGATTCTTTTGAGCCTGAAAAAAATACGTTTTGTTCTATGTCCTTAATTAATACCCACAGCAGTGATATATCTATGGGCTGGACAAGTCCGTTTTTCCTTCCATACTCGTTCCCGTATATGTGGAGGAGACAGTCAGGATAAACTGGGAAACCATGTGAGAAACAGCAGAACAGTCCCTAAGCCCAGCAGGATTGAATAAGCATGAATACATTTAGTAGGTTCTGCAGGGGGTGTCCTGAACCCCTATAGTGGGACATCCTTGGTTATGGATCAGAGAGGGAGCCCTGACCCTCTTCCCCCTAAATATGTTTTACACGCAACTTCCAATGCCAGAAATTCCTTCAAGGAATTGCCACTCAGTGCGATGCCACGAGAAATCAAGGGTAGTGGTGGTTAATAATAAACCAGGCAGCATGGAATGAACAGATTGCAGTGGGAATTACTGTCTTTCCCGAGATTTGAGGGGCTGGGGGGGCTTTTTTGGGTTCGGCGCTGTTGTTTTTAGCTGAGAGATCCCAGCTGGGCCTAAGCATTCGTGTGTGTGGGGAGCTATTTTCCTCCTTGTCTGTGCATCCTTTGGGATGCTTTCGCAGATAACAGCACTTCCCCTCACACGGAGTCACACACAGAAAGTCCTGGGAAAAAAGCTTTGTCCATGTCCTGCTTCTGTGGTAAGGAGCATTTTTCCATTAGAAAAGTGACACTGGGATAGGCCTCGGGGACAAGAATTTGAGCAACCCCAAAAATCAAAAATGGAGAAGCAAATGGAGGGGATGCATGATCTACCTGTGGTCATCCCGAGGGCTGAATAAAGTAAGTCACCATATGAAACATCCCACAGGGAAAGACAAAACAATTCCAGCATCTCCTTGTACGAATAACGGGGCTCCTCTCACAGGGATGGGATGTAAGAACATCCAGGTGCCTGCAACCAGCTCTGGATTTCAAATCAATGGGAAATCTCTTGCTGCTGTCCAGAGGGCTGGAGTGGAAATCCAGAAGGCGAGCGCAGGGGAGGAGTGTGTGTGTTTATCCAGCACTTGAACTAACAAGGAATGATGCTCTCCAGAGCAGGAGATACACTGAGAGATGAAATATGGGGCAATAACTGCGCCACGGAGGCGGCGGTGCCGTGGTTAATGCGTGCCTCGTTGGGAGCAGATAGGCCATAACGTGACAATCATGAAATATAAATGATCCACATAAAAAAGAAGATAAAATCAGGTCGTTACTGATGCGTCGGTTCTTTACAAAATAATTAGGAATGACCTTTGATAAAGAAATCACTTGTGGGATGTTGCTGACAGCACTACTTCTGATGGAGGCAGTGGAGCAGCCGCTGCTGAGTCAGGGCTGGGGCTGCCAGGATGTGCTCGGGATGGGCTTGGGATGGACTGGGACCCCACAATTCCGGGACCTCCACGTGGCTCTGTCACACCCAGCAATGTCCAAGGCTGCAAATGTCACAGCCAGGATCCCTTGGGGGAGGAAAAACTTCTGAGAAGTCCAGGGCTGGGGAGGAGAGGATGGCAGGAGCATCCCAAAGGAGCTGCTGGGGACAGCCCCTGTGTGGATCCAGCACAGCAGCGCTGAGCTGCTCCTCGGGTTGGAGTCCTCGTGCCGACCATCCCAGCTGGAAAACAAGCTAGTAACTGGTGGGCTTAAGGGGATCCAGCGTGTTTCCATCCCAGAAGGAAGAGTCGATCCAAAGCACAGAGATCCCACATGCAGAGAGTGGAGCCTGCACATCCCTGCAGGGCCCATCCTGTGCATCCACAGGTTCCCTCATTCCCAGCTCTCCGGCTTAGAGCCCTGTGGGGATCACGTCCATCGATTCTGATTTTCTATCAGAAAAATCCCGCTCCAATTGGGATATTTCAGGGAATGAACCAAAAGCCACGGCATGGCCGAGTTCATCCCTGAACTCACTCGGGGGGCCAGGCTGGGCGGCGAGGCCCCACTTCTCAGCAGAATTCCCAGCAGAGAGCTCCCGAGATGGAAATGTGCCAAAAGGCTGAGGAACAGCTGCCGAGCAACACGGCGCAACAAGATCAGCAGATTTCCTGGAATGGGGTGGTGGAGCAAAAAAAACCATCGGAATAGGCCTGACGCTGCCGGAGCCACATTCCCGAGCACGGAATCTCTCGACTCGATGTGACAAACCTTGCAGCACACCCACTCCCCTTCCCTTCCCCCAGCCCTGAGGAGGGAAACCAGAGCTTCACACTTTCCCTAATACCAGCTGGTTCATTTATGTTGCAGAAGTTTCCTGAGACAGCTCCTGACAGCGATATCCCAAACATGGGATGAACCCGCTGCGCTCGGGAAGCACAGCATTTGCATAAAATGATGGGAGCAGCCCCAGATTCCTGCAGAAACCCTGGAAAAGCCAGCTGCCCCCCAGCCAGAGGCCACAGGACCCCTGTGGAAGCAGAAGGGATTCCTGCTCTGGGGCTGGGAGTTATTAAGGCTGGAAAAGCCTTCCAAGACCCCCAAGTCCAACTATTCCCAGCAGTGGCCCACAGACCCAAGTGCCACATCCACATGACTTTAAATCCCTCCAGGACTGGGGTTCCATCCCTGCCTTTTCCAAGGCTTCCTCAGTTTTCCAGCAGGGAATTTTTTCCCATAGCGGCCCTGAAGCTCCCCCGGGATGGAGTTTCCAGGGGCTTTGCTCAAACTGCCTGGGTCTGAAATTGTCTGGCGTTCCAGGTGTTTCCCAATGTCCCTGCCTGTGACAGGGAGGTTGGAATGGAATGGAATGGAATGGAATGGAATGGAATGGAATGGAATGGAATGGAATGAGCTTTAAGGTCCTTTCCGACCCAAACCATTCCATGGTTCTACAATTTCATGGAGTTTTCTGTCCACACAGATGGGCTTTGCCATCTCTGGAGCCAGCCAGGGCCACTCCAGCCTAACACTTCTGGAAATACCCCTGGAAACAATCCAGCTACAGAGGGATTAAATGCCCAAATATTGCTGCTCATTTTTAATGCTGCCAGAATTTAAAAATTATGTCCAATTTTTCATTTCATTTTCAGTTCTCTTCCAATGGAAAACATAATTTTAAAGTCTAAAATATTTTATTCTAATTCCTACCCAAGCTCCATCTGGAAATCAGGAAGCTCAGGACTTTGTGATCCTCCACTATGAGTGCCTAAAACAGGGAAGGCGAGGAAGGGTCATTCCCATTTCCTTGTTAAAGTGAGGGGGGAAAAAAAGGAAAAACAAGTGCTTTAAATTTTTCCAAGGCGCAAACTAAATGACAAAATGCAGGAGCATTTCATTGTTTGAGTTTGGAATAAAAGACAGATAATTAGGAAATTGGGAGTCTATTAATTTCCCAAATTTACTCAGGCACGAAGCACTGAGCTCTGGTGATATTTGCTTACCTCGTCATTATGCAAAAATATATTAGCTAATTATTTTGACTAATGCAATTAAGATATGCATATTTAGCATAAACTCCACAATAGAAACGTTCCAGTCAGCAGTTGCCGGGTTGCACTCGTGGGCAGCGGAGAGGGAAAAGGCTCCGATGGCAAACAGGGATATTGCTCCTGCTCTGCCGCAGGAATGCATCGACTTCCGGCACGGTCCCGTCTTGTCCCTGTCCCTCTCCAGTGCTCCTGGAACCCCTTTAGGCACTGGGAGAGGTGTCCCTGGAGCCTTCCCTTCTCCAGACTGAGCAATCCCAGCTCCCCATCACCCTGGCTTTCCTGGCTGTTTTGTATGGGATACCTCAGGATACCATCCTTGCCCAGGGCTCCCCAGAGTCCCCTTTTCCCAGAGCTCACTGGGAAGAGGCTTTTGACCAGCTCAGCCATCCCAGGCCAGCACGGAATGCCAGCCTCGCACTCCCACAGTTCCCAGTTTGGGTGGTCCAGATGTGACCACTGGGATTCGGGAATGCGTCTCTGAGCCACATCCCAAGAGTTGCGGGAGAGGAAGGAGAGCCCAGCACAGAAAACTGGGAATGTTTGGGTGGCTCCCAGCTCTGCCGAGCGCTGGCTGTGCTTCCAGCGGAGCCGCTTTGGCGAATTCCTCGCGAGCCATGTGGGCTGGCAAATGGCTCCTGCTGTATTTTGTTGCCCTTTCAAATATTTCTCCGGGAGTGGGATGTGCCATCTGCCGGCCAATCTGGCTGCGTCTGCGGCAGCGCGGCTCCCAGCACCGCGCCCATGGGTGCCCAGCACCCAGCCAGCGCCCGCCCAGGGCCTCCCAGGGCTTCCAGCGGTCTCCAAGGGCCTCCAACAGCTTCCACAGGCCTCCAAGGGCTTCCAGCAGCTTCCAGCAGGCTCCAACACCCAGCATAACCAGGCACAGCATCCATGGCACCCATCTGGCATCCATCTGGCACCCATCCACAGCCCCCATCCAGCACCATCAGTGGCTGGAACAGCTGGCCGTGAAAGGTCCCTCCTAACCCGAACCATTCCATGGAGTGGCTGCCCCGCCCCGGTAGTGCTCGAGGCCCGGCTGGATGCGGCCCTGAGCAGCCGGGGTGAGTGGGTGACATCCTGCCCAAGGCAGGGCGGCTGGAACTGGGTGACCTTGTGGGCCCTTCCAGCCCAGAGCATTCCATGATTCCACACCTGCAGGATTGGGAGTGCTTCCCCTGCCACCCCGCCCATCCTCACTGAGCGCAGGAGACACAGAGCGAGGATTTCCCTGAGCTGGGGGCTGTGCTGGAGCCACAACACCAAGATGGAAAGCTCTTTCCCTGCCTTTTTCTGGATTTCTTTTCCCATCTTGCACATTCCCGGTTCCTGCTGACTCCACACTGCTCCCTCTCCCTAGCAGGCTCTGCTCGGAGCTGCCAGACGGGCTAGGGAGGGCGGATTAGACATTGCTGACAGTGCCGAGAAATCCTCGTTTCTATCCCGCCGTGGCGAGGACGGGATGGTCTTAGGGAAATCTCTCCAGTAATTCCCTGGGGATTGCGCTGGGCTTTGTTATCCAAAGCAAAAGGCTCAAGGATCAGGAGGGGAAAGCAATGATATCCACACTCCTCTCCCAATACGGGGAAATAATCTCCTTAAGCGTGGCCGATCTTCTCCCGCTGCGTGTGCGCACCCTGAGTAGCACCTACACCTGGGAGTAAGGTGTGTGTAACACCCTCATGCACACCAGGCACCCACAGAGCACCTCAGGGTTTGGTCCCGGCAGCATCACCTCAGCCTCACTCCTTTTTCCACCCCAAAATTTGTACTTTATCAAAAGCATCGAGTCTGACTCAACAGGTTTCATTCTGTTTCATCTCCTGGATATGGGCTGAAAATTCCCAAAGATTCTGGGCTTCCTTGCTCCTCCGAGAGTTTTCCAAACCACGTCCACGTGCGATTTTGTGGCTTGGGAATGCGCGGTGCTGGGAAAAGCTTTGCTAGGCAGAGTTGAAGGGATTAGGGAATGGATTTGCAGGTGGGATTTCCTCCCCAGCAGCTCCAAAACTCCAGGCACAAAGGGCAGATCTGAGAATGTGAATTGTCTGGTGGCTGCGGGGTCTGCCCCTCCTTGGCTAGATTTCCATCTTATCCGGATTTCAGGAACTTTTAGGCATGGTGATATCAATTTTTAAAAAGCAGGGCGTTTGTAAGATCAAGCTGTGCCCCAGGAAACCCCCCAGATCTGCTCTGAGATCCCAGCACATCCCAGCTGCTGCTCAGGGTCACCCCTCCGAAGGCAGCGATTTGATCTCCCCCTCCCAGCACTTTACCTTTATTCCTTATTATTTTAGAGACGCTTAATGAGTGTGATGGGAACAGCTTTGGGGGGCGGATTATTCCGGCAGTCGCGGAATGCAAATCCCATTAGGTTCCACAGGAGCCGTGCCACACATCTGACAGGGATATCTGGCAGCCCATCTCGTGCTCCTGAAGGGATCTCTGCTCCCCTGGAAGCTGCAGTGAAACTTAATCGGGAATTACACCCTCTAAATACCCACGGAGGAGAGAGTGGACTTTGCAAACCCAAAGCCGTTAATCTTCTTAGGTAATGAGGGGAAAAGCAATGAAGAGGGGGATGGAACTCTCCGAGGGGGAACCAGGAGCTCCAGCAATTGGGGGCTGCAGGAAAACTCTGTTTATCCTATCCTGCATTTCCATTCCCAGCTCTTTTTAACACCCCCTGCAAACAGCCTGCTGCGAAGAGAAAAGCGGCTCCCAGAGCCAGCAGAGAAGGCCTTTCCCTTCCCTTTTTCCCTTTAATTAACCCCACAAGGATAGGAGGAGGGAGGAAACATGGGACTGTCAGCGTGGGGCAGCAGGTGGATCCTGTGAAATTCCAGCACCGCGGGAATGCTGCTGGGGGATCCCACAGGAGGTCCTGAGGATGCTCCGGGTTAAGGAGTGGCTGGCGTTCCCTGTGGGCATGGAGCAGGAATGCCATGGTGTTGGAGAAATCCTGATGGCAAAGATTCTCCATAGTTCCAACCTTCTGCTCCCCGGGAGTTTGTGATGCCGGAGGAAGGGGCCCTATGGTCCCTGGACTCGGAGAGTGCAAGGCCCAAATCCCAGGAAAAGTGCCCGAATGTCTCCTCCCTGATGAGATCCTGCCTTTAGTAGCTCATTATTAAGAAATAGCCTAATGATTAAGAAATAACCTCATTATTAGGATCACCATTGCACTGGTACACCATGAGCTGCAGAGAATTCCACACAAAATCATCTTCTAGGGCTGGGGAATCCACAGCCTTGCTGCTGGATCATGGATGGTGAGGAGAAAGGTTCAGCAAAAAAAAAAGGAAAAGCAAACTTCAGCTGTGCCTTGCTGGGAAAACTGGAAAGGACACAGCCTCGAGTGATGATTATTTTTATTTAGGAAGACATTATCCGAGGGCGTGTTTCCAAGGAAAGCAATCTGGGTTGTGTCTGGGCTGAGCACACCATGTCATCCTGCTGCAAATAAAGCAAACACGGGACCAGGATGTCCAAACAGGAATGTCATGTGGGAGACACATGGAGCGAGCCCTTGCTCCAGGAAGGGCTCAGCTGGAGAACAGCTCTGGCCCGGGCACAGCCCTGGGAGAAGCTGGGCAGCCGCTGGAGCCGGGCCAGGGAGAGCTGCACGGAGCATCCGACACGGAAACATGCCCTGGGAGGAGGATGGAAAGAGCTGGGCTTGTTTAGTCTGGGAAAAGGTGGAAGGGGGAAACGTGCTCTTCCCTATGCTGGAGGCAGAGAGGGAGCCGCTGCATCCTCCCCGTGCCCACAAACACAGGACAAGGTCTCCGACAGCTGAGCGCACCTGAAGCTGGGGATATTGCAAAGGAATCAATGACTGATTATCCAGCAAAAGAAGAGTGGGGCAGGCTGCAGAGCCCACTGGGATGGAGCTGGAGCAACAGGAATCAGAGCATTCCTGGGAGCTGCCGGGGCAGAGCAGGGCTGCTCATGGCTGCTGGAAAGCTGGGGTCACTCACAGCATCAACGGAGCCACCTGAGCATGGGGGGTCCCCACAATGCTCCGAGCGGCCCAGGAACACTCGGAAAGGAAGGAAGGAGCCCGAGGAGTTCGGGGTTTGGGAGACCCGTTTTCATTAGGGTCACCGTTGCAATTTTGCCTAATTAGTCTCCAATAATTAATGCTGCGAGCACAACAGAGATGGAATCAGACAAAATGCTGGTGAGGAAGCCCCATGGAAGCCATCCGTCTTTGGATAGTAATGATTATGTTCTTTTTTATTATTAAAGATCCCATTAGAAAGAATTTATGATTTTTCCCCTTTGTGAGAGAAATAATCAACATTCCGCTGGCTGCTCCCGGTTTTGGTGTGGAGCAGCCGCGGATCCGTAATTAGCCACAGTTAAAAAGAGATTTTGCCTGAATGGCTTTTGGGGAACATTACATTCAAATTACGGCCCCGCCGATTTATTTCCAGGGAAAATACACTCCCGATAAATAACTCCAATCCAGTTGGTCTGAGAAAACATTTAGATCCAGGGAAGGGGAATACCGGTGCTGAGGGGCTGGAAACCCACTGGGACAGGGCGGTGAATCCAGAGTTCTCCACAGCGTCCACACGGAAAGCACAGCATTGCCAATGCCGCTGAGGTGCTCCCACGAAAGGAAGGAGACATGGGGATGCCGAGGAAAGCTCTGGAATGTCACAGCCATGGAAATCCCAAGGTGCTCCTGTCTGCTGGAACAGCTGCAGGCTGGGAGAGGACCTGCACTGCTCCCATGGCTCCCAGGCACGGAGAGCAGGCCCAGCCAGGAGCTCTCCATGGATCACCAAAGGAGAGGCACTTCCAAGCACTGGGAAACGGGAAGAGGGAACAACTCGGGGATCAGGATGTTGTGAGCAGTCCCAGCTTTGTCCCGATACGAATAGCACATTTTCCCGGGATCGTGTTCCCGCTCAGGTTGCAGGTTCCTACCTTCCACGGGTGCCATCTCCGCAGCTGCACTTGGAAGTGCCTTTAATGGGAAGCCATTACAAGAGGAAGTCATTTGGAGATCATTCCCATGCTGGGAAATTTTGTTTCCGGAGCCATTTCATGCAAATTTCAGTCTTTGCTTGTTGGGAATTGATGAATTCCAACGGCGCTTGCCTCCAGTGAAAAGATCCGAGTTTTACGCCGTCGGATTCGCTGCGGATCTTAAAAACAATGCCCGCACAACTCCCATTTAATGTGGGAATTCAGCTTTTCATTTCCAGCCCACAGCGACGTGCAGCCCAGGGTTTGGCAGGCGGCTGCATTCCGTACCCAGGAAGGATGTAGCGGGGAGCCTTTTCCATCCTGAATCAAATGAAATTGGTGATTTGCATGCACCTTTGGAGTCAAAATCAAACATTTGCCCTGGCTTGGCCCTTGCTTAATTAAAATGATGAGAACGCGCGATAGGCTTTTGGTCTGAGGCAAAAAGGATGCACAGCCCTGAAATTTGGAACAAACATAAAAAAAATTGCGAAAGGCATGGTTGGAAGTGATAAGAAATGCCAAGACTATGCATTACATGGGATCACGGGATGCAAATAGAAAATATCCTTAAAAAAATCCAGGCGTGCTGTGAAACTGTTGTCGGAAGGGCTGGATTGGATTACAGGCTTTATGGATAATGTCCCTGCACCCAGCGCTGTCCAGGCTTGTCACCAGGCTGAGGGCGTTAGGAAAGGGACGGGAATGGGAATTTCTCTTGGATCTGGGCTGGCAGAACTGGTGGGTTCCCATTTGCATTTATGAGCACAGATTCATTCCTTTAATTGGGAGTTTTGTGCATTTGAAATGAGTGGAAATGCAAGGTCTCAAAAACAACTGCTCATTTCCAGGGAGCACCATCCATTTAAAGAGACAAGGGTTCCCTCTCTGCTATTCCCAGCACTTCTGGCTCCAGGAATTTGGGGCAGCAATATTTCCAGGAAACTGTCTTTTGTCAACATTGGAGCACCAACTTTGCCTTTCAAACCTTAAAGTCCAGAAATGAGGAATAGGAGGCGAGTGTGCCCAAGAGCAAAACCAAGAGTTTCTTTAGAAAACTGCAATTTCTGATTGAAATCGAGGCGTGTTTTCCCCAAGACCAAATCACCCCTTGAACAGCGGAGCTATTTTTAGCCCCAAACCTCTGCACTTTGAAGTTGCTTGTTTGATACCAGTAAAATAAAGAACAAAGGAGGGATTCATCCAACCTCGTTTAACCCTTCAAAATCCAGGGTCTCCCTCAGCCTGGTCACTCAGGATGTATTGGAACCATGGGAAGGAGCCTGGCTCTTCTGGGACATCCATTCCCACCTGCCCTGGACGTGGCTCTTGCACAGTCCTAAACTTCCAGCAGGAGGGAACAGTTTCCAGGACTTTTAACGTGACTTGATTTCCCACTATTCTTCAGGATTTGCGTTCATCTCAAGGGGGAACTCCTCCTTTCCAAGTGGGATTTTCTCCTGCTCTCGGGCTCGCGGCTATTCCAGGAGTCACGCGAGGCTCCGCTCCCGCAGACCGACCCGTGCATCTGGTTTGGGGAGGGCTGGTGGGAATGGGAATAGGAGGGGACAGGCAGCAGCACTCCAGATGATTTGGGAAGGGGAGAGGAGGAGGAGGCGAGAGATGCAAAGCGGGTGAGCTGCGCTGGGAACGGACGCTGGGGGAATTTGTGTCCCTGCCGCCGAGCCGGGATGCCCAGGGCGGCTCCTGGCCAGGGGTCAGCGAACGCGGGGACGCGCAGCCGTGCCCGGCCGGGAAGCCGCCGGCTGCAGCCTCCGGGCGCTCCCCTAATGCGCTGTGCCTGGAGCCGCGGCCCCCCCTCGCCGTTCTGGTGTGGTGCCCAGAACATCTGGTCACCCTGTAGCCTTTTCTTAATCCAGTCGCGCCGTTCCCTCGGCGCGTTCCCGAGCGCCGGCAGCTGAGCCGCGGCTGCTGGCACCGGGGAGCCGGCGAGGCTCTGGCACGCCGGGGGCTGCGGGGGCTCGGCAGGCCCCAGTTCCCCATCCCGCCTAGAAATTCCCCATTTATCCACCAGCTTCGGGGGTGCGGGGCTTTAGGGCCGAGCGCTGTGGCACTGCCACCGCAGGAGCCTCGCTACCTGCAGGCAGCTGCTCCAGCACGCTGCGGTAGCCCGACTTTCCTCTCTCTCTTGTGGATTCCCTACAAATCCAGCTAAAATGTTGCTATAATGTCAAAAGAGACCCTTAGGACCATCAGATTTCAGAGGCCTGACTTAAAAAATGTTTGGGTTAGCAAGGTACTCGGTATCAGCAGAAATCCTAACATTTCCCCAAGCCGGCAGAACCAGCCGCTGTTTTCGCCGGTACCTCAGCCGTGCCGTAAGTGTTCAAGATGTTCACCGAAGGATTACGAATCGCAGTGTGGGATATCAGTCTGGCAAGGAGGAGCACGAGCTCGGGTATTTGCCAGTGATATTTGAAATCCTAGCCCCAGAAGGAAATGGTCGCGCAATAACATCCTGTTTTCCGCTTCCCCAGCGGTGGGAAAAGGCTGCTCCTCATTCCTTAGCGAGGCGTGGAGCACTCTCTGCTTTGCGCCGCGCTCCGAGCTGCAAGCAAATACTTCTCCAACAACATCACCACATGGAAAGCGTTTTGTTTTGGGAATAAAACACAACCGTGAGGGACATCTGAGCCGATGGCCTTCAGCTGGGGACTTTTAGGTGGCATTTGGGGAAGGAATTGTGCCCTGTGAGGGTGGGGAGGCCCTGGCACAGGGTGCCAGAGCAGCTGCGGCTGCCCCTGGATCCCTGGCAGTGTCCAAGGCCAGGCTGGATGGGTTTGGAGCGCCCTGGGACGGTGGAAGGTGTCCCTGCCATGGCAGGGGTGGGGCGGGACGAGCTCGGGGGTCCCTCCGCGCCCCGAGCGCTCGGCCGTGCTGCGCTGCCGTGGCTCCCCACACGGTGGCGCTGCTCCATCGGCTCTCCCGGCCCGGCACGGGTCCCACGGCGGCGACGCCTCCAGCGGCCCGGGCCCTCCCGCAGCTTCTGCGGGCACCCTGTGCCGGGGCCTGCCCACCCTCGCCGGGAAGAACATCCCGCCTAACCCTGCCCTCTGGCAGTGGGAAGCCGTTCCCTGTATCCTGTCCCTCCATCCCTTGTCCCCAGTCCCTCTCCAGCCCTCTCGGAGCCCCTCTAGGCCCTGGAAGGGGTCCCAAAGCCTTCACTGGGAAGCTGCCACATCCCCCATCCTGGGCGCTCCAGGGAGGGGAACATCAGCCCTCTGAGACTGGAATGAAATATATGACAGATGGCTTAAAAAAACCTTAAAAAGCAATTATCAAAGGGGAAGGGTTTGGAACATGTCCTTTGAAATCCAAATTTGTTTAGCATTTTTAGCAGCTGAAATAATTTTCGGAGCATCTGATGAGAGCTTTGAGTGCTTCCTTCCCTCCTCTCTCTCGCCAAGCCATCCGCTCGAAGGCTGCCACTGGCACGGCGAGTTCCCTGCTTTATTGCTGTTGGAATTTTTCATTGGGGAATGGTGGAATGAGGGGATATGAACTGTGATATTCCCGGCTGAATGTCCTTTTGAAAGGCTCCCTGGCTTTGCAAAGGATGGAAGAATTGTACTCGGTGATTCTTCAAACATAAATATGTGGAAATGCGTCTCGTTAGAGCTTCCCTTCTTTCCTCACTTTCCTCTGTTCTTCCTCCACCAAAAAGATGGGAATGAATCATTTACCTTGTCCTTTATCCATAGCAAGTACCAGATCACTGGAGAAATTAATAACATCCCCTACCTGAGGGGTGAGGAGCACCTTTTTATCATAGGCAGCTGCCTGAGTGTCCTGGTGCTTTGAAACTGCTCCAAACCATCGCATCTCCCACCAGGAATGTGGATCACCCGGAGTTCATCGGTGAGGGCCCCAGACAGCTCCCAGGCAATCAGATCCAGGGTATGGAGAGGTTTTCGGGCCACAGGCAAGGGGCAGTTCCCTGTTCCCCCTTCTGCCCATCGGGTGCAGCCGATGGGAACCTCTGGAGAGGCTTCCCGTCCAAGGGGATGAGTCTCAGAAAAGAGGATAACAAGGCCCTGGAGGAGATTAAAGTTCGCTCCTTCTGGTGTGAATTGGGAGGACAAACACCCTCTAATCCCGCTCCAAAGGGAGATCCAAGGCCTTTAAGTCCCTTAAGCCGCGTTGGTTTGGGCTCAGCCGGGAGCTGCCCTCCGGCTCTGCAGCTCCTTCCTGCTGCCAGGCCGGGGGGACAGCGGGGGCACATCCCAGCGAGGGGGGGCTATCAGCCCCCAGATCCGGATTTTTCCCTGGTTTCCAGCCGGTGGGATGGCAGCGAGGCCGTGTGCTTGCTTTGGCTAGGGGTCTCTAAATCTCCAGGGATTCCCAAACCAGAACTGCACATAGAATCCAGCATCATCCCTAGGAAAACTCCATGTTGGAGCAACTTCCCACGTCTGAGACTTGTTTTCTTCTTTCATTAGGACTCAGATGGAGGCAAATCCTGGGTTTCCTAGAATGGAGCTGTAAAATAAAGCTGATTTAATCAAGCAAACCCAGTCAGGAATGAGGAGTGGGAAGTGTGGGGGTGAGTTTGGGCACACAGCAAATCCTTGTGGATTTTGGGGGGTGACCAAGCTGTGACTCACCCTGGGGGCATGAGGTTCTCCTTCCAAGTTCTCATGCCTGTTCCTGGGATTTCCACCCAAAATTCCACCATTTTCACCCACCACAGAGTCCTGAGGTGCAGTGAGCATCCCCCAAAGAACCCTCTCAGTCTCCTGGGAATGCTCCCAGATGGGCTGGAAAAGCAGCAGCTTTCCCGTGGCACAGGAACCACCAGGCTGCAAGTCGGAGAAAGCCGGAAGGTGCTGCCAGGTGTGCGGCTCCCTGCGTGGAACATTGGGCTGGAAAATCCAAGCGGGAAGGGAGCAATCCAAGGGGATGGAGGCAATGCCAGCGATCGGGGCCGAGTGAAGCGTGGTTAATGTAATTACACATCCACTCCTTGTGCTGCACGGGCAGGCGAAGCAGCACTAATCCCAATCCGAGACCTGCAGGGAGCACGATCGGGAACAGCTGCTTGGACAACACGGAATGAGCCGCATGCGCTCCTGCTTCCGCGGGCACGGGAATTAAACACTGCTCCGTGAGGAATGATGGGGCTTCTCCCAGAAATCCTTTATTATTATGACAGGAATTGGAGAGGCCTTCTCCATGACTTCCCAAAGCCGTTCCAGGTTTGGTTCCCTGGGTCAGGGGACCCAAAGCCTCAAGCCCACAGGGAGCTGTTCAGGGATTTGGGAGTTCCTAAATAAGAGGGACAATCCTGGGAACAGCGCCTCTCCCCTTGGGTTGCTCTGGGAATGTCCGGCTCTGTGGCCAGAGGGTGTTTCCCTGCTGGCACCATCGGAGCACATTTAATTCCAGACCCTTAAGCTCTCTTGCACCGCATGACAGTGTTCTAATAACCTGTGTTTTATCCACACCTCATTCCCAGGTCTGGGACTCTTCTCCTCACCTTCCAGGGGATCATTGGGAGGGCTCCTGGGATATTCCAGCTCCAGGCCCTGTCCCGTGTCTGCTCCCGCTTCCAGGTTTGTCTTTTTGTGTCCATGAGGGAAACAGAAGGAAAGCAAAATATCTGGACCTGTCCTCCTAAAACCAGCTTTCCCAAGGGCACTTCCATGGATAACACACTCCTAGGAGCTGATCTTGGAAAGTGCAGGAGGTGTTTGAGAGCTTTTGAGCCCCAAAAATAGTCAGTGGCCCTTTAAAGTACAGATTTATCAGGTATGGCACAGCCTCCCCCAGAACACACTGCCCCAGCCAACAGCTTCCTGCGGCTGGGAAGGTCTTCCAAAGGGTTTGCACTGCCTGGACCCATTCCAAATGGAGTGAACAGCGTCCCAAACCAAATAGTTTGGAATTCATAAAATTATGGTATATACAGAGATAATAAGGTATATACACAGTTATACAGCCTGTAGAGTTATGTATACAGTTATATCATCTATATAGTTATATATATAGTTATATCATCTCTATAGCTATAGATATTATAACGTTATAAATATTATAAATTTCTATATAATTAAAATATTATGTATTAGGAAATTATATTTATTATGACATATTTATGATATGTTTATATTTGTTATAAAGTTATATCTATATATCACATTATATACATGATAAAATTATAGTTATGAATTTATATAGCATAGAAATCATAGTGTATATTAAAAATGTAATATATGTTTTATATTTTATAATTATAATAAAAATAATATTTTAATACAAATAATACATATAATAAAATTAATATTTTATTATTATGATAGTAAAATAATACTTTGTTATTATACCAACTATGATAAAAATAATGCTTTGCTATAATTATTATAGTATTTTTATATTTATTGTATATTATTATTAATTATATATTTTATACTGCTATGATTTCCCAACTCCTGGCAGTGGATGCAGTTCCATGTGTGCCCTGCTTTCAGGAATTCATGTCTTTCCTCCTCAGCCACCGACTGCTGCTTGCTCCGTTAGTGACGTTCCGGACAGCATTCCCGAGGGCAGGAAGGGATGGCTGGCGAGGATCCCGAGGCTCCGGCCCGGCTTCTCCTCAGGCTGGGCTCAGGAAGGCAATCAGTGGCTGCTGCTCACAGGAAGTCAGGTGAGCCTCTGTTTCCTTGGAATTGTGGCATCCCAGGATGGTTTGGGTGGGAAGGGATTTTAAGGATCATCCATGGCAGGGACACTTTCCCCTGTCCCAGGCTGCTCCAAGCCCATGCAGCCTGGTCTTGGACAGTGCCAGGGATCCAGAGGCAGCCACAGCTGCCCCGCGCAGCCTGGAGCAGATCCCATGGGATGCAGGGCCCCTGTGGCAATGGCACCTCCATGTGTGCTTCCCGCAAGGGACCCAGCGCGAGTCCCCAGCCCCAGCACCGCAGCTCCAGTAATGATTCCCACTGAAGCAGCGGCAGCGCTGCCGGGTAATGTGCACAGGATAAAGGAGGCATTTAGAGGATGGAAAACTAATTGGTTTAGGAATCAAATTTGAAAAATGCAGCATCTTCCTGGAGCAGTGGGAGTGCAAACCCTCCGCCTTTAATGAGCCGCCTCCAAAGGAGGCGGATGTGTCATATTTCTCTGGATGAGCTTGCATTAGGAAGCTGCTGAGATGGGAATAGTCATTACCTGCTTCCCACAAATCCATTGGCTCCTCCGGAGGAAGCCGAGGATTCTCCGGGCTCGGGGAGGGCGTCGTGCAAGCGAGGCTGGGAGCAGCCAGCCCCGGCTGCAGGTGCTGCAACGACTCTTCAGGAGCTCCCCACGATGGATATTAAAGGAATTCGGGAACCTCTCCATCCTGACGGCTCACATCACATTCTAATGAGTCTCATTTGCAGGGGCAAACAGCTTTCCCTCATTATTCCTCTGGAATTCTGAGTGCGTACTGCGGCTTCGCAGGGAGCAAGGCTGCCGTGCACACACAGGGTGACATCCCCAGCCGGGATAGCCAGGCTGGGGGGTACCCTGGATGCCCTCGGGAAGGGAGCTGGGAGCTCTAGGTCCACATGCCATAGGATCAATTCACATGGGAAGTAGATTCCATTCGGGATCCTGCCTGTTGGTGTTTTCTCTTGCCTTTCCTTATCCAAAGCCGTGGGAAGCCAGTTCAAGACAGCACAACATGGCCTTGGAAAAGCACGACGGAATGTTCAAGAATTATATCATTACAGCTGTATCCCCGTTCCCAGCCACCTTTCATCCACAGGCAGTGGGCTGGGTGGTCACTGGAAAGATTCCATCCCATCCCATTCCATTCCATCCCATCCATCTCGTGCTGGAGCTGCTGGTGGTGCTGCTGGGAGAGCTCGCTGCACATGGCAGGGAGCAGAGGGGGGCAGAAGGCAGCCCTGAAACTGGAAAATATTCCTTTAATTGGAAGGATTCAGAAATCAGAGCTGCAGATGCTGCTGCAGCTCCGAGTGCACAGCCCTGCTGGATTCTCTACGGTGCCGAGGCTGGAGGGAGAGCAGGATTTGGCCAGTGGCTGGCAGAGATAAGCCCTGCACGCTCCTGAATGCGGAACAGGGCTAATTAGGGATATTCCTGCTGATAAGGAGCCCTCCCTGTTATCAGCGGGAATGGCAGGTGTTCCCGGTGTTTCTGTTTTCAGTGGAACACGGCGCGTGGAAATCGATATCACGGTGAAGCTGTTGTTCCCTACGGAAAATGGAAATCAATCTCTGAGGCTCCGGGGCCCTGGGGAGGGCGGGGCTGAGGGCAGGAGCTCTGCTGATGCTTTAGAGAATGGTGGAATGGCTTGGCTCCGGAGGGATTTTAAGGATCATCCCATTCGTGGGCAGGGACACCTTCCCCGAGCCCAGGTTGCCCCGAGCCCTGTCCGTAGAGCACGCCCTGAGCCCCCGGCCGGAGCCGAGCAGCAGGAAAGGCTCCCGGGATGGGGAGCAGCAGCCAAGGTGTCCATGGCCATCCCCGGCGGGGAGCAGGCCGTGCCCACGTGCCCCGAGCCCGACGGCTCTTTGTGCCAGCTCTCCCCAGCTCCACGTGTTTACATCCCTTCTGCTTAATATTTCTGCAATCTTCCCTGGCATCAGCCACTCGGAATTTTTCTCCTCCCACTTCACACCTCGGCGGAGCCTTCTGGTCCCGCAGCAGATGCATTGTGAAGCTTCTCCTTCCCCGGCGCCTGCATATGCTCCATGGAAAGTGTTTGTTTCTTTGAGCGGCTCCCAATCGGGATGTGACAAAAAAAAAACCACCCTCCCAACTTTTTTGGCCTGGGCTCGGCAGCCCCCGAGGAGCTCCAGGCGTGCGGGGTCCCCGTGTCACCCGCCCGCTCCGTGCCAGCGATTCCCCGGGCCCGCGCCGGTGCCTCCGACGTGCACTGGCACCCAAAGATAGAAATGGGGCTCTGCATCCCAGAACATGGTGGGAGGTGCCAACTGGGAGCGCGGAGAGCGGCATGGAGCCGTTGCCTAGCGATGGGAAGCGCGGGAGGCTGGCATTTCCCCAGCTGGCACCGGCACGGGGCGCGCCCAGGGCACCCCAATGCCAGCCGGGGTAAACTGAGGCACCGGATCCCGGTGCCCTCCGGCTCCGAGGGGCTCCAGGGTTCCTGCAGGGACACGCCAGGCAAACATGCCCTGCATATCTCAGCCCGGCCCAGCTCCAGCTCGCTCTGCTGCAGACGGCTTGCACAGATCCGGCAGAATTCCTGCCTGGATTCATGGCCCCACTCATGGGTTTTTATGGAATGGCTCTGGACACGGCTGCCACCCATAAAATGCCTCAGCCTGCACTTTCATTCGTGTTGGAAAAGGTGTTTGGTTACAATTCCTACAAATGTGGGAATTGAAAATTGACAGCGTCCTGCAAGCCCTAACACATCTGGGAGTTTCACCTCCATAAAGCACATCCTGGTTATGGAATTCCACATCCTTTATAAAAGCAGTATTCCACTGTGTTTCAGGATGCTTCCGTCACCAAGCTCTGGCAGCAGGAGCAGTTTGGGGCTGATGGGTGAGACACTCTGAGATGATTCCCAAGCATGCCACGGGCAGGACACCCAGTCCTTCCCATGGGAATTGCTCTGGAGCAGGCCAGCGTGGCCTGCACTGATCCCTCCCTGATCCCACCCAGCAGCAGATTCCAGGGATCCAGAGGGGCTGCCCTGTCCCTTCCCAGCTCCACAGCCAGCTGGAAATAACCCATTCCGATAATAGTCCCTCAGCATTAAAACAATTCCCAGACATATGGAGTGACTCTGCTCACAGCGTTCAGAGCCAATGGAATACTCGGGCTGACATTTAATACAGGGAAGCTGAGGATCCGTTCCCATCCCTGGGCACGGGATGAGATCCCTCGGAGCTGGTGCCGCACCTTTCCCCGGGAGCCGAGGGAGAGGCGGCAGAGCCGGGCCGACCTTTCCCAACCGGCTCGGCTCCTCCCTGCCCCTGAAAGTCACCGTTCCCGAGCTTCTCATCCCAATTTTCCCTGTCGCGCATGGAGAACGCGGGTCCTCCCCCGGCAGGTACCGCTGTCGAACACGTTGCCTTCACAACATGACACGGAGCCTAAAAACTCACAGAGAGACTAATTACTGCAGGAAATCGCAGGCCCAGCCCCATCTCCTGGAGCTGGAGCTGACAGCCCGGCTGCTCCGGGCAGCTCTCCCGGGAGCTGCTGTCACCCCTGTCCTGCTCCGGGCTCCGATCCCGCGGGATCCGGGCGGGATGAGCCTGGCGGGGATCGGGAACGACATCAGCAGCACCTAAGCCAAGCCTAAAACGCTTTCAATTAAAAGCTGCCATCCCTGCTCTCTGCTTCCCGTCCTTCCCAGAAATAATCTGAATTCCTAGATGAAAATGTGATCAATGTGCCTCAATAGCTGCAAATAATCCTTGGACTGGAGGATATTGTCTGAAAGGAAATGCTGGGAGATGATTGATCTGGGAGCTGAGGTGGGGCTGAGGAATCAGCTCACATTTACCTGGGTGTGGGTAAGAAATGGAATCCAGAGTATTTATATGGGATAATTCAATTTTCCCTGCAATCAGGAAACAATGCCACATTAATTCCTCCAAAAAGCCATTTTGCCCAGGAAAATTAATCTGGGAGAGTACACTGTTTTCCAGGAAATATGGAGCTGTGCAAGTGGAGTCATTCCATGCTCTGAGCAGAACTGAGGAGGAAAAACATCTTCACTCCTTTTGGAGCTGCTGGAGGAGTGAAAAAGCTTTAAATTCCTGTGGTCAGGAATGGAGGAATTTCACCAAAATGCCCTCGTTTGTCTCCCTTTTTCTTCATCGACATTAAAATGTAATAAGCAGAGAAACCACCTCGAACTTCCCTTTCCTTTCCCCTTCCCTTTTCCTTTTTGGGATGAGTTACTCAGTGAGCTGATCTTGTTATTCATAAAAATAAAAATAAAAAAAATTTAAATCATTATTAAAAGCTACCAACGATTTCAGCCCCAAGATGGAGACTTTGGGGCATGGGATCCATCCCTGGCACTCTGCCACTTTGGTTGCCTGCCCTTTCCTGCCTCAGGAAGCAACTCCAGGACTTCCTCAGGCTCTTCCCATCATCAGCTGGGCACAGAAGGAGTCGGAGCCTGGCACGGAAGGTATGGAAAACCGGGCTGGATACAAACCACAAAAAATGAAAGGGCAAAGTTTGAAAAGTGAGGCAAATAAATGAATATTTCCTGGTGGTTCATTTAAGGGGAAAACAAGGCATTTTCCCAGGGAATGGTTGTGTTTCCAAGCGGCAGAGAGGGCCTGGGGAGCAAAATACCTGTTAGAGAGGGAGGAAAAGTTCTGGAGCGAATTTTGCTGGCTGCTTTTTTGGCAGGAAGCTGCAATTGGAGATTTCCCCATGAGTTAATGACAAGGTATTAGTGACACTCCACTGCTTCCCAGAGCTGCCCCACCACGGCTCCTGCTTGCTCAGGAATTTGGGAAATTTAGGCATTTGGGGGAAAATAGAAACATTCAGAAATATGCAAATACTAAAAACATTCCTGTCATGGAAACTCCTGGACATTTCAGTTTAAAAACATCAATGTGGGAATGAAGTGGTTTGGCCATTAAATGTTATTTTACATAGGAGGAAATGCAATCCTGAAATTAGGTGGAAAGGTATTTTTCCCTTTTGCTTGAGAATCCTTTCAAAATTCCCTCACTGAAAATTTTAGGGAAAAATTTTAGGGAAAATGCTGTCCGTGTATTATGTGCTGTCAAGCCTTTGGAATTCAGGCAATAACTCAGATTTGGGGAACACTTGGCAGGAGCTCCAATCTGGCCTGGTTGGGCACTCAGAAAATCCGTGGAAGGTGATTTCTGGTGTCTGGGAAGCTCCACAGTCTTCTGCTCCTTTATTTTCAATTGAATTTTTCAATCCAGAGCTTTCCCCCATGGGACATTCCAAGGGAAAAACAACCCTTGGAGTTAGAACTGAGGCAGTCCTGGAGACGAAGGTGATTAATGGGATAATCTGGGAGGCTGGAGGCCATTCCTGCCATTCCTGGGCTGGCTGTGCTCCCATCCAGCTGCAGATTCCCAGCACCACCAGTGTCCGATCCAGGGATGTGACCTTTTTGGAACCCTCGGGAATTGTGGGCTGGCTCGGATTCATTTAATCCCAAATAACCTCATTCCTTGATTGAGGGAAGGAGCCACTCATGTCCAGGCTCACTTTTCCCAAAATATGTTCCCTAAATTTCTTCCATCAATGTAGATGCACTCACATGTGCTCCCAATAATATCCTTAAGTTAATTGTGTCCTAATTAATCAATGATTAAGTCTTATTAAAGGGGGATAGAAGAGCTCCTGATTCCCACCTCCATTCCCATCCAAGCTGCCAACACGTGCAGGAAGGACCTGAAGAATTTTGGGATGAATTTCGGGATGAATTCCATAGGGTGTACAAGCGGACACCAGTGAAGGATTCATTTAAATTGAATTAAAATGTTTCATGTTTCAGCTACATTATATATAGGGGAAAAGGAAAAAAAAAAAAAATCAGGAAATCCCACATTTCTTTGGGAAAGGTGCCCTGACTCTGCATGGGCAGTTCGCATGCGTGTCCTGCATCCCGAGCGCGACCCGAGCGAGACCCGAGCGAGACCCGAGCGCGACCCGAGCGAGGCCCGAGCGAGACCCGAGCGAGGCCCGAGCGCGACCCGAGCGCGACCCGAGCGCGACCCGAGCGCGACCCGAGCGAGACCCGAGCGAGACCCGAGGGCAACCCGAGAGCGGCACGAGAGCGTCTCGCGCTCCTCTCCGAGCGCGTCTCGCGAGCATCCCCGAGCGCGTCTCGCGCGCGTCTCGAGCGCATGGCACGAGCGCGTCTCGGGCGCGTCTCGCGCGCATCCCCGAGCGCGGCACGAGCGCATCCCCGAGCGCGTCTCGCGCGCGTCTCGAGCGCATGGCACGAGCGCGTCTCGAGCGCATGGCACGAGCGCATCCCCGAGCGTGTCTCGCGGGCGTCTCGAGCGCATGGCACGAGCGCATCCCCGAGCGCGTCTCGCGCGCATCCCCGAGCGCGGCACGAGCGCATCCCCGAGCGCGTCTCGCGCGCGTCTCGAGCGCATGGCACGAGCGCATCCCCGAGCGCGTCTCGCGCGCATCCCCGAGCGCATGGCACGAGCGCGTCTCGCGCGCGTCACGAGCGCATCCCCGAGCGCGGCACGAGCGCATCCCCGAGCGCGTCTCGAGCGCGTCTCGCGCGCATCCCCGAGCGCGGCACGAGCGCATCCCCGAGCGCGTCTCGAGCGCGTCTCGCGCGCATCCCCGAGCGCGGCACGAGCGCATCCCCGAGCGCGTCTCGCGCGCGTCTCGAGCGCATGGCACGAGCGCGTCTCGCGCGCGTCTCGCGCGCATCCCCGAGCGCATGGCACGAGCGCATCCCCGAGCGCGTCTCGAGCGCGTCTCGCGCGCATCCCCGAGCGCATCCCCGAGCGCATGGCACGAGCGCATCCCCGAGCGCGTCTCGCGCGCGTCTCGAGCGCATGGCACGAGCGCATCCCCGAGCGCGTCTCGAGCGCGTCTCGCGCGCATCCCCGAGCGCATCCCCGAGCGCGTCTCGAGCGCATGGCACGAGCGCATCCCCGAGCGCGTCTCGAGCGCGTCTCGCGCGCATCCCCGAGCGCGTCTCGCGCGCATCCCCGAGCGCGGCACGAGCGCGGCCCGAGCGAATCCCGAGCTCGGCCGAGCCCATTCCCGGCGCGGCTCCGCAGCGCCACCTCGTGGTGTCCCGCGGGCAAGGCAGCGCATCCCGCTCGAACCCTCGGCTCTGACCCCACCGCAGACCAGCGTGGGGCGGAAGGCACCTTAAATACAAATATGAAAATAAAAAATACTAAAATAAAAATATCACACGTTTAATAATCTTTTATAACAGGAGAATCGAACTTACCACATAGCTCAGGTAGGAATGTGGGAACTTCATGATTCCAACACAGGATGAGAGTACAAAACCAGAAGCAGGGAGTTTTTGTATTAAAAACTATTTATTTCCATGTATAATTCCATGTCTTACATCCCTCCAAACAAAGCAGTAGGGGATTAGGAGAGGAATTGAACTGTCACCACATGCCATTGATGAATACAGCTCCATGAGTATCCTGGATTATGCAATGATAGTAAAAACAAACCTGGTGCCTCTCAGAAAAGGTTTTCTAGATAATTTCCAGTTTTCTGTGTGGAAAAAAATTTCTATTTTAGCAGGAAATTCACTTGGGATGAACAAACATGCCAAGGCAGAAAAGAACCGCCCCACTGTGTCCAAGGAAGAGCAATTAGGCTAGGATTTAAGTTTTAATGGGATTTATGTAATTAAAAATGCAGTAAATTTAACTTTACAAAGAGATTAATTATGGCAATTAAACACTTAGCAAGTTTTCCTGGGAATTTACAGAATGCTATGGATATGGCGCTGATCAATGCCTGATTTACCAACATTAATTTGGTAAATTTTCTTGGAAATGTGCCCTAAGTAGTACAAAAATTCCAATTAAGATGGAAAATTAACATTTGCAATAAATATTCCCTTACTGAAATCAGAGAGAGGAAAAACATCCAATAAAAGGAGGAAGGAATAACATCTAAATCCCAGCTTGCCTGGAAAACAAGGTCAGGAATTTCTCATATTAAAAAGTTTTGGAACACTCAAGAATTTGGTGGAAGCTAATGGAAAGATGATTTAAAATGTTTCCTCTGCTCTGATTTTGGAGGGAAACGGGAATTACACAGGTGAAGTTACTCCTATCCAAGAATTATCTGCATTTTGTGGGAATAACGATCCAAAGTCAGTCCAATTTTACTTGTATTTGACATCTGAAACTCCCAGCAGAGTTGGGAAGTTTCAATGGTACAAAAGAGCCACAATTCTTGGAATAACAAAATTCAACTTGGCAAAAGCCAGGAATTTTATTTACAAATCCATGGAGGAGGAGGAGGATGACACTAGGAACACACTCCAGCTCAAAGCAATGATTTATTGGAAATGGCAGTAAATCAAACTGACTGTCTCTGGTTATGGTCAAGCAATTATCCAGGAGTCGGAGAGAAAAGTGGGAACCTTGGACCGGGATAAGGCCTTCCAGTGGCTTTGCTTCCTAGTGGCTCTCTCCTTTTTTGCCAACTACCTGGAAGAGGAAGAAAAACCAGGAATAAAGTTTAGAACCTGAGTAGGAGTTCCTCGGCTGGGGCAGATTTAAGCACAGCTCCATTCCCGGCGGGCGAGTCCAGGCCGTTCGTGACGGGATCTCGGGAATGGGGCTGGAAAACCACCCCAGGGCCGGGGTTTAGTGCTGGGACACACAGCAAGGGGTTAGGAGCTGGAGAACACTCCCAAATGCAGGTCACACAGCAAGCGTTAAACCTCAGCACACTGTGGGAGGAACTCCGGGGGGAGAACCCCCGGGATGCTCCACGGGAGGCTGTTCCTTCCCCTTGGCGTCTTTGCCATGGGCTTCTCTCAGAATATCGACCTCATCATGCAGCTCTAACCTAGGAAATAATCCAGAAATCCACGGATTTTCAGTTGTGAAAAAAAACCCCAACCCCTCCCAGCCCTGAACCTCATGGACCTGTTGGAAGCATGTTTCCTGCTCCTTCCCCTTGCTCCTGCAGGGGCAGGAATTCTCACTGTCCAGCTGAGTTCTCTGTCCCACAAGAATTAGGAGCTGCTAAGAAAAGCATTTTTAAAGCCCATTTCCAGAGTTAAATTGGTCATTCCTGTAAATTTGTTTATTCCTGGCGTGATTCCAAACTGTGTTCACACACAGATTAGGCAAAGAAGTGAGGGAGAAAAGGAAAACCAGAGTTAAAAGATTAAGGATTAGGTGTTAGCAAGTATGGAATATCAACAGAAATATTCTATACCAGTCGGAGGCAGAGAGGGACAAGTGGCCCATGTGTATTATCTGGAAAACCCAGCACATGGATATGGATATTTTGGCATCTCAGCTCAACCCCACCCATCTTCTGCCCATCCCGTCCCCGCTTCCCACAGGAAAATATTTATTAACCCCCCCAGGTGATCCATGTCCCTTCCTTTCCATTGGGATATTAAAGCAAGCCTCGGTAGAGCTTCTCCAACAGCTCCACAGGATTCAATCCAGGCTGGATTGTTAAAGGACTGCTTGGTGCAACCTCAAAACAGCAAGTTCAGGATAAAAATGGGACAGACTTTGGGAAAGGGAAGCGTTTGAGGCAAGATCTGGGGCAGGGAGAGGAGGGGAAAGCTGAGCTGGTGAGTCAGGAAGTGAAGATGCTCCGGGATTTGGGAAGGGTGGGAGCTGAGCAGAGGGAGGGAGGAGAGCGAGGCCACACCAATCCCGTTATTACTTTTAATTTCTTCTGCCTTTTTAGTTCTTTAGGAATGGGGAGTTAAGCTGGAAAACAAACAAAAGGAGTGTTACAAGAACCGAAGCAGCAGCAAAATGTGTCCAAACTGTCCTGCAAACAAGCAGCTCTGAGGAGAAAGCAGGAATGTATTCCAGAGGGGACACAGCTATCCCCCAATCTGTTGGGATTTATCTGTGGCTCTTCCTGCTACTCTCTGAGGGCATCAGCAGCAGTTTTTTCCCTGGTGGCCCCCTTTCCATCAATCCAAAATCCTCCCTTCTCCTCCATCTCCAGGAGGAAAACAGGAATGTTATGATTACATGGAGTGTCCATGAGGATGTGACCGAGGCAGGACCAGCCCTGCTCCTGTATTTCTGAGCAGTTCCTTCCCATCCTGCCCTTCCCAGCACCATTCCACGGGCACTGTATTCACAGGCACCTTCTCCTCGCAACTTAGAGAGCCACAGAAACAAAGAAAAAAGCAGATCAAAAATCAATTCATGTTTTTCTAGTCTGGGGAGAATGAGGGAGCTCTAAAATCTGCATTTGAGTCCAGTAGAACAATTTTTAATGACTTTGAGCGGCAGTGAAAGGCAGCAAAAGCTGTTAAACTCCTTTATTAACTTATTACCAGCAGAGAAATTAAGTTTTAAGTTTAGTTAAGATCAAGTTTTGCTGCTAAAAATTAAGTAGGTGCCATGTTGGTGTTAGTGCTTTTAACCTTCTGAAATTAGAGGGTATTTTTACCATAAATTCATTATTGAAGCAGTTTATTTTAAAATAAGACCTTTTACAAGAAAGCTTCCCAAAAAAGGGAGTCCCAAAATCAAGATCTAAATCAAGATCTCACAGCTATTAAAAAAACACTGCCTTTGGTGTTTATAACTTGCCAGCCCCTCACATTTTCAGTTCTTACCATTTATTTTTACAGAGCTGATGATCAAAACCTCATAGAAAGCTCAAAAAAATCCAGGACAAAGCTTCATGTTTCCCCCTGGATGCCCAAAGTACCCAGAGTTTGGAACTGTGGCCCCACCAAGCTATTTGTGCCCTCAGCAGGTTCCAAGTGCCCCCGAGGGGGGTTAGGAAGGAACTCACTCGTTTGAAGTCATTCATGTTCGTGGCTTGCACTGGAGTGCCAATAAATGTGAAATATGTGATTCTTGTCGTCTCTTCATCGCCATGATTGGACTGGACAAACAACTGAAAAGGGAAAAAAAAGCAAAAGAAAGGAGTTAACTTTCACCCCTGAATTAATCCCTAAAGCATCAGCCGCTTGAGGTGTTTGAATTGACCAAATTAAAGCTTTTTACCAATCATCACAGTCTCTGTCTTCTTCATTTCAGTAATTCTATAAAGAAGGCTGTTGTTTTCCAGGCAGTTTGTAAAACCCCCCCAGCTGGGATTCTCCCAGCTTCCACTTCCCACATTCAGCCTGCAAACCCAGGAACTAAGAAGTCACAACTGCTCTGGGATCTGACTAGAAATTAAATTAATATCAATTTAATGATGTTTGCTGAAGCCCCTGAGACAACTCCCGGGCAGGTCCCTACCACGGGCTGCAGGATTCTGTGGCTGTCTGTGAAGTTCCCTGTGTTCCCTCAGAGAAAAGGGACTCACAGTGACACTGTTGACATTCTGGAATTTTACATAGCGGAGCTGGATGATCCCATCTTCCTTAATGTCATCCGGGCCCAGCTCCAGGGCCTGGGTGGGTTCGCTTCGTTCTGCTTCCTCAAAATCCATTGAGCGCGGGAGGTTGATGAAGATTTTGATGTATTTTGGCCCTTGCCCTGGGAGAAAAGAGAGCGATGTGACTCCAGATGTGCATTACATTCCACAGTGAATTTCAGAATTCCACGGAATTGTGTGTCATTTTACAGTGGAAGCTGAGTCACTATAAAAAAACCAAGGTGCGTCTTTCAGTGGCTCTCATCTCAAGCCTTGAATTAAATCCAAGAGTCTCTTTGCAGGGGATCAAACTATAAACAGTTATTTTTGTGTATCAAACTGTAACAAATACTTCTATTTGCATATCAAACTATAATAAATAATTCTATTCGTGTATCATATGATATTTGCATACCAATCTATAATAAATAACTCCATTTACACCAGACACTTCACTCACCATTGTCTGGCCCCTGAAGTTTCATAGAGTAAAGCTTGACAGGCTGACTAAAAGCTACAGTGATAAGCAGCTGTGGAGAAAAAAAAAATAAAAAAATTAAACACTGGTTTCTTCATTTCAAACCAATTCAGCACAAGCAGTAGGGATAAGGGAGTTCTGGAATAAAATGATGTGGTCACTTCCCCCTGTTCCACACATTCCGGCCCTTTAAATTGCGGCTTGGGAATTCTCAGTGTGGAAAGCAGGAACGCTCCAAGCAGCTCTGCGCCCTGGTTTTTCTGCCACCCTCCCAGCCTGTCCCTGCAGAACACATCCCCGGGAGTGCCAGCAATCCCCTGCAAGGAGGGAGCCGCACCTGCTCGTCGCAGTCGGACTCCAGGTAGGAGGAATCCTTGCGTAAACAGTTCTCAAAGCCGTGCTCGTCACTCTCGTTGAGGCACTCGCAGCCGGCCTTGTTGATGAAGGGCAGCAGATCCATCTGGGAACAGAGCAGGAAGCACCAGGATGGGGAGCTGGCCGTGCCAGGGGGCAGGGACACACACACACAGTCTCGAGTGGCACCAAAACCAACCTCTCCGAGCCGTTTAAAAGAGGGGAGTATTGATTAATTATCAATAAATCAAGTCATGATCAGCAGGAAGTAATTCCTGTGTGCTGCTCAGGGCAGGCACATCACCTTTCCCAAGGATTCCTGTGCCATCCTTTTCAGTTTTCACTCTTTTATAGGCACAAAGAAACACAAAGTGAACACCTTTAGGACCATTCACTTCAGCAAACATTAGGAAAAGAAAGAGTGAGACCTTTTTCAATTAAAGAAATGTTTGGGAAGACAGGCTGGGATGGCTGGGAAGGAAAAGATTTATCATAGGACGCTAAATTCATTTTAATTACTAGGGAGATTTTTCATTTTTAATAAACCTGTGCATGTCAATATTTTAAATTTTTCTGGAAAAGGAAGCCCAGACAAGTTATTTGCTTGGGCAGCTTTGCCTAAAATCCTATTATTTGACTGAAAGCACTTTTGAAAACCAAGGAGTTTCTAACATCCAAGCTACAGAGCATTGCAATAAAAGTCTGGGGAGACACACACATATCCTTTTGGGATGTCTGTGTCTTCGCTGTTCCCGGGGTCGTTCTCCAGGTGCTGTTTGATTTTGTCTTCCAAGCCCACGGCATCTGCTCCCTGGTACTGGTCGATCCGCACTTTGTTCCGGAAGAACAGGAACGTGGGGGTGGCCGAGATGTTGTTGGTGGCAGCCGTGCCCTGGGTGCAGAAATGAGTCAATCTCCCCTGCACCACTGACAGCCATCTAGTCCCACTAATAAATCCATTTATTTAATTTCTGCCTTTTTGCTTCAAGAATTCAAAATTAAGTAGGTGCCATGTTGGTGTTAGTTTATAATCTTGTGAAACTAGAGGGTATTTGTACCATAAATTCCTTATTGACGCAGTTTATTTTAAAATAAGACTTTTCACGAGAAAGTTTCCCAAAAAAGGGAGTCCCGAAATCAAGATCTAAATCAAGGTCTCACAGCTATTAAAAGAAACAGCCACCTTTGGTGTTTACAACTTGCCAGCCCCTCACACTTTCAGTTCTTACAATTTTTTAAAAAAATATTTATTTTTATTTATTAGATTTATTTATGTTTATTTGCTTTTATTTATTTTTACTTTATTTATTTTCCCTATTTGGCTGGAAAGGCTCTTTTAAATTCACATTAGTGCTGCATTCGATATCTAAAAGTATTATTTCAGCAACACAGGCAGCAGGGGCTGATAATTAATTTATAAATTAACATGTTTTTACACTGCTCAGAGGAAGGGCAGCACTGCAGGAATGTTTCTTCAGGCAGGGATTTTTTTCTCTCTCCCAGTTTGGGAGAATTTGGTATGATGGCTCTCTGCGATGTCAGAGCCACAGACGCTGCTCCGAGCGTACTGCCCGAAGGCTTTGCCTTCCAATTCCCCATTCCCTGCTCTTTTCCCTCCACTTCCCATTCCCAGCTCCCTCCCCCAGACAGAAGCTGGATTTTGGAGCACGCACCTGGCACTGGTGCACATCCACCTCCAGGAACGTTGCCTGTGGGTATTTGTTACTCAGGGCATTGAAAGCGGGTGCGATCCTCAAGCAAGGGCCACACCTGCGGAAAAAATGACAATTCCACTTTTATTTGGTTTTTCAATGCCTGCCCCAAACAAAACCAGAACATTCCTGCTCTTCCCGATATCCTGGTGTAAAAGCAACCTCCCTACACGGCTGCCAGCTGGTGATAAAATGAAGGATAACATTTAGGAATCTGCAACTTATTGCCTTTACTTGCAGCATTTTTTCCACAGTCCCGCTCAGTGAAGTGTTACAAAGGAGGGCAAAATCAGAAAAAAAACCACTATTAACAAAAAAAAATCGTCTCATTAGTGCACGTTACCTCCTGGGAAAAAAATTGTATTTACACATGACTTAGATATTTAACAGTCAAAATGTATCAAAGCTTCAGGGATCATAAAATTCTTCCCACAATAAATCTCATTTACACCTATAACCTCTTATTTCCCTATTTATTTGGCCCTGGGAGGAGCTGGTTTCTTTTGATTAAACTGCATTGCCTTGGCTGAAAACGTGTATTTTTTACTTATTCTGCACCAGCAAAAGTGTAGGAAATGCTCATCTGCACCAATTCCCGTAAAGGGATATTCTCACTGGGAAAGAGGAAACGAAAAGTGAAATCAAAAAACCCCGAAGTAGAAAATCGGAAAAAAATCCCCCGGAACTAAGAGGCAGCAACCAGACAATAATAAGATGCCTTATAAAGTCCCAACCCCCCGAGATTATCACTATTCTCCCTAATTTCTCAGATTAACCGGAATAATTCAGTTGCTGAGGTTTCTTTGGTGACAAATTCATACCGACTGCACCACAGTTGCACCTCCCTGCTCTGAGGAAGGGAACAGGGATTATTCACTTGTCCTGGGCAAACGCGGTGAGGATCCCGCGAAGTTTTATGAGGGCAAGAGATGTTTTTCCCGAAGTTTTATGAGGGCAAGAGATGTTTTCCCAAGTTTTTACAGGTTTTTAGTGCTGTCCGTGCCTCGTTTCCCTCAGTTTCCTGCCCTTTAATGGGGCTTTAAAGCAGCGCAGCCCCCGCTCCCTCAGAGCCCCTGAGGGTTGGCGGGTCCGCAGGGCAGCGGGTTCGACGGGAAAAACGGGAATTTATTCCAGAAACTGGGAACACAGTGCTGATACCGTGACTACACCGACGCGATACAGAGCTACAGCCGGGGAACCGCGCTCGGCGCCTTCGCAGGAATGCAGGATAAAAACCTGGGAACAGCGGAGCCCTTCCCGGGAGCCTGAGGCGGGAGCGGCGCGCGCGGAGCGCGGCCCGCCCTCACTCACCCCCTCATGGTGAACTTCACCACGGCCAGGCGGGAGCCGGCGGCGCTCAGCTCGGGCTGGAACTCGGTGTCGTTGGCGATCACCTTCACGCCCGCCATGGCCGCGGGCCCCGGTGGCGGCGCCGGGTGCGATGTGCAGCGTCACGGCGGGCAGGACGCCCGGCATGCACCGCTGGGACGGGCGCAGGCGCGGCCGCCCCGCGCCGCTCCCGCCCGGCCGCCGCCCGCCATCTTGGGGCGGGCCGGGGCGCGAGCACCGCCATCTTGGGCCAGGGCAGCGAGGGACGGAGTGAGGCCGCCGGCGGCGCCGCGCCCTCCCTCACAGCCCGGTCCCAAAATGGCCGCCGGCGGCGCGTGAGGGCGTGACGTCACTGGCGACAGTTACGGGAACGGGCAAGCGCGGGAATTCTGTGAGGGGAGAGGCACCTTCAAATTTTAACATTAAAAATTTAGTCCTAGTTCCGTCATTAACTACTTTTTTGGTGACCTTATGGGGATTACACTTCTCTCTTGCAGGCAGAACTGATGTATTTTTTTTTCAGTTTCTTTAAATTATGTTTTTTAGTAAAGTCAAGCTGTCGTGATACTGAATTCTGAAATAAACGCTCAGAAGCAAAAAGGGGGGAAATAAAAGATAAATAAGTGCTTGCATTAACCAAAAAATAAAACGGAAATTAAACCCAAGACTTTCTCTGATCCTATTTCCAGTGTCATTGCTGCTGACTTAGTAAGGTGCATTATAACACAACTTAATGTCACTCCGTGATGTCTCATATTAGCGCTTTTCCTGCTCAAAACCAGGAATATCCCCAGCATTCTGCTCCCCCCCGCCTGTTGTAATTTTAAAGCCTTACAGTATTCGCTGTTTATTAAGTAAGGAAGCAAATAATCACCGGTTCTCTGCGCGCCCTCACGGGAACCCGGCGGTTTCCATGGCGGCGGCGCCTGCCATCAAGCGCGCCGGCCGGGGCTTTGTGACAGTGTCGCGGGAGGCGGTGTCATCCGGCCGCTGCCGCACCGAGCGCGGCGGGGCCGGGAAAGGGACCGGGACCGGGGATCGGCTCCGGGACCAGGGATCGGGACCAGGGATCGGGGTGAATAGGTGAGACCCTGGACGGGGGCGGGAGAACGGCTCGCTCACGGCGAGAAGGATGGTGTGAGCCCCCGGCCCTGCGCAGTCCCTCTCAGCATCCACGCCGGGAGCGCAGAGGGGGCTGAGGGCCCGGGAGGTGCGGGGATGCGGGAATTCAGGGATCCAAGGACACAGGAGCCCGGCTATCCCGGGACACACGGTTAACGGGGCAGGATTAGGTTTGCAGTTTCACCACAAAACGATCTCTGGGTTATTAATGGCTGGAGATTTCCATCGCTGCTAACGGAGCCTTACCTAAGGAGAGGCTCCCCACGCGGAACTGATCCTCTTGGGGGGCTTGAATTCGTTTTAATGCCAATTTTTTAGTACCTCGCAGTCTTCTCCAGTTTTATTTCCCTTTCCTGTGCCAGACACCGTGCTCTTGGCAGCCAGGGATGCGATTCGGAGTTCTCCAGCTGCTTTGGATAACTGTCCTTTGTGACAGTTTGAAACAGGAAAAATTACTGTGGGTTTAGTATGTCATCAAATTAAGAACCAGGAAAAGCTGCAAGTGGCTTCCAAAGGTGTCAATTAACTCCAGTCTCATGTCACGAATTAGTATTTCCTCCTCTGTCTTCGTTTGGAACCTCCTGCATATCCAGGGAAGGTGTTTTCATTGTCTTCTCCATCAGTGGTCTATTCTCCATCCCTAAGTAATAAATGGAAAGTATAATCTGTAATTAAATTTAAGATCATTAGATTTTTCTAAAGTGTATAAACAGCCCCTTCGTAGCTATTTTATACTATTTAACACTATTGTATGCTATTTAATAGTATTTTGGGGGCAGATTATTGGAGTGTCCACACATATCCTAGGATTAATTCCTTACTTAATGGAAATGTGTTTGGGAAGAGCAGCTCTTAGCTTTTGCCATGCTCTGGTGTAACAATTGTGGGTTTACTTTTGTTTTACCTCTTCCCCCCATGGATTTATTCTGTCTGGGGGCTTTTCTGGCTGTAAAAATCCATATTGTGGATTTCAGGGTAAACAACTTGAAAAGGTGTTTAGTTGAGTCTTGGATTCAGTATTTAATGCCTTGTACTTGAAAAATCAGTTTAGTGGCTTTACTCAAATAGGAATTGATCCCGGATTATTAAATGTTCCTAAATCCCACCTTTAAGCAGAGCAGTTCAAAGAGTCACTGGATTATTCTGTCAGATTAACACATTATTTAACATTTTTTTTGGTTGATTTCCTCATTTAAATAATTGCTTTCTGTTTAAGTATTTTTTAAATCCTTTTTTTCGGGAAGCTGTTTTCCCACATCCCTGCATTTGTTGTATTTATTGAACAATATTGTTACATGTATTCCACATCCCTGTGTTGTTGTATTTATAAGATTAGAATTATTTATATATTGTCTATTTATTATTGCTTACAATGTTTTATGTTATAGAGGGAATTTAAAGGGAAGCAAAATAAATGCAAGGATGATGTGATTGATAGATAGATAGATAGATAGATAGATACGTACATACATACATACATACATACATACACACGTATGTGTATATCCCTGTATACATGGAATAACAGAAACTCTGCTTTATTGTGGTATGGGAAGAAAACCAGGATTTTGGCACTTGTGGAAGCAATAGAGGCAAATTTACCTCATAGAGAGAGAGAAGTATTAACAGGAAGAACTTTACTCATGACATCTCCATTTTCCACTTCCAAGTTCCCTTTTCTGCAGGAAATAGTTGGGTTTGGGGATTTCTAAATGGCTGGAATGTGGGAATTGGTGTGGAATGATTCCCTGCCTGCTTTTGGGCCTGTTTGGCACTGGGACAGTGTTGATTTGCTCCTGTAGTTTGTCATCACTGATGTAAAAAAATGGAATTATTGATTGTTTTCAGACAAGAAGGGATTTTGGTGCTGGCGGGGGCTGCAGTCAGTGTTTGC
This sequence comes from Acanthornis magna, assembly GCA_036785705.1. Taxonomy (NCBI): domain Eukaryota; kingdom Metazoa; phylum Chordata; class Aves; order Passeriformes; family Acanthizidae; genus Acanthornis; species Acanthornis magna. The sequence continues at coordinate 227,026 of JAWUZG010000664.1, forward strand.
TGGTGCTAAGCTCTGGAATCTGAATTCCTCGGGAATTAAAATGTGGCTTTTCCTCAAAAGGAAGTTTTTTATGAAGGTCTTGCGCTGCCATAGTCAAAAACTAGAAGCAAAGAGGTAGTTTTTCTTTTTCCTCTCTCTCCCAGAGCCTTGCTATGAAATATTCTGACAACTGTGTTTGAAGTGGGAATGTCAGGGGGTTGATAATGTGTTTTCTGCATGGAAAATCTGGAATCTCTTAGGTTAGTTATGTGCTAATGCTCTGTGTGTTGTAATATCCTATATGTTCTTTTTGAAAATTCCCTTTATTCGGAGCGGTGTGGGTTTGAAAGTGTTCAGAAGTAGCTTTAAATGCAGAATCATTAAACGCAGAATCTCAAGCAATAATCCTGTGCCCCAGTAGGGGAGTTTCTGTATTTATTAAAAAATGCAGCTGTTGTTCACAGCAGGTGACACAGGAACACTGAGACTTGGTCCCTGAACTGGGAGCAGTGGGACAGCAGAGGAGAGGGAAGGGATTTCTGTGTTGTTTAGTGGCATTTTTCAGCTCTGGTTTAGTCATTCTTGGTTTGTTTCCTCACAAAAATTGGGTGGTTAAAAAGGCAAATGGGTATTTCTGTTTGCTTTGGGTGGTTTTGTTCTTGCTGTTGATATTTGCATTTTGATCTGTTGCATCTGGACACTATTCCTGCTTTTATTCCATTTTTTGGATGATTTCCTTGCATATCAAGCCTGGTTTAATTGTTGCCCTTTGTTTGTCACTGTGTTATTTAAAATGCTGAATTAATTTCTTTTTCTGTGTTGTGATGGTCCAGACAGATAGATTGATCCAGTATTGCATAACAATTAACACTGCAGGGCCAGGTGTGGTTTGCAGTGTGGAAAAGGACTGGATTTTTGGTCTTTATTGATCCTGATCATTAAATTAGAGCTCTTAATTAAATAGCTTTTAATGAAGATGGTCCAGTGGGCTGCCAGCAATGAGCTGCTTTCCTGGGCAGGGTCATTTGATGTGATATTGCTGATTTTGTGATGTGGATTCTGTGGAAACCCCACAATTGATCCCTGACTTGTCAGGAGCCTCCCGGGAGCCGTGTATAATCCTTAGCCATTCATTATCCTGCCCTTGCTCCCTCCCTTCCCCTTTTTTCCACAGACACAGACCTGTTCCAGCTCTCCGGCTGCAGAGGGTTGGCAGCATGCAGCAAATGGAATAACAGACTCCTTTCCTGTGGTTTTTACATGGATGAAGGATGACAGGAATTTCTGTTGGAATCCATCCAGCGCCTGGCGCAGGTTGTCCAGGGCAGCTGGGGATACCCCGTCCCCCGAAGTGTCCGAGTTGGAGCGGCCTGGGACACCTTCCACTGTCCCAGGGTGCTCCAAGGCCTGTCCCACCTGGCCTTGGACACTTCCAGGATGGAGTGGGATGGACAGGGCTGGAAAACCTCCCCATTGTGCGGCAGGAGGATGCTGCTGGTTTGGCTTTTGGCTCCTTCTGTTCATCCCAGGGATACCAGGAGTGCTGTGGTTATTCCAGTGGGAAGGGGAGTTGGGAAGCTCACTCAGATTCAGGCTGACCTTTATTTTTCTGTCATAATTCAGATTTGTTCCCTCTGAAGTGCTGTGAAACAGGTTCACAGACCTGTGAGAAATGCAAATACTGCTGGGTACCTCAAGGTAGAAGAATCTGTATGTAGCTATAAAAAAAAAAAAACCAGGAGAACACACATATTTTAAAATATTTCTTCCATGAATCCTGCCTGTTTCGGTGTGTCCATGCTCCTCTAAATCAGCGCTCTGGCTCTGGCTTGAACTGGGGTAAGTTCAGAGCATAAGCCTCCACAGGATAATCCATAAGGAGTGTTTGGTTATTTATTTAACATGACCTTTTCACCGACAATAGAACATCAGCTCTAAAAGCATGGAAGTGCTCGGCAATCTGGGAGTGTTTCTACCACAAACAGAGGGTTGTTGTGGGGTTTAAATCTTGTGCAAATCCAAGTGGGTTTTATTGCCACAACTTGAGTTTCTATTCCCAGTCACCGAGACCATTTTGGCCTGAGTGCAGTTGAAATTCCGCCGTGTTTTTGGTGTCAATATGTTCGGAAGAGCCGAAATGTTGCTGTAAAGGTAGTGCTGGACTCATTTCCTGCTGGAGAGTGGCCAGGATCCAGTTTATCAGTGGGTTATACAAGGCTGATTTCACCTAAGGCAGGATATTCCATATTCCAGCGTGAGTATCTGTGTGGCAGGGACATCATAATGTGAGGAATATAAAACCAGCTTCAGCCTTGGGGCTTAAAACATTTTTTACTTCAAAATTACTCCAAAGAGAGAGATTTGGGCAAAAATCCATGTGTGCACAGGGATGTGCTGTTTGGCCCTATATGGTAGGGAAAAGCCTATAGATGTGTAAGAAATCGAACTTGTGAAGGTGTGTGTTTTTCAGGGACTGGTTAAGGAACATTACTGTATTCCTGTGGGAAGATGAAGGGATCCTCTGAGGCTAAATGAGGGGATCCCTGACGAGCGGTATGCACAGGGATGTTTCTCTTGTATAGACCATTAATGAGGCCCCTCCAGGCTCATTTCCCGAGGTTTTGAGGGGCAAAGGATGTCCTGAGATGGTGATGCTCCTGGAGCTGAGCCCTAATGCTGGTTTGGTTGGAATTCCAGGTGCACAATGGTCGGGAACAGCCCAGGATGTTGCTGATGTTGGTTGTTCTCTTGGAATCATGGGAACAGCCTGGTGCTGATGTTGGTTGTTCTGTTGGAATTTCAGGAACAGCCTGGTGCTGATGTTGTTGTTCTGTTGGAATTGCAGGTGCTCCGAGGCCATGGCCGGGAACAGCCTGGTGCTGCCCATTGTGCTGTGGGGCCGGCGTGCTCCCACGCACTGCGTGTCCTCGCTGCTGCTCGTGGATGGCTCTGTCATTGTCACCGGCTGCCACGATGGGCAGATCTGCCTCTGGGACCTGGGTGCTGACCTGCAGGTGATGGATCCAGAATTCCCGTTCCCGTGGCTTAGGGGCACGTCCTCTGTCCGTCCTGCCTCTCGCAGTGCTGGGATGGCCACTGAGGTCTCCCCTTATTTATGGATATGCAGGAACTCAATTGAGGGAGCTCCTAATGTGCAGCACAATTTTTTCAGTCAGCCAAATTCAATTCAAATTGAATGGAGCCAAATTCATCTCCTGATTTGTAAATATTGAGAGGAGTTTGCAAAATGCATTTTTCCCCTAAGTTCTCATTCCTGTGTATAGTCGAAAGTCTTCCAAGATGACCCATTCACTGCTGTGCTAATGAAATGTGTGTGCACATATTAATAGATACGTAACACTTGAAGTAGAAAGCTGGCATATGGATATTCTGGTCATTTCTGTGATTTTGACTTCCCATTTTCTTTCCCTGATCCCAGATCAATCCCAGAGCTCTGCTCTTTGGTCACACAGCCTCAGTCACTTGTTTGTCCAAGGCTTCAGCTTCCAGTGAAAAGCAATATATAGTGAGTGCATCAGAGAGTGGGTGAGTTTCTGAGAGTTTCTTGATGTGCAGAACTGAAATAATGGGAATTCGCCCCCAATTTATCTGTATTTCAACACCGTGTTTGATTTTTATCCTCAAGCACGAATTCCTCAGCAAATACATTTTATTTTTTGACTGGTTTTATTTATTAATCACAGCAGTAGTTTAGAGGGAGAAGCAGGAAGGATTTCTTGTGCAACTGCTGTCCAAATAAATAGACACATTTTTATCTGGAAAAGGCAGGGAACAATTTGCCTGAATAATGTTTTGGGAAGGAATTTGAGAGGGGGATGTGTCAAAATTTAGAATTTCTACCTGGGATCAATTTCAGGGCTGAGTAATCTCTTCCCATTGGATTTAAAACCAAAATGTGTTTTCATTGGGAATTTTTCTGTCTGATGGAAAGGAGAAAGCACCTCACAGATTCTGTTCTGATTAAATATTGATATAAAGTTTTAAATTAAAAAGTACTGTAAATAGGGGGAATATTTGCTCCTTTGAATTCCTGCAGGTTCTGTAATTTATCCTCATAGGGAAGAGAAGGTTGTGTGGATTCAGGAGGACTGGCAATTCCAGTTGATTTTGAGTTTCTCTAAATGCAGTTGATATAATCCCTAATAAATGGTTCAAATGAAGTTTCTCCCAGAGTAAAGGGTTTTTAAGTGTGCGGAAGCCTGGCCTATTTTCCACGTGGTTTTCCTGTGTTTCAGGGAGATGTGCCTGTGGGATGTGAACGATGGGAGGTGCATCGAGTTCACCAAGCTGGCCTGTGCACACACTGGCATCCAGGTAAGTCCTGGCAGGGACAGCAGAGCAGGAAGTGTCCTCCTGCAGGCAGCAGAATGGATTTGGGAAACACGCTTTAGATCCACAAGGAAGGAATCCCTGAATGAATCCTAAATCCATTCTGATTTGTGTTTGTTCCCATCTGTGTAGTTCTATCAGTTCACAGTCGGCACGCAGCGGGAAGGGAGACTCCTATGCCACGGACATTATCCTGAAATTCTGGTCGTGGATGCAGCCAGCCTTGAAGTTCTGTATTCTTTGATATCCAAGATCTCTCCAGACTGGATCAGCTCCATGACCATCATCCGATCCAACAGGACACAAGGTGATTATTTCCTGTGGCAGGGACAGCTCCCGCTATCCCAGGTTGCTCCAAGCCGCATCCAGACTGGCCTGGGACGCTCCAGGGATATCCTCAGTTCAGCACAAGTGAGGAAGTGCTTGGCCTCAGCCTGATTTTTGTGTTTTCCAGAGGACACCGTCGTGGCCGTGTCCGTGACTGGCATCCTGAAAGTCTGGATAATCACCTCGGAAGTCAGTCGGCTGCAGGTAGGCAAAGGCTGCTGGATTGATGACACTTCCTGGTGGGATGGAGCATTATGTTCCTGATAGTTGTGCTGCTGATATTCTTTTTCCTCTTTGCCAGTGGAAAATCAGCTTCCTGAATTTTCCTTTACTGATTGGCGTTGCCAGCAGAACTCCTAATGCTTCTCAGAGAACTGATTTCCAAATTCAGTTAGGATAATCTCCAATTTTCCCAAATCTGTTTTTCATTTGTACCATGCACTGATTTGGGTTAGGATTTTGCTGAGCAGACCATAGTGTTTTTGGGAATATTCATTATTCAGGATTATTTCGAGCTCCGTGTTATTTAGCATTTCCTGTGTACTAATTAATAAATTCCTAAAGGAGATTTGTCCCCGGTGTCAAACCTAAGGTAAATCAACTCTTCACAGAAACCTCTAGTAAAAGATGTTTATCAGCTAAGAAAAAATCACCTTTTATCTGGGAATGGAATGGGAGTGGAATCTGCTTCATTCCAGCTTCCTACCTGGCTGCAAGGTCAGCCCCACTAATCTGTCCTGCGGGGGAATTTGGGAGGCTTAAGTGCCCAAAGAGGACACCACGTGCTCCAGCAGATCTTCTTAGGAGGAGTAATGGAATAAAAACTCCTCCAAACGTTCATGTTTTTTGTAGAAATCAGCAATCTGGCATCTTGAGAAATGCCCAATCTTTTTTCTGTGGTCCTGAGTTCAATTTGAGCAGGAAGAAGTTGGTTTAGTGCTGGCTCTCTTTGGTTTAGGACACTGCCCCCGTGTTTGAGGAGGAGTCCAAGCCCATCTACTGTGAGAACTGCCAGAGCATTTCCTTCTGCGCCTTCACCCAGTGCTCGCTCCTGGTCGTGTGCTCCAAGTACTGGAGGGTAAGGCAGAACCCTTACATCCTTCTCCCTCAGGAATCTCAGTTAAATGACACAAAAACATTTAGGCCAAGATGCTGCAAGTCTTTGTCATGTATCTCTGTTATATATTTGATGTATTTCTTTATGTTTAGTCCAAATCTCTGCCCATGGTGCAGGTTTGGAACAAGACCATCCTTAAGGTCTTTTTCCCGACAAGCCATTCCATGATTCTGTGATATTGAACCTAAAATCAGCTGCTGCCTGGGCATTTTAATGTGTCATTAACTGGTTAATAACAACAGACTTTGCTGTTTCCTCTCAGGTTTTTGATGCTGGAGATTATTCCCTCTTGTGTTCAGTCCCCGCTGAAAATGAGCAGACCTGGACTGGTGGGGACTTTGTGGCAGCTGATAAAGTGATTGTATGGACAGAGGATGGACAAAGTTTCATCTATAAATTACCAGCCAGGTACTCCACAAAAAAATATCCCATCTATTTAATTTAGGGTGAATTTGAATTGAACTGAATTAATTGAAGAAGCATTGAAATATTGGTATGGTAAGGGAAGGCATATAAATACAAAACTATAAAATTAATTCAAAATTAGGCATCATGAGGTTAAAAATGGCAAGAGTAAAATCAAAGGCTTTTCTTCTGACATCTTCATGGTGTGTGAACATGTTTGTTCTGGGGTTTTATCTTGAATATTCCCACATAAATCATGTGGGAACTCCCTGCTCGCCCTCTTGTGATCAGAGCATGAGGATGGGAGCAACATCCATGTCCTACTGTAGGAATCACTCTCTAAATCCAAGGAATTTGACTCCTTCCTTTGTTCTTACACCCAGCTGCCTCCCGGCCAGTGATTCATTCCGCAGGGATGTGGGGAAAGCAGTGGAAAACTCAATTCCACCTTTATTGTACAGCGTGTTGGACAGAGCAGAGAAACAGGTAAATGTGTTTCTTTGGCGCTTTTGAATGGACTGTGTTTGGTTTTGTCCTGCCTTTAAAAGGAAGGAAGCCTGGAGCTGAGCACGTGCTTTGTGCGTGATCTGAGGCTGTTCCTTATTTTTTGAACAGCTCCTCATCTGTCCTCCCGTGACTCGGTTCTTCTGTGGCCAGAAAGAGTTTTCCTACAAGCTCTTAATCCAGGGAGACTCCTCAGGGAGGCTGTGCATTTGGAGCATTCCCGACACCCTTGAGCAGCAGGAGAGTGCAAAAGGTACCTCATTAACAGTCAGATCTTGGTGGTTTCTGTGTGCTTGTGCTGGGTAAAGCCCTGCTGGCTCTCCCACAGATCACGAAGTTGGGGTTCAGTTGTTACCTCCTTGGAGGAGCTGTAGTGACTTCATTTTTTCAGATCTGTTCGAAACTTTAATTAACTTTATTCTTGTAGCATGTGACTTCAATTCCAGTAGGGAATCCCATAGTGGTTGGGTTGGGAGAGACCTTCAACATCCAATTCCAACCTCCAATGCCTCGCACTGGACACGGTAGCTCAGATCCTCCTGATCTTCTCCCTCCTTTTCCCAGGCCTGCAAACAACCACCTCCATCTCCCTGCAGGAAGCTTTTGACCAGCTCAGCCCCCGTCCCGCCGGGATCATAGACCAGCTGAGCATCATTCCCAACATGAGCGAGCCGCTGCGGGTGACGGCCAGCGTGTACATCCCGGCGCACGGGCGGCTGGTGTGCGGCCGCGAGGACGGCAGCATCGTCATCGTGCCGGCCACGCAGACTGCCATTGTGCAGCTGCTGCAGGGGGAGCACATGCTGCGCAGAGGTACGGGGAGAGATGCTGGAAACTGCTGTTCCGTGCTGTGCCGGGAATCCTAGGGAATAGCGATGGAGTTGTTGACCCAGCCGAGGGCAACTTGGATATTTCTCCGGGGGCTTGGAGAGGCAGGAGCAAAGACAAGACAAGGGAGCATCTCTGGCTTCTCCAGAATTGTTCCTGGCATTGTGTTGCTGGATATTGATGTGCCAGTAGAAATGTCAGTGGGAAAAGCCTTCTGGGATTGCTGGTGGGATCCGTGTGTTGTGCTTGGGCTGCTGTTGGACATGTGGGTTCCATGTAACATTATCTTAAGAGCTTTGGGATCTGAGTTGCAGAACAAACACTCGATTGTGGTTGAATTTCTGTTTTTCCACTCGCCAGGCTGGCCCCCTCACCGGACACTCCGAGGCCACCGGAACAAGGTCACGTGTTTGCTGTACCCTCACCAGGTCTCCTCCCGCTACGACCAGAGGTACCTGATCTCAGGCGGGGTGGATTTCTCCGTCATCATCTGGGATATCTTCTCGGGAGAGATGAAACATATCTTCTGTGTCCACGGGGGAGAAATCACCCAGCTGCTTGTTCCACCAGAAAACTGCAGTGTAAGTTCTCTGGGGTAACCTTTCCAGCACCTCCTTGAGAATGGGAATGCAGCATGGAATGCTGAAAATGCAGCACCGACCCAGCTCTTGCAAGAGCATCACTAAAAATAGCTTGATTATTCTGTTATTTATTATTTGTTTCATTATGTTTTAATTATATAAAGGATTGGAAATAGGGAACTTATTAAACCAATTAAAAATAGGGTATAGAGACAATTTTGCCTCTTGTAACTTGGCTGAATAAATAGAATTTAATGAACAAAATTGTATTGATTGAAAACTCTGGGGTTTGCTCAGCAAAATGGAGTTTAATACCCATTTGCTCTTTATGATGTGCAAAGGATGGATTAAAGGGCATTTCTACTCAGGGAATTCTGCTCCCAATGACCTCGGTGAGTTTGACCATTGATGTAGGTGCCAGAGTTTTGTTTATAAAGGAGGTTTTTGGTCACCTTGCTTGGCCCAGTGGGGGAAAGGTTTTTAATACCAACTCTCTGCATTATGATTAAGCTTTTTCTCTTTTTTCCTTGATTAGGCAAGAGTCCAGCACTGTATTTGCTCCGTTGCCAGTGATCACTCCGTGGGTCTGCTGAGTCTGAGGGAGAAGAAATGCATCATGCTGGCATCCCGCCACCTCTTCCCAATCCAAGTGATCAAGTGGAGGCCGTCCGATGACTACCTGGTGGTGGGATGCTCGGATGGCTCCGTGTACGTCTGGCAGATGGACACTGGTGAGCTCAGAGTTGTTGACTAATCCATTTTTAATGGATATAGATAGAGACTGGCTTTTAGTGCTGTCAAAGCTGTGTCTGAGGGGAGAATTAAAACACTTTTTCACGTTTATATTTGGAGCTTATCGCTCCAGGTGTTCCCCAAACTAGCGATCAGTACAGAATCACACTGGGGGAGTTTTGAACCTCATGGAAATTTAGGGAAAATTCCATCCTCTGAGGAATGTTACTTCAAGCCCAGCTGTTAAAACACAGAAAGTTCTGCACTGCATGTAGGTCTTTTTGCTGTGTGATCTTTGGGATGCTGAGGTGTTCCTCCCCAACTCCTGCCGTTCCAGGAGCACTGGACAGGTGTGTGATGGGAATCACAGCGGTGGAGATCCTGAACGCCTGCGACGAGGCCGTTCCGGCAGCCGTGGATTCGCTGAGCCACCCTGCCGTGAACCTGAAGCAGGCCATGACCCGCCGCAGCCTGGCTGCTCTCAAGAACGTGGCCCACCAGAAGCTCCAGACTCTGGCCACCAACCTCCTGGCCTCCGAGGCCTCAGACAAGGTGGGTGCGCTTCGGCCAGCAGCACCTGGAGCGTGGGTTTCCTGAAAGGAGTGAAATATGGGAAGTTTCCATCATTGTAACCAGCAGGTTCTCAGCCAGAGCTCTCCACAACCTAAACGGGGTTGTTCCCCAGTTCTGTTTCTGTCCATGATCCCACTTCAGCGTGTGTCCCGCTCTTTGGTTTTATTCAGGTTGAGTTACAGAATCTGGAGTCATGGAATGGTTTAGGTTGGAAAAGCCCTCTAAGACCGAGTCCAAGCATTCCCCAGCACTGCCAAGGCCAGCACTGACCCATGTCCCCAAGTGCCACATCCACAGGGCTTTAAATCCCTCTGGGGATGGGGACTCCAGCGCTGCCCTGGGATTGGACAGCCCTTTCCATGAGGAATTGTTCCCTGTATCCAGCCTGAACTTCCCCTGGCACAGCTTGTGGCCAGCAGAGTGCAGCAGTGCTCCGTTCCCAGCTTCTCCCATTTATCCCTTTCTTTTGCCTTCTGCTGTCACCTTCTGTTCGGAGGGAAATCTCCCGTAGTGAGAACATTCCTTAGAGCACCACCAGGATGTTTCCATAAAGAAATGTGAGCTCAGGGCTTCTGCTGCTGTTCCTGCTGTATCCAGGCGGAATCGGGAATGTTGTGTTTGTACCTGCACGTTTTATGTGTGGGCTCCTCATCCACTAAAGGTGCTGGGAATGAAGGCATTAGGGAGAATAATGCTTAAAAACTTACATTAATGTTGTAGTTTCCAGTGTTCTTTCTGATGTTGTTCAGCTTTTATCCCATAGCACCTTCATTCCCTCCCTCCTCCTTTTTTTCCCCCTAATGAGGGAGGGAAGGAGGGAGAAGATGGGCTTGAGCAGAATGCCCAAGTGGTGCAGTAATTGCGGGTCTGGGTGAATTTGAGCAGCTTCTTTTCCAATGGCATATATTGATTCTATAGTTCACCCTCCAAATATGTACTATTTAATGTGTTCTAAGCTTAATAACAAAGGTTGGAATTTTGCTGTTCCTTTTTCTGTTCCTACTGTGATCTCGTAGGATTCAGGAGAAGGAAATGTGAACTTGGAGAGCTCAGTTTATCTACAAACATCTGTAAATTGAATTGTTGTGTTTTATGGGTGTGACTTTCAAACTTGGCTCATTCACAGCTTTCCGCATGGAAATTCCAATTTGTTCTCTTGTTTTTACAGGGGAATCTACCGAAATATTCCCATAACTCCCTGATGGTTCAGGCCATCAAGACAAACTTAACAGACCCAGACATCCACGTGCTGTTCTTCGACGTGGAGGCGCTGATTATCCAGCTGCTGACGGAGGAGGCCTCCCGGCCCAACACGGCCCTCGTTTCTCCAGAGAATTTACAGAAAGCCTCCGGCGGCGCCGACAAGGGCGGCTCCTTCCTCACCGGCAAACGAGCAGCCGTGCTCTTCCAGCAGGTCAAGGAAACCATCAAGGAGAACATCAAGGAGCACCTCCTGGATGATGAAGATGAGGATGAAGAGGCCATGAGGCAGAGGAGAGAAGATGGTGACCCGGAGTATCGCTCCAGCAAATCCAAACAGCTGACTTTGTTGGAATATAACCTAACCATGGATACAGCCAAGCTCTTCATGTCGTGCCTGCACGCCTGGGGGCTGAACTCCGTGCTGGATGAGCTGTGCCTGGATCGCCTCGGGATGCTGAAGCCGCACTGCTCCGTGTCTTTCGGCCTCCTGTCCCGAGGTGGCCACATGTCCCTGATGCTCCCTGGCTACAACCAGCCCGTGGGCAAAGCGGCCTTGGAGGAGCTGGGCAGGAAAATGTCCATGACGGAAGGCTTGGGAAAGGGCACGTACGGAGTGTCCCGGGCTGTCACCACCCAGCACCTGCTGTCCGTCATCTCGCTGGCCAACACGCTGATGAGCATGACCAACGCCACCTTCATCGGGGACCACATGAAGAAAGGCCCCACCAGGTATGGCAAACGCTGCCAGAGCTGTTGGCAGTCTCTGATTTAGCGTTGGATTTGGTGTAGTTTTCCCTTGGGATGCATTGAATGGCTCCGAAAGCCTTCGGGGCTGGAGCTGATGTGTCTCTCCATGGATATTTCGTGTTTAGGCCGCCCAGGCCAGGCACCCCCGAGATGGCCAAGGTGAAGCCGCCCCCTCCGATGTCCAGCCATGCAGCACAAGGGCAAATCAAACAAGGTAAAAAACACTTCCTTTGGAACCCTCAGATCTGTTATTCCAGCTCTTTACCGAATTTAACGCCTTATTATCAAGAGAGAAAATCATTGCATGGGAGGAAAAAGTAGTGTAGTATTGTAATATTAATCTAGATGAAATTATTGAGGATTAGGACCTGTTTAAGGATCAATAGAAGATGCTGATTCTGCATTCATTAAATCATTCCCTGACAAGGAATTTTTGCCAGTTTCAAGCACTCCCAAACATTCTGGTGTAGAGGAGGCTTAAAGCCTGTAACTAAAGGCTCTACACACTCATCCCAAAGTGTTTCTGTGGGAATGATCCCAGCTCGGTGCCAGGATCAACTCCTTATGCTGGAAGAGCACAAGCAGCTCCAGCAAAACCAGGCGAAAAACTCCAGAGTGAAGCTTTAGTTTCCGTCTGGGGTGGGTTTGTGCATCTATAATTCATATTTTTCCAAAATTAAGCGGCTTTTTTGATCCACCTTCTCCAAGCGGGGTTCGGAAGGGATTGACTCCCACTGCCCCGTGCCTCCCACGTGCCACGGGTGTGGAAGGCCTGGAAAAAGGAGGTTGGATGCATCTGTCCCCTGGTGACAAAAGCAGTTCCCTGCCTGCAGAGCAAACAGCCCATTCCAAAGACAATGCTCCATCCGTTCGGGAGCTTGAGCCCATTGTTGTTCTGCAACGGAGTAAAAGGCAGGGATTAGCTGGAGGATGCTCGTGCAGGACATCTGGGCACTGGCTGAGGGAGGAAGTGGCAGCAGTGACCTCCCAATCCCACGGTGACCTCGGCATGTGCGGGCCAGAAGGGCTGCACAGCTTCCCATGGGATAATAGCGGAGTCACGGAGCGCTCGGGGCTGGATGATGCTTGGGACTGCCTGGCAATCACAGTTACCCCAGAAATGAGGATCCCAAAGGGCTCTGCAGGGCTGGAGGTGGCTCTGGGGGACATTTCGGGGCCAGTTCCTGGTTGGATTTGATGATTTCCCAGGGCTTTTCCAGCCTTAACGACTTGGTGAAATGGGAACTTCCAACATAGATGTCCCAGGTACTGGGTTGGGCTCCAGGCCTGGATTTGTGTCCTTCTCCTTCATGCATTTTGGCATTCCTGTGATAAAAAGTTGTATTTGCTTGCTTGGAGGCCCATTTAAAATGCACTTAAATTCCAACCAACCCTCAGGAATTCATTCTGGGACATCTTGGAGTGACAGATGGGGCAGCTCGGGCTGATTAAGGCTTATTTTTTTGGCTTTTAATGCGTAGTACAAATTCCAAATCTATGGAAATATGGGAAAAGCACGAGAAGCAGCAAAATTCCTGGGTTTCTAATTTACAGTCAACCATGAAGTTAAACCAAACGCACCTGCCTGAAAACATATTTAAAATCACTTGATTTAGATGTGCTTTGGTCTTTTCAAAACATCCCAGTTTCTCTTACTGTCTCCACGTTCCTCTGCAGCTGCATGTCTGCCTCTTCCTTCTTGGAAATCCTGAAATTCTCATTAAGTTGAATATTATTTTGAAGCTGAATATTATTTTGAGTTGAATATTATTTTGAAGCTGAGTATTATTTTTAAGTTGAATATTTAAGTTGAAGATCATCACAGTTCCCTCTTGTTTTCCGTTCTCCGTTGATATTAATCTGTTTTTCTGCTGCTCCTCTCCTCACTTCCCTCTTTTTTTCTCTCTTTTTATTTCTTCTTTCCTCTGCAAGTTGCTCCTGCTGCTGCTTCCAGCACGGAATCTGGGCACTCTGACACTTCTGCTTTCCATTCCTGTTTCTTAGTCAACGAAGGTATTCCTTCCTCACTTTTCTACTTATGCTTTACTTCCAGCTAAAATCCTTTCTCATTGTTATTTTCATTTGATTTCGAAAGGAATTTTTCTTTGCTAGTGTGTTACCTGGGGGTGAGTTCCCTGTTGGCTTTTAACAAAAAAAAAAACAGTTTCACACCACTTAAATCTGATTTTTGGTGTTGATGAAGATTTGGGGTTTACTTAAATTACTTGGGGTTGGTGGTGGGGGTGAGTTTGGTCTGGTAAAGATTTATTGCCATTGTTAAAAATGTCTTTGTACAAAGTTGCTTGAAATCAGAATCTTTAACACCAAGGTGTAAATTCCTGCTTTCTTGCACCTTTTTAACTGGATATTCCTCTTTTTAATCCTTGTTTCTTGAGGGGAAATTGCCATCATGCTTTCTGTAGCACCGTGAGGAGGTACTAGTGAAAATATTTAGATTTTTATGCTCAGGATTGCTGAGAAATTAAAAATCTGGTTCTATATGTTCACCTGAAGTGCTTCTCGAATCAATGGCATATTGAATATAATATTGGATATAATACCAGACATATATATTAAAAACAATATTACATGGAGTGTTTTGCAAGCATTTTTACACCCTGTGTTATTGGAATTGCGTGTATTTCTCTCCTGGTTTTACCTGCACGGTGATGCAGAACTATGGTAGGAATTCACCTGGATTAATGTGTTAAAATAAAGATTCAGGTGGAAAAATATGGATAGCAGGCAAACTGTGCTTGGATATATTTGCATAACTTCAAATCAGGACAGAAAATTCCGCGTGTTCCTCAAAAGGGTAATTCCTATGAGTTTGCTGTAATTCATTTATGAAATGTCACCATGAATAAACTCACCTGAACTTCAGCTCTGTTGATTCCTGGTGTTCCTGCTGTGTTTTCCCAGGCTGGAGCCAGCTGGCTGCCATGCACTGCGTGATGCTCCCGGACCTGCTGGGGCTGGAGAAGTTCCGGCCTCCTCTCCTGGAGATGCTGGCACGCCGGTGGCAGGATCGCTGCCTAGAGGTGAGCTCACCCTCCGATTTTGGGATTTACGCCGTTTTCCAGTGATTCAATTCTCCCTTCGTATAAAAAGCCCCACATCGTTCTTTTCTACCCCAAATGCTGCCGTTCTTACTCCCGATTCAGGACTGTTTTCTCGTTGAGCCCTGGTTTAACGCGGTCCGGAATGCCGTGTGAATAGACACACGTATGGGGTTTTGCCCCGGGGGAGCTGTGTGGTGTCCCCTCGCTGACCGCTCCCCCGTCCCCTGCAGGTGCGGGAGGCGGCGCAGGCGCTGCTGCTGGCGGAGCTGCGCCGCATCGAGCAGGCGGGACGCAAGGAGACCATCGATGCCTGGGCGCCCTACCTGCCCCAGTACATGGACAGCGTCATCTCCTGTAAGGAATGCCCTGGGGAAACGGGGGGAAAGGGCCTGGAGAACCCCAAATTCCCAGTAATCCATCCAGTCCCGGCTGCTTCGGCTCATGGTGGCTCCTGCAAAGCTGTCCCAGGCCGCCGGGAATTCACAGATACTCCCCTCAGTGAGAGAATTGCATCCTCCTTAAAATGAGCTTTTTTCCCCTGAAAATGTGCTCTCTATTAAACACCAACTGATTTTAGAATGTCTAACCGTGGCATTAAATCGAAATGGAATGCACTAATGCCATGGATGGTAGGATGTGTTTGGAATTGCTCTGAGCTCACTTAGACTGGAAGCCTTTCCAGTGGGTCAAAACTAGCAAATTGGAATGAAGTTTTTATGGTAAGTGTTGGAACTCTTGGAATTAAGGATACAGAGTTGGAGGAATTCAAAGGAATGAGAATTATTTGGCTTATAACAGACTTGTGAAAAGTCTCATTTTCTGCTAGAAAGAGAGGGAAGAGAATAGGAAAGATAAAGAAATACTCCTTTTTTCCTACATCCTCCACTCCTCCCAACTTTGCAATTTGATATCAAGGCATAAATTGCAAATAATAAATTGATAAATATTGATATGGGGGCAAAAATCAGCTGATTTTTGGGTCCAGCAGACTCAAATTGGTGTCAGATTCTGCAAATGAAACTCTCCTTTGGAAGGGATTCCTTTGAATAACAAATTCCTATTTTAGTTTGTTCATTTCTAGATTTAGCGTGCTCAGTGTCAACATTTCCTTCAAACCCTGTGGGGGCCCCAAAGCCTCGGTGTGGGGCCAGGCCTGTCTGGCAGATCCTGGAACAGCAGTGGCCTTCCACCAGACCAGGTTGTTCCAAGCCCCGTCCAGACTGGCTTGGGACACTTCTAGGGAAGGGGAAATAATCCGTGTTATCCCTGGAAAGCCAAATAAATACCCAATTTTGCTGTTTCTAGATGAGGTTGAGCATCTTGTGCGAGGTTGGAGTTGAAGGAGCCCAAAGCAAGGCAGGACCTGAAGGAATGAAGTTTAGCTGCTGCAGGAAACAGGGAATTATTTCCCCAAATCCCTGATTCTGGGGTGTTGGGTTGTTCCCTGCAGCTGGAGTGACCACAGAAGCCCTTCAGACCGGGACTGCCGCCCCGGATCCCTCGGGAACAGAAGCCAAAGTGCAGGAGGAGGAGCATGACCTGGTTGATGATGACATCACAGCAGGTGAGCATTCGCATCATTAATATCAGCAAGGTAATTAATATGTCTCTATTTTAATACCTTTGGAGCTCTTCAATCTGCCCACAACCAACGTTAGTTCTTCAAAAATAAAGACTTTCTATGATTCTTTGGAATTCTTTATCATTATCCCATAAATAATATGTTCTGGTGGAAGATCTGATTTAAGGGTGCTGCATTCTGAATTTTGATTTCAATGGGATGCAATTAGGTTTGTATTGGAAGAATAGAGGGAAAAGTAAGAATTTGGAGAGAATTTTGCCTCAGCTTTTTTCTCCCATTAAGACCGATATTTATTGATTGGATTGCTGGTGTGTGGGGCTCACCAGGATCTTGTCCAGCTTGGGATTCCCCAAATTCTTCCAGTTACCCACATCATGTCTTAAAAGGATGCACCTCAGCTTTGGCAGTGGAAACATTTTAGCTGAGCTGGCTTAAATACTCGTAGGAAATTCTTAATACACTGCAGTGGCTCCTAAACATTTCAAAAGTTATTTAGAAGATTTGGTCTGTGTTCAAATCTCCTTTTAATGCCTGCAAGACTTTTTTGAGTAACTAAAAACAGAGCAAATGTTTTGCTGAAATAATTCACATGTGAAGAGCAGCATTTTTTCCCAGTTGGGCACAAGTTCTCCTGGCTCCAGTGGTAAGAATTTGGGAATCTGGTTATTAATTGGCTTATTCCAAGTGTATTTTGAATTACTTTTTATTGTGTCATTTATAGACTTTCTGATTTTGGTTCCACCTAACTAAAGTAATCTAAAACTAATTCCACAGTGATTTTTTTTTCTGATGTGTTATTACAATTCTTTTACTCTTTTACTTACTGCAATTGAAGAAATCAAATATTTCAGAAGAAAATATTGCAACAAATGGCAAGTTGTGGCCATACTGGGCTTTTCTAATTTTAGTTTTCAATGTTGAGCTTTTAATAATATTGATTTTTAATAATATTGAGCTCTGGGGCTCCTTTGGCAGTTTCTCTTCCTCCCTGCAGAGCCAGAGGGATTGGAAGGGCGAGCAGCAGGTGCTATTTCCCATTGCGTCCCTCCCGTTTTCCAGCCCCAGAAAATGCGGGCTGGATTGGAGATCCACAACAAATGGCACCATCTGGCAGCCCCAGCGGAGAAGCCCCTGGCCCCCCATTCCACACAAAATTCCTGCTGAGTTTCCTTTAAGGAGGTTCCAGTGGAGCTGAGCACCTCCCAAAACCTGTCACAGGATTTTTGTGTCCCCCAAACCCAGCCGGGAGAGGTGAAGAAGCTTTTAATTTGTATTTAGCCACTCACTGGAACCCATGCACCATATCAGGGACTATTGTGTGCCGTTCCCAAAAAAAGGGAGTTTGGCATCCCAAACTGGGTCCCTTTCAGATGCTAATGGAAAAACGCAGAATGTCTCGTCCCAGTGCTGTGTCCTGTTACAATTGCAAATGGAGTGTGAGCGCAGGGACAGGGGGATTTGCCGTGGGGAAGTTGGGCTTTGAGGGAGTTTTGGGGTGTACTAACAGGAATTCTGAGCTCAGGGAGTACCTACCAGGTAATTGTACCCAAATTAACGGAGAATTTGGGTTCCTGCTGTTTGCAAGCAGCTGTTTGTGGGAAAGCGTGAAATGCTGAGGCACGCTCTGTTCCTTTTTCCTTTTTAAAGGAATATGACTCAGGAAAAGGGGCTTTTCCAGCCAAGCCGGTGCTGGGAAGCTGTGGGCATCTGCCAGGGAAGCAGATGTCCCCCAGTAAGCCCCATTCAGCTCCGTGAGGGCTTTGGGGCTGGACATCTGTGGGATCAGCATCTGCCGCTCCGGATGTTCGTTAGGGAAGTTCCCAACTCCACAAAACCCGTTTGGGGCTGGTTCCCAATTAAGGGAGAAGCATTGGAGTGGAGCTGGGAGCTGTGGGCTGCCCATGCTCCGTGCTCAGCCCCTTCCCTGGGAGTGTTCCAGGCCTCCAGGGGAGGGTTCCCTGCCCATACAAGATTGTGGAACTCTGAGAAATTCAGGTTTGCTTGGGAAAAGGTTTTGGGGTTTTTTGGGTTTTTTTTTGCATTTGGACTGTAACTACTCAAAATTAAATCTTATGCATCACTATTTGCTCCAAGTGATCCTGTGGGAAAGTTGTCACTAAAGTTTAAATCCAGTTAATTTAAGTATTAAAGATCTTTGGTCTAAAGGCCCTTTATATTGAGTTTTTATTAGCAATAAAGAGATCTTTAAAAAATTAAGATGATCATGCTTTCAATGTCCCCTCTAAGGGAAATTCTGATGGATGAGCCCAGTGCTTTAAAACCTGGATTAAAGGTGCCTGATACTCCCCATCCGAGCAGCACAGAATCCATTTTGTCTCTGCCTATTTCCCTGGAAAAGGCTGCAGCATCCTCACCCATTTTGTGTTCCCAGATGCTGCAGCACAGTGAAATATTCCCTCGTAAAAGGTACAGCCCAGCAGAAAATTACAGTCAACTGCAAGAGATGGGAATGGCTGCAAAAATACTCATTTTATGTGTGGAAAAGCACATTTGCTACCTGCAATTAAAGAAACTAAGTTGTGATTTCTAATGCATGATGGCTCCCATCACTTAAAGAGCTCTGCCATTAAATTATTCCCAATTTAGAATTCCAGATATTCCAGGGAAATGATTGTATTGACACCATTCATATTAGAAATGAGTAATTGGCACTGAATTGTTACAGCAAACATAATATTTTTAACAGGATTTAATAAGGATTAATAATTAATTAATAAGAAATTCCTTGCTGAATTCCAGATCTCTCTAGATAAAGGGAGTACTCCAGTCAAACCAGTCCAAATCTGGATCTCCCATTCGGAATTATGCTGATTTTTTATTCCAAGGGACTGAAGAGTAAAAGCAGTTCCAACCCTTCAGGATCAGCAGCTGAGGCCAGGAGATCCCTGATGGGCTCCCTTATCCTGTGTTTTCAGTCAGCTTCTCTTGGGCAAATGGAATGCCAGCATTTGAGCCATGCATGGATTATCTGCAGCGTGGTTTCTTGTTGATATTTTCCAGTTCTGGGCTCGATTCTGGGAGCAGGGAAAAGGTTGATGAGAAAATGTTGAGTCTGGTTTGAAATCTGGGTTTGATTCTTCCTCATCCAAAAGGGAACTCCTGGATGTCAGAATTCCCAGGCACGGCTGATGGCAGATACAGGGAAGGGTTCCTTCCCACATTTCTGTGTGTCTCCAGGATGGGCTGCCAGGGAGAAATTCCCAAAATTCCTCTTGGTGTCAGCCCTTGCAGGCAGGAATTTCAGCTCCCTTGCCAGGCTCCCCAGGTCCCTTCTGTGCTGGGCCAGCTGAGGGAGCTGTGGATGTAGGAATGGCCCCACTTCCAAGCAATCCAGATACTTCTAGTAGCAGAGGTTGGTGATGAGTAACCACAGGTTTTATAAAATATTTTCCTGTTTCCCTGCCTTTTCCTTGTGTTCACTGTAACAGGGATTCCTCGATAATGTTTTCATTTCAGATTTTTTTTTAAAGAGTCCTGAAGACTCCCTGTGTGTTGAGCAAATAATTGTATCCATTTGAAATTTCTATTTCCAGTATTTCTGTATTTCCACATGTTATTTTATGCACGTGAAACGCCGTGAGTAGATCCCAGCCTGATGTGAATGTTGTTGGGGTGCATTGGCACCGGGGGATTCTCCGGGACTCTCCCGCTGCTCGGAGCAGCGCTGGGCACGGATTTGGAGGGTCAGGATGCTGTGGATCGGATTTGAGGTTGGATCCCGGCTCTGTGCCCAGCTCCTCCTGCAGCATGGAGCTACTCCCAGCTTGCACCTACTGGCAAATCCAGAGCACACCTCTCCTCAAACCGCTTTCCGCTTAACTCCGATCCATTGATTCCTCTTCCAGTTAAACCTGGAGAACTTGCTCGGGCTTTAATCCTTTTATTGTAAGCTCGGCTGAAATTAATTTTCCCCCAGAAGTGTGCAAAGCCAATTAACGGGAGCTCGGAGTTAGGGAGTGGAGTGCTCCAAAGTGTTAAATGCAGCCTGACCTCGTGGCCGCACTCCCGACGGAACGATCGATAGCCCGCAGCCTCTGAAACCATGGAAATTTGGGAACATTTTCAGACATTTCCAACCCTTCACCAGTCTGCTTCGAGCATTTGTGGGGCTGTAACACTTAAAAATGGAGATACTTGGAAATATTTTGGATTATTTTTGTCTTGGGTGCCATCGGTTTGTCTTAAACTGAAACCGGGATTTTTCCAACTGAAATCCCGAAGGTTTTTGTCCTTCTGGCACCACAGCTTCTGTTTTCCACACAGACCTATTGGAGGTTATTAATTTTCTCCCAGTGATAGGGTGATCAAGCGTCCTGTCAGGAAAATGGATCTGTGTGTCAGCCCTTGCCGTGATTAAAGGGAGACGCGGCGCAGGGAGAAAATACCAAATTTTCATGGCCAGATGAAGGCCTCCTCATTCAGGTGTTATTCCGGTGGAAATTCTGCCTGGCAGTTCGTTTGGGGGACATCATTCCCATTAATTGGGGGATTCCTATCATAATTTTTTTTAAAAGATGCAAGTATTAGGGAATTTTTTTCTTCTCTTTTTAAGCAGGTTATTCCCCCATCCAGAGGTTTGCAGGGGGATGGTTGGGATTTTGTTGCATTTGAAGGGTTTGCTTGGTCAGCTTTTAATTTCTTGGAGTTTTGGGAGGTTTGGGGGATTTTTTGAGGTAGAAAATCCTCCACTGCAGCTGTGAGGATCAAACTGTCAGATTCCAGATTGCTCATGGAACACTGGATCTCTCCCAGCCTGTCCTGGTTGGAATTTCTTGTGGGGTTAACAAAGAGTTGGGGCTGGAGGCACAGGGCGGGCAGCAGGAAGGAGCTCAGCTCCCAGTCCCCAGCCCAGGCCTGGCAGCTTTCCAGTGGAAAATAGTGGATGAGGGTCAGATCAAGGTGGAGCTTGGGGATTCGCAGTAGGATTTTTTTTGCCATTCCAAGCTGATACATGGAAATTCTGTTCATGCAGGTTCTGTGGACTCCCCATCCCTAGCAGTGTCCAAGGTCAGGTTGGACAGTGCTTGGAGCAACCTGGGCTAATGGAAGGTGTCCCTGCCCATGGCGATGGGATGATCCTTAAAATCCCTTCCCGCCCAAACCATTCCATGGTTCCAGAATTCTCTGAGCCTGTAATGTGCAGGATGCTCCCGAACGCTCCCTGCGGGATGTAGCGAAGGGTTAATGCGGTCTGGCTGTAATCCCTGGATGCAGGGGGAGGGCCCTCAGTGTTTAATTTCCTCCTGGAAGCAGCACATGTGTTGGCTTTTCCTTTCTTCCCGGCCGGAGCGCGGCAGGGCCGGGGTCAGCGCCCGGCTATTGATCCGCATCCCGCCGGCCCTGCTCCCGCAGCTGCTCCGCTCCCGCTCCCGCAGCACCGAGAGCTCTGATCCATGGCCGGGCTGTGCTCAGCCGGGCGGGGCAGGGAGCCCGGGGAAATGGGATAAAACCAGCCTGGAGCGGGAGTTGGTGCCCATCCATCCCTGCCTCAGGTGTCCCCGGCACCTGGAACGGGGCGGGAGCCGCGGCTCCGGCAGTCCCAGGGTGTGTGACATCCAGCGGGACGCGTGCAAATGGTGACGGGAGCCTGGCAGAAATGGCTGTTGGACAGTTCCAACCGTTCCCTTCTCTGCTTTGTTCCAGACCGTTTTCATCCTTCTTCCTCCAAAGGCAGTTGCTATTGATTTTTTCCCTTTTTTTCCCCTCCCTTCCCATTGTTAAGCTTTCCGTTGTTTTTCTCTCCCTTTTGGCTGGCAGGGTTGCCCAGCCACAGCTCCTAAAATTTGGTGAACTTCCTTGTTTTCCCCTGGAGCCCCATGGATGTCATTAACAGAGATGTCCTGTGCGCCTCATTAATCCAGCCTTCGTTAATCCACAGGCCTCATCCCGTGTCAGGTGATGCCTCCCAACTCCTTGGCAAACAGAAGGATTCAGACTTCCTTATTTTTATAGAACAGGTGGAAGGAAATTTCCCAGGATGCTGGGAATTAATATCTAGGTAAAAGTGGACTTTATTTGTCAGAATAAGTGATTGGGGTGGTTTCATTCCGGTAATTTCTTCTAAGATTTTGGGATTTTACTCCAAATAAAAAAATTTCCGGTGCTTAGTGGAATTCAGGATCCATGGACTGTGTTAAGTTAATAACACATATTTCAGTTTTATATAAAGTTCATAATTACAATTTTTTCCCACTGTTAAAATCCCATATATAACATTTTACCGTGTGAAAATACCAGTTTTTAATGGTGTGTACTGTTATCCTCAAATTTAGTAGGAAGCTGGATGTGGTGATGGATGCTGTATCAAAAAGATCCTTTCATATGACGTATATCATGCAAAGAGCTTACCCTGAAAAAATCCATCTTTTAAAAACAATTAAAATTGTTTTTAAAAGATGGATTTGAACAAGAATCTAAGAACATGAAGCAACCCAAAAACTGCTAGATAAACATAGAATTCCACAGATCTTTTATCACTGAGCAAAAAAACCTGGGAATTAGGGAGTTTTCTGGTGACTTTTTTCCCCCATGAGTTCTTGGCAGGTTTTGAAGGGATATTTTGACTTGTTTGGAGGTTTTTTGAGGAATCATCTCCACGCCTGAGAATCCTGGTGGTCCCAAAGACACGACTGAAGTTCTTTGCTCATCAGTTTTCCCTGGCAAACGCTGTTTGGAATATTAAATCCACCCCTCCTTTGGACTCTTTTCCCAACTCCAGGCTGTCTGTCGGGCCTCCCGCAGCCCAAGAAGGTGTCCACGTCCTACGAGGAGAGGCGCAAGCAGGCCACGGCCATCGTCCTGCTGGGGGTCATCGGCGCCGAGTTCGGGGCCGAGATCGAGCCGCCCAAGCTCCTCACGCGGCCCCGCAGCTCCAGCCAGATTCCCGAGGGCTTCGGCCTGACCAGCGCTGGATCCAACTATTCCCTGGCCAGGCACACCTGTGAGTACCCCCAGGGCTTTACCACCGCTGTGTACTGTGATGGTGTACCTTTTGCAGAGGGTGGAATTCTCTAGAAATTCCCGCTGTGCCCTTGTCTGGCACCTGCTTTAATTCCTGGAACCCTCACAACTCATTCCCAGTGCTATTCCCTGATAAAATGTCACCCCAGGAATTGCTGGCTGCACATGCCCCACATCCCCCCGAAACTGCAGCTCACGCTGTGTTTACAGAGTTAATGGGCTGGGAAATCGGGCTCCTGTGTCAGGGATATGGAAATGCCGGATTCCATGGATAATTCAGGGGGTTTTCCAGGCAGCTGCCATCCATGGAGTTATTAACGAGCAGCTCTTTGCCCTTTAGCTCTGGCGGTGCCGCAGGTGACACCGTGTCCATGGAGTTATTGAGATCTCCTGGACGCTGACTTGGGCCTCCTTCCAAAGGGAATGGCAGGTTTTCTGTGCTCCCAGATCCATGCAGTCACTCCAGTTTTGCTGGGGTCTGGATTAAATAAGCCAGCCAGCAATTGAGTTCCTAACTCAGATCCCTCTGCCATTGCGGTGTCCCAAATTCCTGGCTGCTGGTGGGCAGGAGGGGAAGCAAGTGGAATTTCTGGACAGAAGCAGAAATATCTGTGCCTGGATAATTGTGTGGGTTGTTTAGATGGGATATTGGGAAGGAATCCTTGGCTGTGAGACCCCGGCATGGGTTGCACAGAGCCACTGTGGCTGCTCCATCCCATGGGCAGGGATAGCTCCCACTAGCCCAGGTCACTCCAAGCCTTGTCCAACCTGGCCTGGAGCAATTCCAGATGGGAGGTGATTGTAATTGGAAAAAAAAAAAAAAATCTGATCGTCGTTATGCAAAAAAGAAGTGATTTTTAATTTAAGCCTGAAAACATCCTGATTTTATACTGGAGAGAAGACATGGAATAAAAATGAAAGACTAAAAATCCACTGAACCAGGAGCAGGAAGGGATGAAGGAATATGGAATTTTAACCCAGCTCTCCAAATTTCTCCCTCTGTGGACAGTCGGGGAAAAAAGTCATCCAGAAATAGTCACAATCAAGTTAAATCCTATTCTTGGAGTCCATCATTTGGATTTAGTTGGATCTTGGTCGGAGTTCTCAGTGTCTCATTCCTGCCTGGGCTATTGATTTTTCCGAGCAAATAATTTCATTTTTTAAAATCCATTGGCAAACTGGGGATAACAAGGCTGCCTGGAGCCGTGTGCTCGGAGAGATTCCGCAAGGACAGACATTTTGGGAATCCAGGGGCTTCTGTGCGGTGAAAATAAGTGATAAGCTTTAGTATTTGGGCACATTTGTGTTAATAAAGTGGTATAAGGAACAAAGGTGCCAATGCAGAATGAAACACCTGGAATAAAATTGTATTTTAATACCAATTTATGTAGGAATGGCATTCCCTCAGCTCCAGGACTGCCTGAGGAATTGTGTCCAGTGAGCCACACCTGACTTTCTGTCTCGCGGAGTTTTGGATTTGGTGCTTAATGACTTTTTATGGCAGAATATTAATGCGAAGCAGCAGAACTGCGGGGCCAGGGATGCGCATCATCCCAGGGTATTCCAGCCCCACTGTGCTGAGCTTTTCCAGGGCTAATTACCTCGTTGCTGCACTGACTCTAATGTGACATGTTTATTGCCCTAACGAACAACTCATTAACGCTGGGATGTTTTTGTCAATATTAATTCCTTCGTTTAAGCCGAGGCAAGGTTTTAAACAAAGATGTCCTGGCCAGGAACCCACCGGCACCGGGACTTGGGGTTGGTCCAGCTGTTGCTGGTGGCAGCAGCAGGATTCTGAGGGAAAAGGTAGGAATATTTCATCACAGTAATGCTTGAGGAGGCACGTTTTTAATAAGGTTTTGTATTTGAGGCATCAAATCGACCCTTTGTGGCATGACAAGGGGGAATTTTGGGGGTTGTTTCACATGATTGGGGTTGGTTGGTGTGAATCAACTGGACAAACCTGGCTGTTGGCTTTTCCCAATTCTAAAAACAGCAGGAAGCTTATTTAATAAACAAAACAAGCAACTTGTTGAGGACAGTTCAAGAAAAACCTGATAAAATCAGTAATTATCTTTACCACAAGGACCGTTATTAGGGGATAATAAATAGTGATGGAGAGATAATGATAAATTATTGGGAAGCATTGCTTGGCTTAGCTCTCCTCCATTTATGTGTACATAATTAATTTTATTTAAAAGTAGGCTGTTAAATGAAATATTAATAAGTATTTCCAAAATGTGCGTAACCTGGATTGGGATTGGTGAAGTTGTTTGGGATGTTTCTCTCCCCTTTTAAGCTCTGTTTTTCAGAAATATGTAGGCATGTTGCCTTCTGGTCTTGCCCCCCCCAAATGCATTTCCTGCTATTTCTTATGTAGTGACAATATTGTGTTGGAGAGTCGGCAGTGGCACAGAGAGGTTGTGGAGCGTCCGAGGGCAGGCCGGACGGGGCTTGGAGCAGCCTGGGGTAGCGGAAGGTGTCCTGCCCACATCAGGGGTGGCACTGGGTGTCTTTAAGGTCCTGGCAGCCGCAGTGCTCTGAGCCTGTCCTGCTCTCCCCCCAGGCAAGGCGCTGACGTTCCTGCTGCTGCAGCCGCCCAGCGCGCGGCTCCCGGCGCACAGCACCATCCGCAGGACCGCCATCGACCTCATCGGCCGCGGCTTCACCGTCTGGGAGCCCTACATGGACGTGTCGGCCGTGCTCATGGGGCTGCTGGAGCTCTGCGCCGATGCCGAGAAGCAGCTGGCCAAGTGGGTACCTTGGAGCAATGCAAGTAATTGAATTCCAGCAGTCCGTGCCAAGCCGTCCCTGCCGAGCTCCGGCTGGGAATTCCCACCCACGGGCGAGCCAGGGGTTCACATCCTTGGGCGGTGGGCTTGGGGAGAAGGTGGGATGTGAGTGAGGAGCAAGGAGCGGCCTGAGGGTGGAGGGCAGGGTTAGGTGGATATTGGGAGGGAATTCTTGGCTGTGAGGAGGCCCTGGACTGGAATTCCCAGAGAAGCTGTGGCTGCTCTTGGATCCCTGGAAGTGTCCAGGGCCTGGTTGGACGGGGCTTGGAGCAACCTGGGATAGTGGAAGGTGTCCCTGCCCATGGCATGATCCTTCAGGTTCCTTTCAACCCAGACCATTCCATGATTCTGTGAAATATATTTATTGACAGCACACAGAATTTAAATGGCACCTGCAATAAGGTGCTGCCCTGGGCTGTTCTAATCCCAGGAATGTGTTTCCATATCCAGGGTTCTGAGGTAGATATGAATCCTTGCCATGTATTGGCAGGAGATATATGAACAAATTGGATTACCATTGTTTTTTGTGTGAATTCCAGTTACTCCTTGTAGTGTGACGGGAGATACCACCTTGTTTTCCCTTCCCAAAGCCCCATTTTATGTAAATCCCAACTTCCAGGATCCAAGTGACCACAGTTCTTCAGCAAGTCCTTTTGCTCGTGTGATTCCGTCCTTAGCTGTCAGGAAGATTAGTCTGGCTCTCCCTCCACGGAGCAGGGAATAAATGAAGGGATCAGCGTGGAGCCTTGAGGAGCCCGGTGCAATTTTCCTCATGATAAATTGCATAATAAGCGCGAAAGCGTTTGCTTATTAATCCATAACAAGATTTAGATTGAAAATGGCCTGTTACATTCCTGACAGATCCAGGATGGAGGGAGATGGAAAGAAATGGAGCAACAATGTGTGCAGGGGGTTAAGTGTGGATCTCACCCTCCCGGAGCCCTGCTGAGCTCCCGCTTTGTGCCGGATTTGCCGTGGACACAATAACGGCACACAGCTGCCGGCGCCTCTCCCGGAGGTTTTATCAAAGAGCTTTTATGTCAAGCTTCTGCTTTTAGATAGAAAAGAAGAAATCACATTTATTGACCAGGAAAACGAGTGGGTTTCTTTTTTCCCTGCTGAATCAAGGGAATATCCGAGCTGTTAGGCAAAACTCGGGTGTTTGGAACTCCTCTGCTTGCCCAGCTCATCCTGGTTCCCGAAGGTTAGGCTGTGCCAAAGGAAACTGCTCAGTTGTGAGGATAGAGAGTGTTTTCCCAGCATTTTTAGTCTTTGATGTGTTGCCTTGGGTGATAGTAGGAATCATTTTCAGCTGTATTTTTGCTTTTTGAATTAAGCTACGTTTCATGCAGATGTTCATGGAGTGGTTTGGGTTGGGGAGTATTTTAAGGATCATTCATTCCATCCCTGGCCATGAGCAGAACACCTTCCACTAGCCCAGGTTGCTCCAAGTCCCGTCCAACCTGGCCTGGAACAATTCCAGGGATCCAGGGGCAGCCACAGCTTCTCTGGGCACTGTTTGCATCTGAAACAGCAGAATTAGCAAATCACATTCTAATCAGTCCATACATTTTTATCTGTGCCTTGGAGCAACCTGACCTAGTGGAAGGTGTTCCTGCCATGGAATGGGATGGTCTGGATGTTTTTGTCCTGGGTGGAATGTGCCATTCCCATCACCTCGTGGGGCTGAGCTCTGCCCACGTCCTCCCAGGCGAAGGAATTCACAAAAAGCCTGTTGCTTTCCAGGGAAATAACACTTTGCCAAGCATCCTGTAAGGAAAAACACTGCTGGCACAACACGGGGCCTTCAGAAAGTGGCAGAGAGGCACTTGGGGTTTGCTGGCTTTGGGAACCCCCTCCAAAAGTCTCACTGGGATAACTCCTTCCCCTGGCTCATCCCTTTTTCATAGAACACCTGGACAGGAGTTTGGAAGTTACATTTAAATGTGGTTTTCCAGGGAAAAGGCTAAGCGGGACATCACCTTGTGGCAGAGACTTTATTTGGTTTCAGGTGCGGGAGTTTTAATTTGTACAATAACGGTGAGGGGTGGGAAAGGAAAATAAACTGGTTGGGTTTGTAAACTCCTGCTATTCTCTTCGCAAAAAAAATCAGTCAAAGAGCACAGGGAAGAAGGAGGAACCCCTTCCACTGGTTGTCCAGAAAAATACGTGGCTGCCCCATCGCTGGAAGTGTCCAAGGCACAGTTGGACGAGGCTTGGGGCAAGCTGGGATAGTGGGAGGTGTCCCTGCCCATGGCAGGGGGTGGAATAGGTGATCCTTAAGAGCCCTTCTAACCCAAACCAGTCTGTGATTCCATGTTTCTACATTTTGGGGAATTTTTGGATCATGTGCAGGGCACGTAGACGTTTTATTTTTGCTAAATGCAGTTACTGGGTACTTACCACCTTATTGCTTCTTGCTTTTATCTTGTCACAGCAAGTAAAAGCCTTGAATTAAAGAGAATTACTCTGGCCAGGGGATTTTTCAGCCTGTGTTTAAAGTACTGTAAAAGACCAAACCATAAATCCTCGGGAAGACGCTCCGGGCTCGCCTGGCCCTCCGTGGGGTGATATGTATTCAGCACATACAGATAATTTGTTAACAAGGCCTTTTGCCCACTTTGGACAGATGCACTTACTGTTTTCAATCTTCATGGTTAATTATTCGATTTGGGGTTGATGCTGGAACACCCTGACTCCTAATCACTGCTCTTTGTTGGGAGTCCATTATATTGGAACTGCCGGAGTGCTCCCGGTGACCTTGAACTGACATTATAAGCTGGTTCTAATCTTTTCACTCTATATTTCTAATGCTGCTTGCCTTTGTGCCTGCCTTTGTGCGGCTCCCGTTTAGCATCACAATGGGGCTGCCCCTGAGCCCGGCGGCCGACTCGGCGCGCTCCGCTCGCCACGCGCTGTCCCTCATCGCCACCGCCCGCCCGCCCGCCTTCATCACCACCATCGCCAAGGAGGTGAGCCGCAGGGTTCGGGCGACCCAAAGGGACTTTGCCCTGGGGTTTGGGGGGCCAGGAGGACAGGGTGGTGCCGGGAGCTCAGTGTGCACCGGGCATGGCCTGTCTGAGAGTTGTGTGAGCAATGCCCAGCAACTGGAGCCACTAGGAGCCACTTCAGAGATGGGTCTGTCCCCCATTCCAATCAGGATCCGTGCCCTGCGCTCAGGTTCTTTCCCACACAACAGCAACAACTGTCTGTATTCCCCCTCACACATTCCCCCTCTGTATTGCCCCTCACATATTCCCCCTCACACATATCCCCTCACATATTCCGGGAACTCCTAGAATTCTGAAGCTCAGAATTCCTTAAAAAACTAGCTGAAGTCCATCATAATTTTGGCAATAAATAGCTGTAATTTTTGCTGTTGAATCCATGCAGTGCTTTGCTGGTTTGTGACCAGGTTATTTGAAATCCTTAAAAGCATGGCATTCCTCGCTGGATAGACGGGAGGGGAGGGCTCTGTACGAGGCTTTCCCGGGTGGATGGTGTGTGGAGCAGCCCCCCAGGAGATGCTGAGCCCCCTCCACACCTGGGGAGGCCCCAGGTTGAGCTCAGCTGAAGGATGGGGCTCAGTGGTGACTGGTGGTGCTGGATTCAGGGTGGGACTGGCTGATCCTCGAGGCCTTTTCCAGCAGTAACGATTCCCACCCTGTCCCTGCTCCTGCAGGTGCACAGGCACACGGCGCTGGCGGCCAACACGCAGTCGCAGCAGAACATCCACACCACCACGCTGGCCCGGGCCAAGGGCGAGATCCTCAGGGTCATCGAGATCCTCATCGAGAAGATGCCAACCGATGTCGTGGACCTGCTCGTGGAGGTGAGGCCACCTCTGTCCTAGGCTCGATGCCAGGGATCCGTGATCAGCCTGGAATGCGATCGCGGAGTTCCTTTCCACGTGGACTTTGACGGTGGAGAGGATTTGTTTATACCAAGTTCATGTCTTTAAATTGCATTAAATCACATTGCTGGGGCAAATATCCCACAGAAAAGAAGGTCAAAGCCGGGTTGGACACAACTGGGAACAGCCTGATCTATCGAAAGGTGTCCCTGTCCATGCCAGGGCTTGGAATGGGATGACCTTCAGGACTTTAATTATGGAGCATAAAACACAGATTGTCAACTGATGGTAATTTTTGTTTCCAAGGTGATGGACATCATCATGTACTGCCTGGAAGGATCTTTAGTTAAGAAAAAGGGTCTTCAGGAATGTTTTCCAGCCATCTGCAGGTGAGCTCCTCCTCTGGGAATACTGTGAAGTAAATGATAGGATCACCAGCAGGATATATTTCCTAATCAAGAGTGAAACAGTCTTTTAGGTGACACAACAAAGAGTAAATGGTGATTTATAAAATGGGAGCATTTCCAGTATCCTTAAATGTGGATAAATATCCCAGTTATCCTCTTAAACTGGTCCAGCCAATAAATTCTAATAATCACCTGTCAACCATTACATTTTAATTTAATAACCTATTAAAATACTGAATAGTTTCAAGGAAAGAACACTTATCCTGTTGCCAGGCTGGATACTGATGGAGATGATCTTCCTCCTTCCTGATGCTTTAAGTGGCTTTCCTTAAAGCATAAAGGGAAGGATAAATGGGAATTAGTGCCCAATCTCCCTATTCCTGTGCATATTTATAGCGATGCAGTATTTTAAAATTCTTGGCAATTACTGGTAATATTTCCTGGTTATAGCCAGTGTAAAAATGATCCAGCACCCAGCGACGGGATCGTGGGGCCCAAGGGAAATTGCCGTCAGGTTGTAGCAAGTGGGGAAATCTCTGGAGAGATTCCAAGTGGAAGCACTTGGACAGCATCCTGTGTTTGATTCCTTTGACATCCCAGCGTTCCTTAGGCTGTGTTGGAAAGTGTGCATGTGTGGTGTGGCACAGTCATCGCGTGTGCAGCTCCTCTTCCTTGGATCAAAGGAGCAGGGAGAGCAGGCTGAGGGAAGGACGGGCTCCCTCAGGGAGGGATACACGGGGATGCAAAGCTGCTTCTGAGCTGCATCTTCCCTTTTCCCTGCACAAAAACTGGGGATTTTCTTCCTTCTCTTTTATTCTTTATTGGGTTTTTCCCATGTTTCATCCTGCTTTTCTTCCCAGCTGCCATCCTGCAGTGCAGGACATGTCTCCTACCTGCGTGCGAGCAGTTGCTATGGCACTGGGAATCCCAAGGAGCCAGGAGAGAAGTCTGGAAGATGGCTTGTTTGAAGCCTTAAATATGCTCAGTGGCATGTTTTTTGAGAGCGATTCCAGTTATTTACGGCAGATTTTGGTAGAGGAAAATCTAACTGTGAAATTCCAGTGTAATTCGGAATGCAGGTGGCACTTTCAGAGGTCTGCTCTCCCTGTGATAAGGCACAGTGATATCCCCAAGGATTTGAATTTACAATAAGGATTTAGACACTCCTGGGCTTCAAGGTGTTGAAATTCCTTGGATATTGCAGCTGTTGGAATTCCAATAAATGCCACATGGTCACACTGGGTGTTAAGGAGTACCGCAGGCTTCACCGCAAGGGTGTTACTGGAGTAGGACGTGTTTGATGGTGAATTTCCCTCTTCCTTTTTGCCCATCAAAAATTGATGAGTTTGCTTATTTTTCCTTCCACTTCCCTTCCTTTCCATTTGACTTTCATGGGAAATGCCCTGAAGTCACGCAGGGTGTTGGATGGTCTCCTAACGATTTGATTTCCAATTTTATTGAGGTATTCCAGCACAAAGAAGATACACCCAGAGACTTGGTGCTTATCCCATGGATTATTCCCAAATAAATAAATCTGATATATAAATCTGATCAGACCCCGTGGTAACACATCACCCATCAGTTGTTTTTGTGGAATGCCAAGTATTAAACCAGCAGCGAGTGGATTTTTGAATCTAATCTCTGTTCCAGCCCTTAATTAATTACCCATTGGAATCCCAAACAAGTTTCCCCATTTTCCTGCTCCCCCCAGGTTCTACATGGTGAGCTACTACGAGCGCAGCCACCGGATCGCCGTGGGCGCTCGCCACGGCTCCGTGGCACTCTACGACATCCGCACCGGCAAGTGCCAGGTAAGGAGCTCTGGGAATTCCTCCCCATAAAGCCTGGGAGGAGCTGGGAGCGAGGAGCTGAGCTGCTGGAGCATCGTGGATAACGCCGAGGGAATCAATAGTTTAATGAAGGACTTAAGGATACCAAGTCCTGCTGGCTCCATTCCCTGGGACCGACTGGGTGCCACTGGATTTATAAGGAAAACCTCAAGCTCTATTTCCTGATCTGAAAATTTGGGAGTTACTTCCCCAAAAATTCAGAGTTATTTGTTCCATGCTGGGGAATATTCACAGCCCTTGGTTCCTTATTTTTCATAATAATCTTCCACATAAACCGTGGAAAACAGAGCTGAGGGTGACTGAGGGGACTCCCCGGATAACTAGGGCAGGTCGTTTGCAGCTTTAATTATTATTCATGAGATACAAAAATTTTCCAGATAAATTACTGTGGGGCAACGCCATCTATTGGATACAGATTCCTGCTTCCAAACCCGATTTTATACTTTATTTCTCACAGCTGCAGATTTTTCAGGCTGCTCAAAAACATGGAATAACTTGAGGATGGTGTAGCTGAAAAAGTTGTGT
This sequence comes from Acanthornis magna, assembly GCA_036785705.1. Classification (NCBI taxonomy): domain Eukaryota; kingdom Metazoa; phylum Chordata; class Aves; order Passeriformes; family Acanthizidae; genus Acanthornis; species Acanthornis magna. The sequence continues at coordinate 259,427 of JAWUZG010000664.1, forward strand.
CATTGGAGAAAAGCTCAGATTTTTAATTTCCTTTCCTGTGAGGGGTTTTGGGATCCTGAAAAGCGTTTTGGGTTTGGGTTTTTTTTCCCCTTCCGGGTAATTTTATTTCTGTTTTTAAGAAAGGTGGCTGTAGGAACTGACTGAGAAATTACTTGGAATGATCAACAGGATGATGGATATCAAGAATCCCCCTTTTTCACAAAAAATAAATCAGCATTTATCTAGGATGGGGTTTTTTCCCCAGTAAAATATACTCTGTTAGTAGATTGTATTATGACTATTCCAAATGCAAGCATTTTTAATCTGTTTTTCCCTAATTCAATATCAAACCCAGGTTCTTTCTCCTTTCCTGTGAAATGACTTTATTAAACCCTCTCTGGGTGCTGCTGCCATTCCCGGCAGGGGACGCGGGCACGGTCGGGCTCCATGAGGATTTTGGCGGCACTGGGAGCCGGGCAGTGCCCTTCCCATGCCGCTATTGATTTGTCCTTCAGCTGCTGGCAGCTCCCAGAGATCCCAGGGCCTGGGTGTTGATTATTCCCACAACGTCTCGGGAGAGGTATTGACCCGGAGCTGCTCGCTGCCGACGGCTCCGGATCTCTCACCCCGTCTCCATGACGCTCGTGATAAACTGGCTGAGTGCTCCGTGCCTCTGAAGCCAGCTCGTCCTCACCCAGAGCTTTTCCCTCCCGGGACCGCTTTGGAGATGGCTTTGTCCCCCGTTCCCAGCAGAATCCGTGCCCTGCGCTCGGGTTCTGTCCCACACGACAGCAACAACCGTATATATTCCTCCTCCGTATTCCCCCTCCATATTCCCCCTCACATATTCCCCCTCACATATTCCCCCTCACACATATCCCCTCACACATTCTAGCAATTCCATTCTGAAGCTCAGAATTCCTTAAAAAAACAGCTAAACGTCATAATTTTGGCAATCAATAGCTGTATTTTTTCTGTTGAATCCATGCAGTGCTGGAGAAGCAGTGGGTTTGTGACCAGGTTGTTTGAAATCCTTAAAAGCATGGCATTCCTGGCTGGATGGATGGGAGGGGAGGGCTCTGTACGAGGCTTTCCCGGGTGGATGGTGTGTGGAGCAGCCCCCCAGGAGATGCTGAGCCCCCTCCACACCTGGGGAGGACCCCAGTGCCCCCCAGGATTCATGTCTGGTTTTATCCTATTTTTTCCTGTCTGTGTGGGATCTCATCCCGCTTTTATCCTGGATCACAGGAAGCCGCTTGCCTTTAAACAGCCCAATCCCCGCTGGTGATTTTTCGCCTCACACTGATTGTCACCTCTAGGCTGAGTGTGGTTCTCCCTGTTGGGAATCCGAGGGGACGTGGTGGGAGCAGGTCTGTGGTGTTTCTGAGCCGAATCCCGGAGGGATGCTGGGTGGGATGAAGGGCTCTCCCAGCCATCCCAACAGGATTTGGAGCACACTCATCTGCAGAGCTGCCTTGAGCAGAGTCCCAGATCTCAGGGATTGCAAAGGTTAAACTTGAGCAGCTTCCCAAAAACAAGGTGGAGCTTCCATCGGCACCTTCCACGCTCCCAGCCCGAGCAGGATCCGATGATGACTATTGATTCCTTCCTTCCCGGCTTTTCCCTGGCTCTGGCCTTGATGTACGGATAGCGCCGCAGCCCTGCTCCAATAAGGCTCCATCTTGATCAGGGGCTGAGATGAGATCCTGGGATTTGATAAAGATAATTGATGGTTCACAGGGAATTGGAAAACAGTTCCAAGAGCAGCAGCTCCACCTGGAAATGTGCCTTTTGTTTTCCCAGCTTTAAACCCTGCGGCCACGGGCCCCGAGCCAAACACACGGGATTAAGCACAAATGGCAATTTTTATCCCAAAATAAACCACTTGGATTAATAATTACAATTATAATTAATTTATAACAATATTAAAAGGATTAGGCAACAGGATTAAGGTATTGCTCAGCACAAGCTCTGTTTGCCCAATTAAACACTGAAATAATATTAAATTCCAACCAAGTTATTAATATTTTGCATAAGATTCCTAATTATCGACACACAATTTAAAATCCTGCACTTAGAGGTGCAATAGCACAAGAAAATACTGATATTCTGCTGCTTCATATCAAAGTAAGCACTAAAATCAGACTGGAGAGAGATTGCCAGTAATTGAATTTTAGGATGCCTGATTGTTGATTTTGGGATGATGGGAAAATATTAATATTTTCCCAGGTAAATTTCTGCTGGGTACCAGAGTCTGACCCAAAACCCCCCAATTAATTCCTCAGTGCAGGTTATTTAATTATCTTCTTTTCCTTTAGGAACATATTTGGGTCTATAAGGAGAGACTTTGAAATATTCTGTTTTTATTGATTAAATCTTGGGATTCATCATAAATATTTAGACCTGCATTTCAGAAATACTTGTAATTTTTGTACCTAAAACCTGGGTCATTTGCACCGGAAGATTAAAGAGAAACATGAGTTATTTTGGGTTTATTTCAAAGCAAAAGCTGCTTTTAAGCCTGGGCTGAAATCAATAATGTTTGGTCCTGGGTCCTTCCAGAATTAAAATCCCAGGAATCCAAGCATTAATTGGATTGTGCAGGGCTGTTTTTATTTCAGTCCTGGATGCCTTGGCAAAGTTTGATTTATATGGAAGGCAGAAAAGGATTTAATATTCCATTTGGAATGAATCGTGGCTTGGCTTAATTAATTACAGAGTAAAAGATGCTCTTCTTTAAAGCAGTGTTTTAAAGGTGTTTCTCCTGCAATCCACACCTGTGTTTCCAAGTCCAGGTGAGGCAGGAAAACCTGTCACCGGAAATTTACATCCCTAAATTTCAGAGAAAAGGTAATTACTGAGTGTAACCTTAACTGGATAGGCCAAAGGCCTTTTCTAAACATGCCCAGTTAAGAGATTTTTATTAATTTATGTATTAAATTAAATTATTAAAGGTGCTGAAACTGGTGTGAGTTAATAGAGATTTCCATTAAATTGCTGCAAAAATAGGCATTTCTTTTTTATGTCACCGTTAGTGGAATATTGCTGTTCAGGGGAGACTTCCCCTAATATTGGACCTGGAATGAGATTGTTGGAATAGCTTGAGTGTATCCTGCAGTACAGAGGGCAGGTGCAGAGGTCCAGTGGGCTCCCAGGAGCATCCCCTTCCCATTAAAACCTGGGCAGGAGGAAGCTGCGAGCAGCTGCACATGGTCCCACCATCCTTGTCGGGCTGAATGAAGACATTTCCAAACTGGCATCACACAGATCTTCCCGGAATTTCCACTGCGTGCTCATGCAACTGCTCCAGAGTTGAACAGCTCCGTGGGGTAACGCAGAATATTTGGAATGAGCAGCAGTGATCTGGGTTTGCTTCACTTCCTCGTGGAAAACACAAAGTGAACAGCACAAAAATCCTGGCTGGAAAGGATTAGCATCAATTAGAGAAGCACTTCCTTTAAATAACAAAGCAGCTGGATTCCCTGAAGGATTTGTACTTCTTGGAACGTATTCCAGGAGTAAAAAGAGCAACAAGTGTGCTGCTCCTATTGATTTTCTACCTTTGTCTCACCAAAACATGTTTTATTGACAAGTATTCCGTGCTTGTTAAGTGCTAAAGAGTGGGATCATCTAATTAACTATGGGGATCCCATTAAAGAGAGAGATTGGGGGTTCACTCACCTTTTCCATGAGGAATAAATGAATATATTCATGGGTTCTTAATATATCAGGCTCATTCTAGGTGCACCACACTGAGCAGGGTTTTTAATAACCCGGGATGGGCACAGGGTTTTCCTAATGCTGATCCGGTAGGAAGTGGGATTTTCCAGGAAAAACTTATGTGGCATCTTGGATTTAGTACAGCCCTGGGCTTTTTTATCCTTCTTGGGGGTACTGCTGTGGGAGAGGAGCTCGCCGGGCAGTGCGAGGCTTACATGTTTTAAAATTCCCATTAAAGACTCATTTTTGTTCATAGACTTGAGAATAGTCCTTTGGTTTAAAAATGGGATTTGGCAGGGAATGTGTTCCTGGGATGCTTCAATTCAGTTCCGTTGGCTGAGCTGCTCTGGACACTTCAAAGGAATTGCGCTGGCCTGTCCTTAAATCCCACCTGGTGAGGCATTTCTGTGGGGTGCCAGGTCACGGATCTCCCGCATTCCTGTTCTCTCCTCTCTTCCCAGACTATCCATGGCCATAAAGGACCAATCACCGCCGTGGCATTTGCCCCTGACGGCCGCTACCTGGCCACGTATTCCAACTCCGACAGCCACCTGTGCTTCTGGCAGGTAAGGACACTTTCCCAGCCCTCGCTCTGCGCCACGGCAGGAGCAGACCCGGGAGTGGGATTTTATCCCTTCATTGCATGCACTAAATTCCTTCAGTGGGCAAAAAATCCAAGGGAGGGAAGGTCACAGCTGGGTGGGGCTTGGAGCAACCTGGCCTAGTGGAAGGTGTCCCTGCCCAGGGGTGTGGAATGAGATGAGCCTTAAAATCCCTTCCACCCCAAACATAAGGAGTTAAACATGCTCCATGGAGTTCTCAAATGTGACCTCGTGTGCTGGTGATTTTTCCCTTCCGTGTCCCGTTTGGCACAATTATTAATGCAGGAAAATCAGTAACATTAGTCATCCTAAAAGGGTTATTACTCAAGATGATTTAAATTGTGAAAATGTCAGCGGGGCTGGCGTACTCCCGGCTCCGGATGCTGTGATTTACACCCCTGACACCGCTCCGCTGCCGAGGAGAGCCGGGAAAAGGGATGGCTTGAACATCGGACTGCTCAGAATTCAGGACATGGCAACAGCAATAAAATATCCCGGGGTTTGCCAAGGTTTCCTGGGGACAGAGATCCTAGGGTTGCCATGCGTGTGGCGGGAGCGGAGAGTGGTATCCCAGTGGGTCTGGTTGGGGAATCTCGGTTTTCAAAATTTGGAGCTGGCACCAGCAAGGCTCAGCCTGTTTTCCGAAGAGCAGAGCCCAGCAGATCCCAGGCAGTGTCCGAGTCCAGGTTACACAGGGCTTGGAGAACCCAGTGGGAAGCGGGGGTGGGTGGGTGGGACTGGCTGAGCTCAGCCCCACTCCCAGTCTCAGCCCCCCGGTCCCAGTGCTCTCGGGGATGTGGGAATTCAGGAGGAGCCCCGGGCTCAGCCGCGATGTCCCCACAGATGAACACCTCTCTCCTGGGAAGCATTGGAATGCTCAACTCGGCGCCCCAGCTGCGCTGCGTCAAGACCTACCAGGTGCCGCCGGTGCAGCCGGCGTCCCCCGGCTCCCACAATGCGCTCCGGCTGGCCCGGCTCATCTGGACCTCCAACCGCAACGTCATCCTCATGGCCCACGACGGCAAGGAGCACCGCTTCATGGTCTAGGTGAGGCTGCCGGGAATCCCGGGAATTCTGCCCCGCTCCCGTGGGCAGCACAGGGGAACGGCACAGGGAGCAGTGCTGGGGGGCTCGGCTGGGATCTGAGGGGCTCCTCCCGTCTCTGACAGCTTTTCCTTGCATCCAGGAGGAAGAAGGCGCCGGCCCAGGGAGCCGCTCCGCGTGTGGCCCGGCAGAGCGGGATCGGGTGCACCTCGTCCCGATCCGATCCGTGGTGGCAGGAGCCTGGCTGAGCCCGGCCCCTCCTCGCTGGATGTCATCCAACCCCTTTTCCCTTTGGAGCCTCCCAGGATCTGTGTTTACCAAAAAGGCTCGTGTTTACATGGACGTTCTCCCGGTGACCATGGAGTGCCCCCGGAGCCAGGTACCCACCTGGGAATGGGGGGCTGGAGTTCGGGGGGCATTGCCTGTGTGCTGATCCCAAGGGGATAAAATCTCCGTTCCTGAGAGGATTGGAAGCGCTGCTGTGCCCAGGCCAGAAGGAAAAATGATAGTCCACGTGTAAGTAAGTAATTTAAAAATCATGTTAAATGGCAAACTTGGAAGAAAGCAGTATTTATATAGAAAGGTGGTTTTTGCCACCGGTGCAGGTATTTATTTAAATAAAGGACAAAGGGGAGCCATTTTGAATGGAAAAATTATCAAAACTATGGGAAAAACAAATTATTGACTGGATATACTGAACCTTACTTCAGTAAGAATATTCCCATGTGACACTCGCTGTGACTGTGTTTCCTTCTTACATATCTAATTTTGTGGAATATTTTGTGTGAAATTTGCTGGTTTCTGCTCACAGGAGAGAGAAAAAAATCCCTCAAATCGTCTTTTATTTCAATATCTCTGTTTGTCCAGCTTTCCTTGGCTGCAGAGCTTGGACCTGAGGCTGGCGCTACCTGTTAAGCTAAAAATGGTACTTGGAGACCAAAAATGAAGGAATTAATTTCTCCCATGGCTCCTAAACAGAAAATACATTTATTTTATTCTGCTTTGGGTTATTTGTGTAGTGCCCAGGTGGGATTTGCAGCCCAGGAGCTCCATATCTATGTGCTGTTACAATTCAGTTGAAAAGCAGGAAACTCAGAGCATTAGGAATGTTGAACACAAACTGCTGGGAAGTTTGTCTGTCCCAGTGGCTATTCCCAATCCCACTGTTCCGGTGTGAGCTTTCCATGCGTATCCCTGCTGCTGTGTTTGGCCTCGTCCCTGTGAGTGTAGAGGTGTCTGTGGCTTCCGTGGCAGCTTCCGAGAGGCACAATGGGACCCCTGGATGAGAGGGGGTGATGGAAGCCACCGTGTGACGGTTCCAGTGTCTGCTTCTCCGCAAATCCGCTCCCTGCCCTCTGTGGATTCCAATTCCTGGTGTAAATATGCTTGTGGAATAAAACTGGACTGAAACGTGTTGATTTTCATGAGTGTCCGTGATTCTCTGCTGCTGATTCATTGCCCAGTCACCAGAAATCTGTCACTCTTTAAAGCATTTCTCCCTTTTCCTTTGGAATGAGAGAAGAACCCTGGAGTGGTTTGGGTTGGAAGGATATTAAGGATCATCTCGTTCCCTGCCTTGTCCCAAGGTGAGCAATCCCAGTTTTCCCAGCCCGGCTCCGAGCAGAGGTGAATTCCCCCAAGGAATTAATTGCAGTAAATAAAAGGACTGTATTGCACTGTCTCGGGGCTGGAACCTGTGATCACCACTGTTTTTAAGGAATGGCAGCCAGTTGCCTGCAGAGGAAGCCCCTGTGCCGTGCGATGCTGTGGAGCAGCTCAGGAATGGCCTGATTGGTCTCCCAACGCCACAGGAATTGTGTGGATTTTCCCCTTTCAGTGGATTTTCCCCCATCAGTGTGGATGTGTGCAGCCTCTGTTCCCTGGGCGCTGGGTGGGCAATGCTGGGTGGGCTGGGGCAGAGACAGCACCCGGAGAATCCTTTCCTCTCCTTCAGCTGCCGGGCAGAGCTGAGCCTTGGAAAATCAATACTTGGGAGCCAGGAGGGAAATATTTCCAAGCCCTAAGTGGAGGATGTGTTGTGACAAGGCAAGGTTGGTTCCACTGCTGCAGCCGCAGTTGTGGATGATGGAATATCGGCATGGCTGCGGAGTTGGGTCCCACACAGAACAGCCCACGGCCCCCTCCTGCTCCTCCCTGGGAGCTCACTGCCCTTTCTAGGGAGCTGGAGAGGCAGGAAAAGAGGCTTTGCTTCTGTCCAGCCTGTTCCCAGCTTTTAGAAAACTTCACCAGAATCCATACTTTTGTCTGAACAAAAAAAAAAAAACAGGAAAAATCTGGATCAGAGCCTCCAGTGTGATAAATTGACACTCGATCCAGCGGTTGCCTGGAGCGCGCTTTGAAGCAGGAGAGGCTCCTGGGGAACTTCCCTCTCTCTCTGATGTCTGAAAATTAAAAATTAATCCGCTATGAAAAATTAAAAGGTGAAACTTTCTGCTCTTTCAGCAGCAGAGCTTTTGGAATGCTGATGTGGGGCTTGGAATGGAGGCTGAGTGACATCTCCGGGAACATCACTGTGGGCTGGTGCATTCTAATATCAGATTTTAATTGATTTTTGTAAATTGGAAACCTGTTTGCAAAGGACTTGAGTCGCTTAAAAAGGGGTAAATATTTATTTATTGATGTAAATAACCTTAAACAGGCATTTACTCACTCCTGCAGAGCTACTCACAGTTTACAATACAGTGAAAGTAAAATGATGCTTCCAACAGGGAAGTGATGCTGGAATCTGCACAACTTGCAAGGTTAAATTCAGTTTTTTTAATAAAACAATGGATTCAGGCAGAAAATGGGTTAAAATCCACTTTACTCCGGGAACGAACACAGAGAAGGTGCTGCCGGTGGCCCCATGGAAGGAAGCGAGGCAGGAGGGAGCAGGATGGGGAGTGGGGTGATCCCAGGGAGCCAGAGGGAAATGGCTTTGGGGGAATGGCAAATACCCCACACCTTCCCTGAGGTGGGATGCACCTCCCTGACTGTGGCAGAGCCGCAGGAGCTCTCCCAGCTCTTCATCCAAAAAGCTTTACCATTCCCCCGTGGATGCTCCCACTTCCACCAGCCCCTCCTGCACCAGCCTGGGATGGGCCATAGATGGGAGCATGGGCTGATGGATTTTCACTGAGCATGGAAAAGGAGGAGCAAACACCCCCAAAAAGCCGCAGTTCAAGCACCGATCCCTGAGCCGTTCCCCACAGTGGGTTTGTTTTACAGGAAACGCAATGTACACGTCCCTGTCTTCCTGAGGATAGCAGAGCAGCTTGTGTTCCATAGGTGAGGGTGGCTGCTGAGCTGGAAGGAATGGGAGCAAATCCAAGCAGAGCCCAAATCCAATCTGTGGAAGGGAAATGGATTGAGGGATTCAGCCGAGCTGAAAGCGGCCGTGTCCCACCCTGGGGATGTGCGGGGGAGCCGTGGGGAGCGCAGGGATGAGTTCCCATCAAGTGCATTGGCTTGGAAAATGGGGAAGGTTTAGGGTCAGGCGCACACAGTCCCGGGGGAAGCTTTGCCATGGGAAATGGGAAGAGCTGCAGCCGCTGCTGCTGTGATTGCTCCTTTCAGTGGCAATTTTCCATAGTTTTCAGTTTCCCAGAGCCATCCACCTGCTCTTGGAGCTGTGGGGGGAGGTTATGGCATCCTGGAGTCCTGGAGTGGTTTGGCTCGGAAGGGAACTGAAAGCTCAGCCAGTTCCAGTCCTTGCCATGGGCACAGGAGAGCAGCTCCCAAATGGAATCCTGTTGGATACATGATGTAGGAGATTGGGAAGGAGCACAAATGGGACTCACGGACCCAGAGCCACGCACTGCCCGTCAGGGACAGCTTACTCATTCACTCTGCAGCTCCTGAGAATTATTCTCCGTGGGAAGGAGGGAGAGCTCCAGCTCCAGACCTGCCTTTCTTTAAGGTCTTTAAGGTCCTTTCCAAGCCAAACCGTGCAGGGACTCAGCAGGATGCAGGTCACCTCATTCCATGATGGATTTGGAGCCCACCCTGGGGAGACAGCCGGCAGCAAAGCTTCCTTCCCGGGATGCAGGGAAGGGCTGGCTGCAAACCCTCTGTGCCGTCCTGTCCCGTGGGATGCAGGAGGTCATGGATTCCAGGGCAGAGGTCTGTGTCCTGAGGGATCAAAAGAGATTAAATATCTTCTTCTCCCAAACTGGAGGTTTGGATAATTAATTGCTCCCTAAACATGAAAGCTGGAAATGGTCACCTTCCATTCACACCAGATTCCTTCTGCTCTCTTTGGTTGCCTCTGCAGGGGAAAACACCCGTGGAGGGCAAGAAATATTCCCTTTTTTTTTTGGGTAAAATACAGCATTATCCAGAACAGGGGCCAACTCAACTCCTAATTGCGCTTACTCGGTTTTCCTGGTAAATCAATACTTGAAGAATTCCTACCAATTCTATCCAAACTGCTTGGACCCACCGCAGCCAACAGTGCCTGAGGGGGACAAGCGCCAGCAGCCACTGCTGGGGGGGAATGGAGCCTTGGGACACAGGGCACGGCTGGTTTGGAATGCCGAGTGCCCAGCCAGCCCCAGGGAGCCCCCCCAGCTTCTCCTCGGAGCATCTTGTCCGACTCCGCTAAGGATTTAAACACCCGTTGGAATTAATCTGCTGGATAAAACCTTTTCTTCATAGTCTTCATTAATCACCCGTCCTTCCCGTAGTTCCTTGCAGGAAAATAGATTTTTAAACCTGTCAGCTGTGGTTTTGTGGGATTCATTTCGTGCCTGCTCTGTCTGTTCTCCTGCACTGCTGGGGAGGAGGGAGACAATTAACCGAGGGCTTAAAAACTCCGAGTGCTCATTACTGCAGCGAGCCCGGAGCTGGGAATTATGTAACCACTGGATGGGCTGGGGGCATTAAATATAGAGTTTGGGTCGGGGATTTTAAGTTTCCCAGCGAGCCAGGGGATTGGCAGGGCTGAAAATCCGTCTGAAGCTACCTTCCGGGGACAGCGGGGGCTGCCAGCCGCGTGTCGCCATGGATTTGGGAAGGGGCGGGAGGCTCCGGCGCTGGCGCTCGCACAGCTCGGGCCAAAGCTCGTCCCTGATAAGGAGCTCACGGAGGGCAGCCTTCCACCCAAACGAGCCCCATCCGTGTCACCCCCGGTCCTAAAGCCGACACGGCGGCAAGTTCGCGGCTGGGACCCCGCGGGATGCGGTGCGACCTTCCGCACCAAAGGCCAGCGGGGCGAGAAATGGCAGCCCGGCATCAATTATGGATTGATGCGGAACTGCAGCGGCCCGGCGAGGAAACACTTCCAGGAAAGGCAGCCCTGGAGCCCCCGGGGAGCGGGGCCGAGGGAGGGAGGGAGGGAGGGAGGCTGTCGCTCGCTAACGAGCCCGAGCAATTAGCGCTGGCGCTGCCGGGAAGGGCGGCAGCTCTGCCAAGCGCCCGCAGTCCCTCGGGACGGGGAACCAGCCCCCGACAGGCTGCTGTGGCCCCAAGTGCGTCCCGGAGCGCGCAGAGGGACCCAGGGCACCCAGAGGATGCCGAGGGACGAAGCGGCGGCTGGCAGAGCCAGCAGTGCCGTGCTCCGGACTCTCCCCTTGGATTTGGGGAAGAAATCCCTTACTGTGAGGGTGGTGAGGCCCTGGCACAGCTGTGGCTGCCCCTGGATCCCTGGCAGTGTCCAAGGCCAGGCTGGACAGGGCTCGGAACAGCCTGGGACAGTGGAAGGTGTCCCTGCCTGTGGCAGGGGTGGCATGGGATGAGTTTGAAGGCCCTTCCAACCCAAACGTGGAGTTCTCTGCCTTTCAGCTCAGCCCACACCCTGGCAGAACATCAGCACACGGGGAGGGCTCTGAGGCTGCTCCAGGAGAGACATGGCTGATCGCTGTGCTCATTTTCCATAGGGAGAAATCCATACGCTGGTGACATTTCTAGGACATGCTATTTTTGCCTTGTGAGGGGGCTGGAAAAATCAGAGTGGCTTTCAAGAAATGAAAGAACCCTATTTAAGCTGAGAAAATTGTTCTTGCTTATTAACCTCAAGCTTTTCTGCAGTGTCTCTGGTGACATAATCCCACAGGATCTAAGGTGAAAAGGGCAGGTTTAGTGGAGATGTTGGAATATACAGTGGTGGAGGGTCCAAATGGGGTTTGGAGCTGAAACCTCTGGAGCTGCTCCATGATGATATGTTGGGGTGCTGTCAGTGGTTACCCTGAGAAATAACCCCCCCAAAACTTTGCTCCTCAGCAAAGAGCAGTGGGACACGACAGCTTGGAAGTTACGAAAGAAATTCCCTGATGGAAAGCAACCACAGATTTAGGTGGGCAGAGGGGCAAAAAGGCAGAAAATAAATCCCCCCAAACTTCTTGTACTTCTTTTTCTCCGGAGTTTGCAAAATTTGTCAAGTTCATAGATTTTTTTATGCAGGAAATTCCACGAAATTTATGACAATTCTGGGAAGTAAAAACCAGCGCATCTCCAGGGGTGTAGATCTGGCAGGGGGGAATTTAGCTCTTCCAGCCTAGAGACACACCAACTGCAGTGTGGAGAGGCTCCCAGACTTTCTTTCCCTTTCTTTTTTCCCGTTTTTTCTCCATGGGGATAATAATAACAGTGTCAAGGACACCATTCAGGCTGATGCCTGGAGAGCTATTCAGTCCAGGCCTATTTACGGCCATTATAAAATGCCTGTGGATAGTTCAACGACCGATTTTCAAGAGTCTTTCTCTACCTTTTGAAGGCTCAGGAAAATCTATCAAACTGCAGAAATTAAGCTATTTTTCTTCAGGGGAAGAGAAACAGAGCAGGGAGCTTCTCGCATTAAAATGCTGCCGTAGATTCCCGATGAATGAAAAATTGCCCGGCATAATAATGAGCTGGGAGATGGATTTTGGAACAGCTGAAACCCCCTCTCCAGGCTCTGTGGCAGCTGTGCCGGGGATTTGGAGGTGAAAGATGGACCTTCTCTGGGTGCTGCTGTTCCCACATCCAACCAGGAGTGAGGGATGCAGCCAGGCACAGGCTGGGCCTCGGAGCATCCCAGAGCAGGTGTGACAGGAGTGGGGCCACCCTTCCCTGGCACAGGGATGGATGGAGGATGGAGGGTAAGGCTGTGGGGGACAGCTCTCGGGATCAGTGGTGCAGATGTCCCTGCAGCAGCTCCCCGGATGTGCATCCAGAGGGAGAAGGAAGTCTTCCCTGTCCCGCATTTCTGTGCTCAGGGGCCCTAAATGTCCCAAATCCAGCTGGGATGGAGCACACCCCGGCATGTCCTCACTGTCCTCACCCCTCCTTCCTCATGTCCCTGCTCCAGCCGCTGACCCGCATCCCTGGAGAGCAGCACCCGGAGTCATTTGCTCTGGAAAACTCTGAGTGCTGAGTGTTAATTGCTCCCACGACAGAAGCAGTCGATGTGCTGAACAAACAGCTCTCCCCAAATGGGCTCCCAGCACGATTTGGTTATCCAAGCCTTGCCCTCCTGCCATCCCAAAGCCATAAATGGAGCCCACTGGCTTTTCCAAGGCCTTCAGTTACATTTAATTGAGTGGGAAAGACGTTTATTTTTCCCTTAAAAATGCCAGCTCCCCACTGTGCGTAACCACAGAGAGCGTCATCCCCCTGTGCTCCAGGCAGGGCGGGAGCCACGGGCCCAGCCTGCTCCCCACCGGGAAGGGAGGCCTGACCGATGCAAGGACATGTCCTTGCCCTGGGGAACAGCACACGCTCCTGCAGCTCCCATCCTCTCCCTGTTCCCTGGGAGCAGAGCCTGACTCCCTGGCTGCCCCTCCTGTCAGGGAGCTGGGGAGAGCCAGCAGGTCCCTCCTGAAGCACTTTTTCTCCTCTGGAGCTGAGGGGCTGGAGGGCCTGGTGGGACACTCCAGGGTGGTGGCATACCCTGCCTTCTGAGGGCTCCTGGGAGGCTGCCACGATGCCACTCTTGTGGCACTTCCTCTGCTGTCCCTCATCGCGGTGATGCCATGGGGGATCTGTGCCCTGCCCTGCCCGTGGGATGTTCCTCCCTGGATTCCCACATCCTGCTCTGCACGACCCTGCTGCTGTGTTTCCCTCCCTTCCCTTCCCTTCCCTTCCCTTCCCTTCCCTTCCCTTCCCTTCCCTTCCCTTCCCTTCCCTTCCCTTCCCTTCCCTTCCCTTCCCTTCCCTTCCCTTCCCTTCCCTTCCCTTCCCTTCCCTTCCCAGCCCGGCCCTGCAGCACAGGTTCCCTTTTCTGTGCTCCGAGCCGGAGCGATCGATGGCGTCTGGTCCGAGCCCCCAGTCTGTACAATGGGAATATGAATAAATAATGCCGTGGGGATGAAGGGGATTTGGAGCTGCCACGTGCTCTTGGGGTAAAATATTTTCCTTTAAACAGCAGCCATCGCCTGTGCCACTCCTGCATTTTCTTTTCTGCTGCCGAGGCTTTTGCTTCCCGTTAGACCAGGAACTGTGTCCAAGGCATTCCTGTGGGACAAGAGCTTGGATGGTGAATTTCCATGGCTGACACGGTGCTGTCAGTGCTCCAGGACCCTTTGCTGTGGGCTGGTGCTGCAATGCAGGGGCTCGGTTGGCACCCAGCAGGCAGGGATTTGGGATTTGTGCCTGAGTGGGGAACGGGAATGCTCTGCCGGGATGCCCCGGGGTGGTGGTTGGGATAACTGTTCACTGCACAGGTGCCCAGCCCAGCTGCCAGAGCATGGGGCACACCTGGGGCACACCACAGCGCTCCGAGGGTCCCTCCAGTGTTTCTCTCCCAGCTTTTGAGCCAGGATCTCCAAAGCTGAGCTCTGAGGTCCTCTGCCCTGGAAGGACAGGGAAAGCTCTTTGCTGCCCGGTAAATGTCCCTGTCGCCTGCAGGAGCAGCCAGGGCAGATCCCCCTCCTCCCTCCCATCCTATCCCGCCCATCCCATCCCATCCCATCCCATCCCATCCCATCCCATCCCATGGATCCCATCCCATCCCGTGGATCCCATCCCGTGGATCTCATCCCATCCCATCCCGTGGATCCCATCCCATCCCATCCCATCCCGTGGATCCCATCCCATCCCATCCCATCCCATGGATCCCATCCCATCCTGTGGATCCCATCCCGTGGATCCCATCCCGTGGATCCCATCCCATCCCATCCCATGGATCCCATCCCATCCCGTGGATCCCATCCCATCCCGTGGATCCCATCCCGTGGATCCCATCCCGTGGATCCCATCCCATCCCATCCCATGGATCCCATCCCATCCCGTGGATCCCATCCCATCCCGTGGATCCCATCCCGTGGATCCCATCCCGTGGATCCCATCCCATCGCATCCCCTCCGGGGCGGGATGCGGCGCCTGCACGGAGCCCTGTGTGTGCGGCTGGAGGCTCAGGTGTGCCGTGGCGGAGCGGGGCCGAGCCCCGCGGCTCCCGGCAGGACGCTCCCGGCAGGACGGACGGTCCCCGCGGGCAGCAGCTGGCGGCTCCCGTGGGAACGGCGCCGGCCCCGGCCCCGGCCCCGTCCCCGTCCCCGCGCGGCTCCCGCCGCCGCAGCACTTTGTTCTTTGTGAAAAGCGGGAGCTGCAGCCGCTCTTTGTGCCGCCGATTTGAATTTGACCCTTTCCAACACCAAAAATCGATATTCCCGGGGAGAAGCAGTGGGTGCTATTTTTCCAAGCCCTGTTTACAGCCGAGCCAGTCCTCGAGGCAGATGTTATCTCGCGGACTTTACCAAATTTTACAAAGCATTTTCTGAGCACATAATGACAGTATTATCTTTGTCCACCTGCTGAGAGGAGCGGTGGGCTCACAATAAATATCGGCTTCCGAGACGGGCGAGGCAGAGTCCGTCTTATCTGTCCAGATGGGGGGAAAAAAGGCCCTAATTTACATCCCAGAAAGCACTGGGGTGTGACAAAGGTCATCGGCTGACACTGTACCCTCGACTGGGATGAAAAATATATGAGCCGAGGCTGCATTGTTTGAAGGGGGGACAGTCCCTTCCACCAGCTCCTGCCCCCTCCGCTGCTCCTCCGCCCTGTGCACCCATGGCATTCCCTGGCGGGGGAAAAGCAGGGATGTGTCCCTCCAGGAGCATCCCCCGCTCGGGACGCGGCCCCGGGGCTGCCCAGGCAGGGCGATTTGGAGGACGGCAGCCGAAGGCAGTCCCGCGTGGCACTGCCCACATCCCTGCCGGGAACATCCCTGCCAGGGAGAAAAGATGGGAGCAGATGGCTCCCATGGCTTTGGGTACCAGGTGCCACCTCCCATGGAGTCGTGGGACCTCGCTCCTCCTGGCTGGGCTGCTCCCTCCTTTTCATCCATTTCCAGGAAATTCTCTGCGTTTTACAAATACCCCACAATTAGTGAGGTAATGAGCTAATGAGGGAGTTCTAGCCAGCTTCCCTCTCATCTGAGACCCCACAGGATCCTCCCTGTTCTGCCTCTCAGCACCAGACCCAGCAGAGCCCCCTTGGCTCATCCCGGGGGGGGGCACAGCCCATAATGGAGTGACAGATTCCTGGAATTTGTCATTGGATTAAGGTACGTGCCCCTGGAATTAGCAAAGGCACGCGTGATGCTGAGCTGGGGCCTGAGGGGTCCAGAGAGCTGAGTCAAACCAGGGCTGGGTGCTCTGCTCCGAGGGGCCACTGGGGTGTCCCTGTGGGAACGTGTCCCACTGCCCCATTAAAATGACAAAAAGACAAAGAAAAATGAGTGGGAAGTCACCAGGGAATATAAAATCATTAATGCAGCTCCTAATACAGTGGGGGAAATGTCGATGGGGACACTGAGCTAATGGGCCAGTCTCTTCCAAAATTTTATTATCCCTGAAGTTTTTAATAATGCATCACGTTCGGATGCTGGTGTCCCTCCTGCTGGCAATCCGTGATCCCCCAGTTCGGCACGGGGAGAAGGCAAATCAGAGACACTCGTCCTTGTCTGCACATTCTGCAGGTAGTGATTGAGCCAAGATTTATTTATTAGCGGAGCTGTGATTGATTTAGAGGAGATTTGTTTGCTGGAGTTAATTACAAGCAATAACTGGCTGTGCTGGCTGCACGGGAAGCCCGGCTGCAGCTCCAGGGACATTCTGGTTTGTGCCTGGTTCACGCCGTGGTTTGGGATCAGCTACCTGGGGCAGACAGAGCAGTCGTTGTCAGCAATAATCGCCTTGGCTTGCAGCTGATCCCGTCCGGACTCTGCTGTGTCCGTGGGAGCATTCCCAGGGTGTCCCTGCCTGTGCCAGGCTCGGCCCTGTGCCGCCGTGTGAGGGTGAAGGTGTCTGTGGGAACAGGAGCTGTTCTGTTCTGTGCCCTCAGCCAGCACCAAGCCAGGCCTGGGGAATGCTGAGCTGAAATGGATTTGTTTGGGAACCGAGAAAGGCAGAACCCAAACAGCCTCTCCAAGAGCAAAACAAACCACTTAAGAAAACCCAAACAAATTTAAAAAACCAAAACAAACTTCTTAAATTTAATCCCTCACGGCAATTCCTTTAATGTCGAGCCTCAGTCATTTTTTTGATGCCCATTATCACCCTATTAACTCCCAGCAGGAGGGACGCTTCTTTCAGTTCCTCATGGGCAAGCTGAGCCAGCCAGGAGCGAGCAGGGCTCCCGCTGGGAAAACATCATGGCATGAGCATTCCAGGGGCACCGCAGTGCTCGGGGCTGGCACAGGGTGAGCGTCACACCCCAGGAGTGACACCTGCACGGCCACCAGCCTCTGACCCCTCCGCTGGCTCTCAGGGATGTCGCTCTCTCACGGGGCATTAATTAATTAATTAATTAATTGTCTCTCCCTTGCTGGCTGTTTGGGTCGGGCTCCCAGCGCCAGTCACGGTGAGAGCACCCCGGGGAGCCCTTTGTTCCGCAGAGGTGAAAAATCGTACCCACAAAAAGAGTTCCCCCTGCGATCAATTCCCTCTAACAACTTTATTGATTAGATGCAGGAACATCTCCCATTTATTAATTATGAAGAAGATGTTCCAGTGATTCCTTAAAGTTAACTGTTGTGCTTTCCCTCTGCCCTCAGCCCCCCAGCCCAGCCGGGACTGCCCGGAGTGGAGTCCCCATCCCTGCAGGGATTTAAAGCCGTGAGGATGTGGCACTTGGGGACATGGGGTAGTGGTGGCCTGGGCAGTGCTGGGGGAACCTTTGGTCTCAATGAAATTGGAGGGCTTTTCCAGCCCTAGAGATTCCATGATTCTTCTACACCCTCCTTGTTGCAGGATCCCAGAGCTGACCCCTGGCCATGGATTTGTGTCCTTGCAGCCCTGGGACCAGGAGTCATTGACACACAGGGGAGGGGTGTTGGGGTGGTTCCAATAGCCCAAAGGAGGCATTGTCTGTGTCCTTTGCTGTGGAGCTTTCCCAAGCAGTGTGCCCCAATCCACCTCTGCTCCCGCCCCAGAACCCCAGTGTCACCAGGGCTCGAGGGGGCTCATCAACCACGGTCGCCCCGTGAATTAAAAGAAAGAGTCAAGCGAGGGCAAGGAAGCCCAGGAGTGAGCTGGAAGGAGGGGTAAGGAAGGAAAAGGAAGGTCAGAAAGAGGGTAATTAAGGAAATGCAGCAAAGAGAAATTATACAAGAGAGGATTAGAAATGTACAATTGGTGTCGGTACCCGGGGCCATAAATCACCTGGAGTGGGAAGGAGATGCTGAAGGAAGCCGAGGGTGATGCTGGGCTGATTATGAGTTTGAAATATGGTACGTTGGCAAAAAATCCACGGCGATTTATCTTCTGTCACCGGCCATCCCGGGAAGGTGGCAGCCGTCCCCACACGGCTCTTCTGAGACTGAAACTCCAGCGCTGAATTGATTTCTGAGCCTGCCAGCCTGCGCTCGGCTGGAGCGGGCAGCAAATAACACAGGGAGGGAAAAATTGGGAAATCAAAGAGATCACAGTCACAGCAAACCAAATGGATTGAGCACACCCTCAGCACGAGGGGTGGAGTGCAGGGATTTGGGTACCCCAAACTAGATTTACACCCTCTATTGTCAGCAAACAGAACCCGGGTGGCTGCCCAAAATAAACCTTTAGCGTGGTGTCATGGATATGTAAAGGTCTAATAGCTTGGATTTGCAGTCCTACCCACACAGAATGATTGCCAGTCTGAGAGAAAGGTGAAAATCTTTACTTTTCGAAAATATCTGGACCTAAAAATAAAAGGGGGTTACTAATCCTAGCGACACAGAGGGGTCAGTTCGAAGGTGAATTAGATCTCTGAATGAAAAATGAACTTGTGCAGTAATTACAAAGCCCAGCCCAACCTCCCAAAGGCACTGCACAGGCACAGTGCAGGTGCAGGGCCGGCGCCGCGTGGGAGCCAGGCAGGAGGGCCTGGGAAGGGCTGGAGATGCTGCAGTGCCGGTGGGAGGCAGAGCAGGAGCCTGAGAAAAGCTCCAGAAGGATCTGCTAGCAGGAAGCATAAACCAAAAATAGGCAGTGGCAGGAATCAAGCCGAGAGTGGGGAAAATGGAGACGGCGATCAATACCTGGAGACCAGAAACAGAGAGGATGTGAACAGTTTTTATTCCCGACCTGTGCAAGCAGGGGCTGAGCTGAAAAACTGATTTCTCTCGGAGAAATCATGGGCATAGTTAAAAAATATCTTAAAATGAACCATACAAATGAGGGCACGGACTGCAAAGTGTCCCTGTGCCTTTAGTGCTTGTGAGCAGGGAAGAGCTAAGAGCTGGAGATGCATCATCCCACAGAGAAAAACCCCAGCACGGGCTTGCTCCTGAGCACCCATGGGATCCCGGCATCCCACAGCCTCTCCAGGACACTTCACCAGCCTCACCATTAGGAAAAATCCCCATTTCCTAAAAATATTCACCTAATTCGCCCTCGCACGTCATTTCCCCGTGAGAGCCCAGCAGCAGAGCAGCACCTCAGTTCTCCTGCTGTCCTACTTCCCCAGCAGCTCCATCTGGGACACAAGGAGGTCAAGGGAGTGGCTCGTTCGGGATTGCTGGCACGGCCGGGATTAGAGCCGGGGAGTCCCAGGGTTCAGGGTCCTTCCCCTAAGCAGGGGAGTCCTGCTGGAAAACAGATGGTGAGGAAAAATGATTGGAGGAGGAGATTAATAATCACACTGATAGAAAACCAGATCGAAGGGATCAGGGCATAGCGGAGGGGCTGAGCGATAATTTGGTGCCTTGTGGGAAATGAGGACAGATGCTTGCCTAAATTTGGGGATTAGATTGTGTAGCCTAAAGAATATAATAAATGAAATGATTATGGCATTAAAGTGCTGGTCCCTGTGGACAAGCAGGTTGGGAAGACCCTTGGCATTAAGAGCCAGGGACGAGGGGACAGGTCAGTTTTAGGGCACCCTGTCAAAGGTCATCCCCTGACTGCTGAGAGCTGCCTTAGCCCGGGGAAAATTCCTTCTTCAGGGGATCCAGAGGTGGGAACGGACCCGTTTAGGGGTGCCTGAGGCTGCTGGAGGTCCGGGGGCTCCCCCGTGCTCGGGAACGCCCCCAGCTCCGGAGGGACGGTCCCTTCATCCCAGCCTCGTTCTCCCTGCCAGGGCAATTGGCACACAGGGCCAGGGATGAGGATCGGGCGCTGCCCGGGCTCCCCTCGCTGATGATGTCCCGAGGAGATGAGGAGGGAGGCAATTCTAGCGCTCCTGCCCGGCAAGCACAGCAGCCCCTGGGCCGGAGAGAGCCCCGGAGCCGCCGGGGAGGAGGAGGAGGAGAGGGAAGTGCTTTACGAGGGGAGCCTCTCCTCTCCGAGCACAAATATCTAAAAACTATTAATTTCGGGCAGCAGCTAGGAAGAAATACATGAAAGGGAAATTGATTTCTATTTAAATGGTATGTTTTCATCACCTTTTTTCAGAGCATGAACATTCATCTCTGAGTACCTGTGCTAATTGATTTCAAATGCAATTCAACACAATCACTGTAGGATAATAAATCTGGGGGCCAAGAAGCGAAAGGAGGGAGATCAGCACGGCCAGGAAGAGGGAGCACCCACGGGCATGGGGAGCAGCGTCCCAGAGACAGGAGGGACGTGCAGCCTGGAAAAGGTGGGCACAATCCCATTAGAGCAGCCATTGGGGGATCAGCGAGGTTTATGGATAATGCAAAGGGACCTGCTAATCCACATAAGCGCTCGGGGAGAGAGAGATTACAGAGATGGGGCACAAGCCAGGGAAGGAGCCGAGCATCCCAGGGCCGGTTTGGGTGGGGAGGGACCTTAAAGGCAATCCAGTCCCACCCCCTGCCGTGGGTGCCGTGGGTGCCATGGGCGCTCCAAACCCCATCGTGAACACCTCCAGGGATGCAGGGACCAGCCTGGATCAGCAAGAGAGAGGAGGAGCTGGGAGGGCACCAGTAAAACCACAGATCCAGCGTCACGCGCGATGCCCCAGGAGGGCACCGCAGAGACCACTCCAGGAGCAGCAGCTCTGAAAAACATCCAGCTTTTAGGTGTTTGTCCTCAAATAAATAATGGGACATGATACCCAAAAAGCTGCTGTGGGAAAATGGGCTAATGGAAGCTGTGAGTAAATGTGGGTGAGGCGGAGGGGAGCTGCTCCTGCCTCAGCATGGGGCACTTGTAGGCAGATATTGCAGTGCTCCAGCCTGTTGTGGTACTTGGGGCTCGAAAGGATGCTGGGAACTGGGGGGAGGAAGAAAATAGCCATAAAAATTACCTGCAGCCAAAAATACACTGCACAGCAACCCACTGAAAGAGCCTGACATGTTTAGCTCGTCAAGGAAAGAGGGGAAAAGGCCCTGATTACAGGATTTGGGAACTTCTGCAGGAAAAAGGAGGGAATAACAAGGCATCTTTAACCTGAGGCAGATCCATAGGAAAGAGTCCCCAAACGGGAGTTGGGTGGAAACTGTGGAAGCTCTTCACCGCTGGCACGGGCACAAGCTCGTGGGCACGAGTGGGATCAATGAATGAAATTCCGAGGCTCTTGGTAAATGAGCGAACTGTGAATTGTGTGGCACTGCAGGATAAAGGCTCGATGCCAATATCCATAAGGAGTTCTCTCCCCATTTACACTGACTGGTTGACTCCCAGCTAATCTGAGCCATTTCCCACGTCCTTGGGAAGGGGATGGATGCTGCCCAAACTGCAGGTGATGCTGCAAATTCTCTGCTCTTTTGCTCTCTCCACTGCTGGGACAGACAGGCATTTTTGCTGGACCTTTCTGAAGCAGTTTTTATGGATATCGTCTTTTTCCAAGACCTGTAGCCTTGCCAGGGAGAGGGTTAGACCTCCAAACCCACCTCCAAACCACTTGGAGCACTTCTCTTGATGCAGCTGGGACCATAAGCAAAATAAACCCAGTGAAATAATGGCCAGTGGACAGGCAGAGAGCTTGGAAAGGATATTGATTGGAACGGGGTCTCTTTTCTGCACAGCACAGTGAGCGCCGAAGGGCTGAGCTTCAGGTAATTTCTAGCAAATAATGTGTTGTACACTGCTATTTGTGGATCCTGGAAATCAAACTGGAGCATCTGGGGCTCTTGTCTAACAAGTCCCTGTAGCTACAGCCACTAGCCAGTGCCTTGAGAGAGGAATAAATGCAACAAATGAGAAATAAATCGGAATAAAATGAAACCCAGTGTGTTTGGCAGCAGTGGGACCCCGGGGCACCTTTCCTAGGTGTGTATGTAAATCTTGCCCAGAAAACCTCCTGGAAGCTGAGTGGAATGAAGTTTTCCAGGTGCAGAGGTACGAGGTGGGATGGGACACGCTGCCACAGCTGTGGGACAGTGGAACAGCCGCTCCTCCCTGCCATCCCTGTGCCAGTGCGATGAAAAGAGATGTATTTATTTCTGGTATTTCCTCGAGCTGCCAGCGCTTGCTGCTAAGGGATTTGGGGGCAAAACACACCTGTCCATGGCAGAAGGCAGGCCAGAGCCCTGCCGGCCCCAGCTCTCAGCTCTGCAGCCCCGGCAGCCCGGCTGGCTTTGCTCTGCCTGCCTCCTGCACGGGTAACAAAGAGATTCCAGTGCCGGTTCAGAGGTGGGGAATTTGATAAACTGGCTCATATTTTTAAATGAACAAATGACACTTCATCGTGGCCATGACAGAGGGCTCGGCGCTGCTTTACAGTAATCTATGCCTTCTTTAACACACGGCTGCGATCCCGGCCGCCGGCAGATGAAGGATGGAGGAGCAGGCAAAAGGTTAATAGAGCATTGGGCCTTTTTTAATTGAAAAAATGACTGAGGGACCATGTAGCAGAGCGAGCAGTAATATTATTACAGGCTGTAAGTACTGTTCCAGAGACTTACTGTTCATCTGGGAGCAGAGTAATGAGCACTGGGCTGCGGCTCCCGCCTTGGCTGGAATGCCAATGGCTCACCAACGGGAACCAGCTGCTTTGGAAAAGGGACAGGATTGCCTAAATGTTTGTCATCCTTTGTAAACTCTGAGTTTCTCCAGGAAGCAGTACCCTGGGTCTGGCAAAGTTGGTTCCCCGTCACGATTCCTCAGCAGCGCCGTAGCGGATCAGCATCGGCGTGCGAGGGGCTCCAGCTGGGCTGGGATTTGTGCTTGGGGGGACTGGCTGCAGGGAGCTGCCTCCCGATCCAGGCAGTGTGGCACAGGCTGTAAATCAGCACAGCTGTGTCCAGCTCAGGGAGTCCGAGGCCCTCACGCCGCCATGGATGGGGCCCTGTGCCGCTGCTCCTGCCGCGGGTCTGGCACAGGGCTCAGCACCGAGCGTTCCTGCCCCGCGGCATCCCTGTGCTGATCCCTGCCCTGCGCATCCCAGCCGGATCCAGGACACCCTGGCTGGGAGCACAGCCATACCCGCAGGGCCATGGGCTCCGGAGGGCAGGAACCAGGGCCAAACGGCACACGGGAGACCCTGCGACGAGAGAGAGGAGCAGGGGCAGGAAGGTCTGCCAGGGATGCTGGCAGAGAAGGGAAAATGGCCTTTCGGCCTGCAGGGATGGAGGGAAGGCCATGCTCCGAGGAGGTTTATGCCGGGGCAGGGTCAGTGCCCAGCTCAGCGGTGCCGACAGGGCTAATTGATGAGGAATTGCCACCGGAGCGCTGTGTCATCCCCAGGAGCCGAGCTCGGGGCTGGGGAAGCAGGGCTGTTAAACAGGCTGTGGCGGCACTTTGGGCTGCCAGGATTTATGCTCCGGAGGAGCAGCTCTATCTGTCATCTGTGAAAAGCCTCATTTACAGAGAGGCTCCGTCAGGAAAGGCAATCAGCCTGGAACCTGCTGCGCTGGGAATTTATAACTGCTCTGCCAGGGAGAGCTCATCCCTCCCTTCCACTGGAGCCGCAGGGGCCTGGCCTGCCCCCGGGAACGCGTGTTTGTTCCCACAGGGCATCCCCCGGGCCCAGCAGGGCGCAGCTCCCGAGGCATCTGCGGTGCCCTGGGAGCAAAGGGTTATTGAGGTGCACAGGCTCCTGCAGCAGCAGAGCCCACAGTGACCCCGTGCTCCGGTCCTTCCGTGATGGACCTCGGAATAAAGGCCCTGACTGACGGATGGATGGCAAACATCATCATTTGTGCTGCATTTTCCTCCCCCGTGGAGGATGAGCTCCAGTTACTCCCATCCATCTCATTCTTTCAAGTCATCTTCATTCTGCAATTTCCCCTCACCCCGAAAAGAGTCAAAGATCGATCCATTTCTTTCCAATTTCAGCCAGGGAGAGGGAAGGAGCCCGGGGAGAGGCAGAGGATGCCTTTTGCCTCTCCCAGCACGTGCCTGTCCGCGTTGCTCCCCATTCGGAGCGGGAGCGCGGCTGGCTGGCTATTGATCCCTCGCTGGGAAGTGCCGCAGCCTGTGCCTGCTCCCTGACCTCCTGCTCACCTGCCGGAGCCAAAACCACTCGCCTCTGGGGCTCTGCAAGGCAGAAATGGAGTTTTTCCCTCAAAAAGGCAAAGGCTGTCCCAGCCAGGACAGCAGCCTGCGAGCCCACCCCTTCTGCAGCAGCACAGAAAGGAGCTGCGGATAAATCCCAAAAGGAGAAGGGTGCAGTGAGTTGTGTTTGGTCTCAGCTGCTCTGCACAGCCTTGTGGGACTCCGGGGATGGCAGAGGGGAATGTGGCACTCGGATAAAAAACAAAATTCAGACACCCACCCATCACAGAGCCAAATGTCTTCACTGCAGCACGGTCACTGTCCCACTAAATCCACACTCCGACGTGTCCCTGTTGTGCCCCGTGCCACGCCTGGCACCAAATCTGATTTTAGGTGCCATGCAGCAGGCGTTTGATTATCAGAGCCAGGGGCTTAATGGCACTGGTGTCCCGGGAGGGAGCGGTTCTGGTGCATCTCGGCTCCAGGAGGCTCCGGTGCTGCTTCCCAAACTCCCTCTCTGGTAACTGGTGCTTTTACAAACATTGCAAAATGAGATGGAGTCAAACTAGGCCTGGTGTTCCCACCTGATCAATAGATCTGAAAGGAACGATGCCAAATATCTGGAGTTATTGTGCAGCACTGATGGCTGTCAGGACAACGGGGAGAGCAAAGACAAATACACACCTTTGCCTCGGTTATTACTTTAAGCCTTTTATTATCATTATTATGGGTGATTAAAAATCCCATTAATCAGATGCTAAACAGATTAAGCCCTATGAATTAATTTTCTGGAAATAACTAAGACAAACATTCTGTGCAGAGCTCATTTAATGAAATAGAAGCTGTTTATCTGCAAAATTAGGGCTTGAGCATAGCTGAGCTTTGGCTGGAAAAATCCAGTACGGTGTGGGCAAGGCGGGAGAGGGCTGGAGCCAAGGCCGATTTTTTACCCATTCTAAGTAAAAGAAAAATCTTGCTGTAAGTAATTTATGATACATTACACAAAGAGCTCATTAGCGAGGGCTACAAAATAAAATTACAGTCAGTTAGGAAATAATTCCTTGATTTAGTGTGTGAGGAGAGGAGGCTGAAGGACAGAGGCCGCGGGTGCTGCTGCCGGGGAGGGGGCTTGGCACGGCCCTGCCTGCTCCATTGTCCAGGTGTCCATCCCTGAGGAAGCTGCGCCTCCTCCTGCCCTCACCCTGCACCACCCAGCACATCCCTGATGGGAGCAGCAGCAGCAGGACCTGCAAGAGGAGCTCTCCAAGTTATGTTTTCTTGGAAGCAATTGCATGACTGTGTTAGTTCGTTATCATGACTAATTGCTGACACTTGTTAAATGACTGTGAATCCCACAGTTCCACCTGCTGCTGGCTCCAGACAGCTTTAGGCTTGTTCTGCAGTGGGGACCAAAAAGAACGGCCTGGAAGGAGAGCCCTAAGATTGAATGAAAAATGTAAGATATCAAAATATAAGAGATAAATAAAAATATTTCGTTTTATAAACAGGGGTGAGATCTGGAGCCAAACAGAATTTTCCTGTACCCACAAGCTCCACCATTTCCCCACAAGCGGGAGGCAACTGGGATCCAAGATCCCTGGAAAATCGTGTTCTCCCACTAACAGTTAAACAAGATGGCTCTCATCAGCTTTGCCATTAATGACAGTGATACAGGAAATGAGCATTAATTGATTTTGCACCAACATCTTTTCCATGATTATGGAGCTGCCTTTGAGTGCAAAATATCGGGACCAATGGGGTAAAAAAGTTTACCTCTGGTACAATAAAGATGAGAGTCATGCAGCTGTGGTGATATCGTTATCCTGAAATGATCCAGCTGCTCCTGCTGCTATCCCAGCCCTGGGGTGACTGACATCCCCATCTCCAGGACATTTCTCTGCTTCCTGAGCAACGCTTTTGTGCTAAAAGGGAGCTTCACTGCCCAGTATCCACCCCCTACAGCATCATCAGGGACATGTGGACCTTCCCTTTGCATCCATTTATAGCCTTCCCCAGAAACTGCCCATGGAATTGCCATTTCTTGTGTCTGTTTCAATAAATGGGTGTGTTTGTTATTGCTGTTGAAAGTTCCGTGTTTGGCCTTTTTAAGTCATTTGATTAGGAAGTGGAGAGAATATTTTAGCAGCAGAGAAGGCTCTCACAATCAGCACTAGGAGGAATAATCCAATTTTCTTGGCAAAGAAGGGCAAGGGTCCTCCTAGGAGGTCAAAGCTCCCTTAGCACAATTAGAACTTTAATTAATGAAATTGGTTGAGCCTCCAGCAGCAGAAGCAGCATATTTGTGGAGCTCTGGGAGTGGAGACAGCAGCTCCCCGTGCCACTGACTCTCCTGAGCACACCCCGGGCCCCCAGATGCACCCAGACCCTGCTGTGGAGGACATTTAGTGCAGAGATGCAACTTTGGGGCTCTTGGTTGAACATCAAGAGCCAGATTGTCCTCTCCAGCAGCTCCGAGGAGCAGCACGACTCGCGGTGTGTCGTGCTGTTCAGACATGCTGTCTGCAATTAATATTGCATAATGGCCTCCTGATTCCTAAATTATGTATTTCTCCTTCTCAGCATCGTGCGGTTTTTTTACAGGGTTAATTATTTTCCATCATTCTGCCTTTAGCAACAGTCGTCTTAATTAAGGGGGCCAAGTTCCGCTCTCATTCCTGCCTGGCAGATCCTAATGAAATCAATGGAGCCGTGCGGTGTAAATGGGAGGGACGCCGGCCGTCCAGTAAAAATAAAACGTTCCCTCTCTTGTTGATTAACGCATAAAATTAACCCAGCCTTAATCTCCAACTCCTGACGGAGTGAATCACTGCAGAGCCCCCACTCGGGGTGGCTTGTCCAGGGGCAGCTCAGACCTTGCTTGTCCCCTGTGCACGCTCTGCCCCACAGCAGCAGGTCCTGCAGGGCGCCCTGGCTCTGCTTGCCCAGGGCTCTGCGGGCAGGCAGCTCCCCCAGAGCCGGGGGCTCTTCGCCTCCAGGGAGCAAACACCTGGGGCAGGAAGAGGATCGAAATCAGCCAAGCACCCTGCAGTGCCCCCCAGCTCGCTCCCTGCCTCTGCCCCCACACCTGGCACCGAAAGGGCTGATCTCCAACTATTCCTCCCTGGCTTGCATTTTCTGACAGCCCAGCATCAAACCGGGCCCAGGCAGCCACGCAGGGGAGGCTCCAATAAGTGGATCCACATGCAATATTCATGGATGGCTTCAGAACAGTTACAGATCCATCACACTCGGCAGCGGGATGGGGTTGGCTCCTGATGTGGGGCTTGAGCACCTTCTTGAACCCGAGCCCCGAGGATGGATGAGCGCCTGGAGCCGGGGGTGCCAGCACGGTCCCCCGGCCCCCGTGTCCCCATCTGTCCTGTCAAACCCCCGCCTGCGCCACAGGGAAGCCCTGAAAACCTTTTGGGGCCTGGCCCCGTGGGGATCCCTGGCCCCATGATCCACTCTCCTGCACCCAGCTGGAGCACTGGATAAAGCCCCCTCGGCGCAGGGAAAACAAGGGAGCCCACTGGAGTTTAATTCCCTCACTCCGGGAAAGCTTTGTTTACCAGCTCCTGGCCAGCGCCACACTGCAGCTCCAAACTTGATCTCGTCCCCCAGGATTAATTTTTACACAATCATTCCGCAGTCTATGATAATCACTCCATAAAAAAATGAAGAGATTTGGGATTTTTTCCAGCACGGAGGATTAGGTCTAAAGACAAGTAATCTGCAGGAAGCTCAGCTGCATGCACACCACTAATCGCTCCATACTCTTCCCAGCTTTAGCCCTTTCATTAGGATTTTCCACAGTGGGGCTGGCTGTCCTCACTGGGGTCGGCTGGCACAGACAGGCAGACACATCCCGAGGGATCGGCCGTGTGCCAGCCCACGGGGAGCATGGCAGCTGCTTGGGCGAGTGGCAGTGCCATGAATCCCTGCGGTGCCATACATCCCTGGGGTGTCCTGTACCCCTGCGGTGCCAGGGACACAGCTGGGCTCACCACCTCTTCCTCCACGACAGAGAGGAGCCTCTGGAGTGGGCTCCTCACTCTGGGATCTCTCTGCTTTCCTTGGGAAGGAGGTGAAGCAATTGGCATGGGAGACATCTAATGCAGCGCCACAACCCAGCTGGTGGGATGGGTTTAAAATGTAATAAACTATTAAAAGAGATGATGAGCTTAAATCCTGAAGCCTTTAGTAAATTCCTGGTGGTTTAACTAGGTGAAGAGTGAATAATAATCTGGGAACTGGCAATTTCCCCATTCCAGGGGCAGCTGTCTCTGTGTTCTGAGCCCCAGGAACCTCCTTCAGCTGCCGGCCTTGCCAAGCCTGGCTTAACTGAGCCTGGTCCTGCAGTAAAAGTGGCAGCGGGTGGAGGAGGTAACACCACAAGCACCAATCCATCCTCACGGCACATCAGGATAATTCCCACTGCGCCTTGGGACTGAATTCCCAAACATTCCAGATGGGATGTGGCCTCATGCCTGGGGCTCAGCAGGCTCCTGCCACTGCCAGGAGGGTGAGGGCTCCCAGGCTGAGAGAAAACACTGCACGTTTTAGAGTCAGGAGGAGAGACGTGCCCGTTGTGCCCAGCAAGCGTTTTTCCAAATATAATTAAAATACGTACATCTCTGGGACCGCTCTGACCACAGGGATAAGGATGCAATGCCAGGTTTTAAAAACAAAATAACGTAAGCACTTAGAAAAGGACTCGAGCAGACTTTGGGTACTTATGTTCAAAACAATTGTCCCAGGAAACCCGATTCAGCAGCCACCCAGGCTGAAAGCACTTAGGCACCCGCGGGCAGGCGTTCAACAAAGCATTTAGTGACCCCGGCGCTGCATCAGCAGGACCGCGGGGCTCCGGGCTGGCAGTGACTCAGGGAAACCGCGGGGCTCGGGCGGACGGTGCGCCGGGGGACGGCCGGGGCTCCGCTCGGGTCCCGCCTGCATCCTGCCCAGCCTCCAGGGGAGCCCCGACTGGGTCCCGCTGGGGTCCCGTGTGGCCCCCAGCACCGCCGGCAGTGCCCCCTCCCCTGCTCGCCGCCTCTGCGGCCGCTCCCGCTGGTTAAGGGCCGGGATGCGGTGATTCCTTGGGCCGGGATGCGGCGATTCCTTGGGCCGGGATGCGGCGATTCCTTGGGCCGGGATGCGGTGATTCCTTGGGCCGGGATGCGGCGATTCCTTGGGCCGGGATGCGGTGATTCCTTGGGCCGGGATGCGGCGATTCCTTGGGCCGGGATGCGGCGATTCCTTGGGCCGGGATGCGGTGATTCCTTGGGCCGGGATGCGGCGATTCCTTGGGCCGGGATGCGGCGATTCCTTGGGCCGGGATGCGGCGATTCCCTAGGCCCGCAGGGTGTCCCAGGAGCCGCAGGAGCTCGCTCCTCACCCCCTTCCCCCGGGAATGCCTGCGCAGCCCAAGCGGAGCCGCTGCAGCCCAGCAGCCTCGGCTGCTGCAGGCGGCTGAGGTGGGAGAATTTATTCATAATAAATTCATGGATCTTCACACCCCAGCAGGCTGACAAGCACCTGGTTTTACAGAGACTTTAAAACCACTTGGAGTGTGGTGAGGCAGATTGAGACCCCCTATGCTTGGAGACCCCAACCACCAGCTTCAAAGGAGGGAGGGAAATTGCAAAGATAACCTGGGAAAAGTGGATTTCAGTGGGGGCAAATCTTCAAAGTACAATTTTCCTGTACGGTTATAAAGGTTGTGTCCCATTTCCATGAATAAGTCAAAAAGTGGGAACCTTTCCTAAGTGCACACCCAACCTGACAGGTGATTCCTCCGTTGGCTGGGACGTGGATCGATGCTCCTGGTTCCTTTTATGTGGTGTGGCCGTGCTTCTCCTCCATGGGACCCCATCCCTCCTCCACTGCAGCTGCTCGGATCCTTGTCTGGTTCAAACCCATTTCTGCCCTTCCTCAGCTTTCTCTAGCATCAGCAAAAATCCTGTTGGACTCCTCTGATGGATATTTTCTATTGGCAACAGGCTGCTGGCTGGTGAGGGCTCCGTAACGCTCCCCCTGCCCTGGACATGATGCCAGACCCTGTCCTAGCCCTGCTGCCCGTGCCACCGCCAGCTCCGTGGCTGTGCCAGCAGTGCCATCGCTGCTGCCCGGGGAGCTCTGCCCTGCCCAGGGTGTCTGTGGTGGCAGAGAGCAGGGTCTGTCCCACTGCCCGGCTGAGAGCTTTCACACAGAAGGCACGTTCCTCCTTGGACAGCCTCAGCTCTCAGCTAACCAGATTTCCTCGTTTAAGGGCTGGATTTTCCTGCCTTAAGGGCTGGTGTTCCTCACCAGCTGAGGGCTCGGTGCACCTGGGGCTGTCCCAGGGACAGAGGGAAGCTGCTGCCAGCATGGGACATGTCCTTCCAAGCTGCCCCTTGTCCTCAAGGCAGCTGGCAGAGCACCCTGTGAAACTCCCAGCCCACCACCCTCCTTCGGAGCTGCCCACAGCCCCGAGCTGCCTAATTGAGGCAGGAGAGGTACCTGGGCCTCCCCACTCCTGCCGCAGCCTCCGGCGAGCCGAGCTCTGTGTCAATTACAGGAAAATCAATGAAGATACTGTTCAGGACTCCTTTTCACCATTCAGCACGGATGATATCCTTCACTTTCTAGCACTGATTCATTTACTTTCAGCCTCTCCAGGGGCTCCTGACATATTGCTATCTCTGAAGAATCTGAAGCAAGAACTGCCTTTGTTTCCACTGCAACTTGTTGGCGGGGCTGGGGCTCACAGAGGGTCGGGGGAAAGGCTGCAGCACACGGCAGGGTTTAAACATTTCTCGCTGAAACACCTTCCCAAGGTCATCCCAAATCTCTTTTGCATGGGAAGAATCAGGGGAGAAGGGAGTCCAAACATGGGACCGGAGTGCCATTGGTGTCCTTGCTCCAGCTCCAGGCTGCTCTGGCTGAGCTGTCCCCAAAGCAGTGCCACTGCAGTAGGGCTGCTTCTCCTGCTGGCCAGGTTGGATGGGGCTTGCAGCAACCTGGTCCAGTGGAAGGTGTCCATGGCAGGGGCTTGGAGCTGAGTGGTCTTTTCCAGTGGGAGCTCTCCTGCCAGAGAAGCTTCAGGAGAGTGGACAGGACAGTGACACTAGAGCTGCATAGTCTCACTCTGGGCTTTTTTCCCAGACCCAGGACTCAAGGTCAGAAACTGCAGGAGACAATATTAAATGTTATAGAACTGATTTCTAAAATATTTAAAGCAAAAGTCTGCGGTTGGTTTAACCTGGGAAGCCTCGGATTTCAGTGGGACAACACTATCACTGTTGAAGCTGGGGACACCATGCGCTGGGTGGACATGAGGCAGAAGTCACATAAAATGCCTGTCCTGTATCAAACCACCTCTGTTTCCTGCATTCCCAGCCTTTTCTCTCTCTCCACCGAAGCCACAGGCATCCCGTGGAGTGGGATAGAGACCTCAGGCTGTACTCCGGCCCAACTCCCACTGCAGGCTGAAGAACCACGCTGTGATGCAAACCCCAGCCCTGCGAGCTCCTCATGCTCCTGCTCTTCAAAGAGAGCTCTGTGCGTGGAGAGCGGGTAGGAAATAGCCCAGAGCAAGGACGGGGCTACAAAGACAGGATCTATTATTTATGAGGCACTTCAGTGAACTCGGGGCTCGGAGGCAGAGCGGGCTGGGGGGAGCTTTGTGAGGGGGAAAATGGAGTTTGAAGAAGCACTGAGAGTGATGCAGCACACAGGGGTCGTGTTCATGAGAGACATCCCTGGGAGTGCAGAAGGCTCTCTTGGAGTTCACTTGGGGTTTGCTTTGTGGTTCAGGGGGCAGTTTAATGACCCGTGCTCCAAACACCAGGCTTTTAAAGAGCGAGGGGTCCTCCGAGCCAGCACAGGGTCCGCACTGCCCAGCACAGGCCCCCACAGCTCCGTACGTGCCACCGTGATCTACAGTGCCACAGGGAAACGGGAGCTGGGGACACTGCGCCCACCCGGACAGAGGTGCCCCAGCAGGGACACAGGGTGCCCGCAGCCTGGGCCCTCGGGTCTCTGTGGGCCAGCGTGGGCCCCGCCAGGCTTTTAGAGGGGTCCCTCGGGCACCCTAGGGCAGTGGAAGGGCACCCCGGGCCCCTCGGAGCCGCTGTGGGGATGTCAGGGTGGGCACAGGGGAGAGGGCACTGCCGGGGAGGGCCCCGGGGCTGCTGGGGCGGCGCTGGGCTCTGGGCATAGGCGAGTGTCGGGGGAAGCCTGGCGCTGCCGGTGGGCTCGCTGGGGCTGCTGGGGCGGCACCGGCACCGAGCCGGGGCTGCTGGGGCTGCTGGGGCGGCACCGGCACCGAGCCGGGGCTCGCCGGGGCTGCTGGGGCGGCACCGGCACCGACCGGGGCTGCTGGGGCGGCACCGGCACCGAGCCGGGGCTGCTGGGGCTGCTGGGGCGGCACCGAGCCGGGGCTGCTGGGGAGGCACCGGCACCGAGCCGGGGCTCGCCGGGGCTGCTGGGGCGGCACCGGCACCGACCGGGGCTGCTGGGGAGGCACCGGCACCGGCACCGAGCCGGGGCTCGCCGGGGCTGCCGGGAGCGCCCGCGGCGCTGGGCTGTGCCGGGGCCGTCCCGCCGGGGCTGCCGCGGGCGCGGGGGGCGGTGCGGGGCCGTGCGGGGCCGTGCGGGCGCTGCCGGCTGCCATTTCGCCGCCCGTCCCTCCATTTTCCTGCGAGCGCGGCTCCCGGCCCGGCCCCGGCCCCGCCGCCCCCCCAATGTAGCGGCGCGGCCGCCCCGCACCGCCCAGCCGCGGGGCCGCCTCCGGCATGCGGAGCTGCAAGATGGTGCGGGTGGCCAGCGTGCTGGGGCTCGTCATGCTCAGCGTGGCGCTGCTCATCCTGTCCCTCATCAGCTACGTCTCGCTCAAGAAGGACATCTTCGGGGCGCCCCGCGCCGCCGGCGCCGCCGGGCCCCGCATGTACATGTTCCACGCGGGCTTCAGGTGAGGCGGGCGCGCCGTGCGGCCCGGGCCCGGCCCGGCCGGGGGAGAGCGGCACCGGCACGGGCACGGGCACGGGCACGGGCACGGGCACCGGCACCGGCACCGGCACGGGCACGGGCACGGGCACCGGCACCGGCACCGGCACGGGCACGGGCACCGGCACGGGCACCGGCACCGGCACCGGCACCGGCACCGGCA
Source organism: Acanthornis magna (assembly GCA_036785705.1). Taxonomy (NCBI): domain Eukaryota; kingdom Metazoa; phylum Chordata; class Aves; order Passeriformes; family Acanthizidae; genus Acanthornis; species Acanthornis magna. The sequence continues at coordinate 292,663 of JAWUZG010000664.1, forward strand.
CGGGCACGGGCACCGGCACCGGCACCGGCACCGGCACCGGGCACGGGCACGGGCACCGGCACCGGCACGGGCACGGGCACGGGCACGGGCACCGGCACCGGCACCGGCACGGGCACGGGCACGGGCACCGGCACCGGCACCGGCACCGGCACCGGGCACGGGCACGGGCACCGGCACCGCGCCGCCGGGCTGCGGAGGGGCGGGCGGGTGCGGCTCGGCCCCGCGCCGGCTGCTCTCCGTGGTGCTGATGGCGGCGGCGGGGGAGGCTCGGGCTCGGCCGGTAACGAGCGGCGGTGTGAGCCCGTGCGGGGCGTGGGGGGTGTGTGTGCATGTGGGGGGTGTGTGTGTGTGTGTGCATGTGTGTGCATGTGGGGTGTGTGTGCATTGTGTGTGCATGTGGGGTGTGTGTGTGCATGTGTGTGCATGTGGGGTGTGTGTATGTGGGGTGTGTGTGCATTGTGTGTGCATGTGGGGTGTGTGTGTGCTGTGTGGGTGTCCCCGTGTGTGCTGCGTGGGTGTCTCCGTGTGTGCTGCGTGGGTGTCTCCGTGTGTCTCCATGTGTGTGCGTGGGTATCTCCTCGTGTGTCCCCATGTCTGTGCGCGGGTGTCTTCATGTGTCTTCGTGTGTACTGTGTGGGTATCTCCATGTGGATGTCTCTGAGTCTCCATGTGTCTCCATGTGTGTGCATGGCTGTCTCTGTGCTTCTATATGTCCCCGTGTGTGCTCATGGGTGTCTCCATATGTCTCCATGTGTCTCCACGGGTGTGTGTGGTTTGGTGTCTGTGCCCATCTCCAGGTCCCAGTTCGCACTGAAGTTCCTGGACCCCTCGTTCGTCCCCATCACCAACTCCCTGGGCCAGGAGCTGCAGGAGAAGCCCTCCAAGTGGGTCTTCAACCGGACCGCCTTTGCCCACCAGAGGTGAGCGAGCGCCTGGGCACGGCCCAGGCTGTCCCCCTTCCCACCGGGATTAAGGGAATGCAGTACTCTGCTAAGTACTCTGAGTTCTGAGGAATTTGCCTGCGGCGAGAGACAAAGGCTGAATCAGAGCTTTTCCCCAGACAGTTGCAGCTCTCCTGGAAGACTTGATTATTTCAGAGCAGGACACCAGGCTGCAACACACATTATTGTACCAGAACATGACCCAGTTTCCTGGTGTGCAAGTGGAATTGTCATTACTCTGGGATAAATAGCTGTGGTTTCAGACTGCAAACACATCGGGCTGAAACAGCCATGAAATGCCATGTTCATGGAGGCCAAAGCACACTCAGAGAAACTTCCCGGCTGCCGGCAGTTCTGAGCAAGTGCAGTGCTGCTCCTGCCTCCAGCTCCGGCTCCGCTCTGGCTGCGGGGGCAGGCACAGAGCTTTGTACTCTTTATACATACATCTATTTGCTGCTTACATGTATGAAACATTTCTGTCAAAGAAAATAAAACCATGCAGCCATTTAAGACAGCCACTGCCATCTTGGACTGTAATTCTGTCCTGACAGATGCCTGCTGGTCTAGGGACTGCCTCGTGGCTCTGCTCACGTCCCACCTGCGGAGCAGGAATCTGGCTCTGCGGCCGGGCAGGATGGGGCTGCTGCACCCCTCAGTGCAGGGTTTGGGCTTCTCCCCTCCCTTCAGGCCTCTGGCCAAGGACAGCAGGACAAGCGATTCCCTTTCAGTGCTGCCACACGCTGCCCTCAGGAGCCGTGGGCTACAGAGAGGAGGTGGCACTTTGTGCCATTTTTCCCCAGGACCTCCCAGGCTATGTGGCAGTGGCCACCCTCAGCCTTGCTCCATGCCTGGCACCAGCAGCTCCATAAGCCTGTCCCTGTGCCACCCCTCTGATGATTTTAGCTGAGGCCTCAGGAGCTGCCTTTGCACTTGTCCGGCAGCCAGAACCCATAATTAGGGCACCCAGTGGGACTCCATTAATGCTCAGACATTGGAGGATGCGAGCTGGAGGAATGGTTGTTTGTTTTCCATAAACATAAGCAAATAAAGTCCTATTGGGTTTCTAATTTTATGCCCTGCAAGGGAAATTCCCAAGCAGGGTTGGTTTTGTTTGCTTTGTAAGTTTCCCTAATAACCCTTCTAAAAGTGCTGCTGTGCTTGCCCAAATATGAATTAAGGAACTATATTTGCATGGCTGGAGACAGCGGCTGTCGCTTGGTTTTGTGATTCAAAGCTTGTTAATGAGAACATATATATATATGTATACACACACATACACATATATATACACACACACACATATATATACATATACACACACACACAGACACACACACACATATATATATAAAAATTGTCTCCTGTTAATTCAATTTGATATCCTGGATTTACCTCACGAGCCTTGCGGTGGCTGCACCAGGAATGAAATGCACACAGAGCCCCAGCAGAAACCCCTCCTCAGCCCCGTGTCACTTCGTGGACAGGACGGTGACCGTGGGGGATATACGGGGAGCTGCACCCCTTGTCCCACACAGCCAATCCCATATTTTATCCTGACAGTATTCCAAGAGGCACAGCCTTAGCTGGTGTCAGCAGGCACCAGCCAGCAAAGCCAAGCAGAGCTCTGGGTGAGGAGTCAGCTCCCTCATTCACATCTATTTATATTTATTTTAAAGCCATTGCACCGTGTTTCTCAGGAAACTACTTTAATACACTTTTTTAAAAAGGGAAAAAATATAAATCTAGGTGGAAAGCAAATCCACTGCAAAAAGAGGGGAAACAGAACTCCATGTTTTCTGTTGTTTTGCTCTTGTTTTAGGCAAGAAATCCTTCAGCATGTCGACGTCATCAAAAACTTTTCTCTGACCAAGAGCAGCGTTCGGATCGGGCAGCTGATGCATTACGATTATTCCAGCCATAAGTATGTTTTCTCCATCAGCAACAACTTCAGGTCTCTGCTTCCCGACGTGTCTCCCATCCTGAACAAGCACTACAACATCTGTGCTGTGGTGGGCAACAGCGGGATCCTGACCGGGAGCCAGTGCGGGCAGGAAATTGATAAATCAGATTTTGTCTTTCGGTGCAATTTTGCTCCAACCGAGGCTTTCCAGAAAGATGTTGGAAGGAAAACCAACCTTACCACCTTCAACCCCAGCATCCTGGAGAAGTATTACAACAACCTCCTGACCATTCAGGATCGCAACAACTTCTTTTTAAGTTTGAAAAAGCTCGATGGGGCCATTCTTTGGATCCCTGCTTTTTTCTTCCACACGTCGGCGACGGTCACGAGAACGCTGGTTGACTTCTTCGTTGAGCACAGAGGGCAGCTGAAGGTCCAGTTGGCTTGGCCGGGAAATATCATGCAGCACGTGAACAGGTGGGTGGGCTTGCCTTGCATTTAACTGGCCAAATACATCTCTTTGTACAAATACACCTCTACACCGATTTTCCCCCTCACACCTGATGTGCTAGGCACAGTCGGCTTGTTTTCAGAGCCCCTGCAGTTTTGTGGTTGCTCCAGAGCATCCTTCAGTTGTTTCTGCCCAGGTTGATTCTGACACAGCTTCTCGTGTCCCCAGGTACTGGAGGAACAAGCACTTGTCCCCGAAGCGGCTGAGCACAGGTATCCTCATGTACACCCTGGCCTCGGCCATATGCGACGAGATCCACCTGTACGGATTCTGGCCCTTCGGCTTCGACCCCAACACGCGGGAGGACCTCCCGTACCACTACTACGACAAGAAGGGAACCAAGTTCACCACCAAGTGGCAGGAGTCCCACCAGCTGCCTGCAGAGTTCCAGCTGCTCTACAGGATGCACGGTGAAGGACTGGCCAAACTCACCTTGTCGCATTGTGCCTAAGAACCTAAATCTTGAAGTGCCAAACGATTGTCTAAAAAAGTGCCCAAAACCAAATTAAACATAGAATTCTAAAAAAGGAAATCAACCCACCCTAAAATCTTTTCCATAACTTAAAGATGCTTTTTAGCCACTGCCCGTCCAAGGGTTTCAGCGTATTTAGCGGTGCAGAAGCTTTTATCATGTTCTGTGGATGCGATTTGTGCAGCTGCAAAGTTGAAACATTTTGCATTTCTAGATAAGCCACTCAGTATGTTTTAATATCTCTTCATATTTTAGCATTCCACTACCTGCCCTAAATCTCTTCATTTTATTGTTCCTTCCCATTAGAGCTAGAAATGCTACTTTTAAAAGCTTTTGCTTCTTTTGTATCTGTTGCTCTCAATAGCTCAGCGTTGCCGTGGCCGATGGAGGAAGCCACTCGGAATTCCAGTGCATCGTCACGCGCAAGTTCCTCGGTGTGGATCCTGATTTCCACCGCTTGGGTATTTTCGTATTTACTGAATTTTACATTTTTTAAAGAACAACAAGAAGAAGGTCACGAAGTGGCTTGTACCTTAGCTAGGTGTTTCTATCACTCTTGGAATTCTTCAGCGTTTTAATTCCATTGGGGGCAGATCCTAGCCCACACTAGACAGGCTGAAGCACGTTCATTCCTATCCATCTGCTCCTATTCTGTCGTTCGATTTCAAAGTTAAACCACCACCATAAATGGAACTAGGCTTCTCTGGAGACATGTCGGGTGAGAAGAGCCCCAAACCCCGTCCCTCTGCTCGGGCAAGGGACCGGCAGCATGGGCAACAGTGGGATTTTTAAAACTGGTTTTTGTAGGGAAGTGAGCAGGGCACGAGTGCAGGGAAGAGGAATTTCCATTGCCAGATTTCCCCGTTTGTGTCTCTAACTCCCCAGTCAGAGCTGCAGTAGTGGCCTCATTTTCTGGTCACCAACAGCACTCCAAGGCAGGCAGGGCAGACGCTTCCTTGGCACCACGGGAAATCTGACTTTTTGGGGACAGGACAAACCATAGGGTCACTTAGAGCTGTCCTGAAGTGCCTCAGGATAAAGGAGCCTGGGAAATAACTGGGTTTCTTAGGAGTATGCTGACAAGTATTTAACCATTTTTTACTATTCTGTGTGAGAACTGACCCCACACTCAAACAAGATGAAAAATCCAATATTTAAAATGGCACATGTTAATTTTTCTCAGCCTCTTTACCTACAAGCAGACATAAGAGGTGAGAAAGGAGATCTTGAGTACAACACACAACCGGAGCAGCCCGGGGCATATCCTGGTGCCCATCGTGGCACCGCAGCTCCACTGGCCCCCAGAAACTGCACAGGGAAGGAAGAGCTCTGCCCTGGTGGTTAATGAAGTGCAGGAATGGATCATTTCTGATTTTGTGTCCTGTGGAGCTGTCCATCAGCCGTGCTGGTCACTGGGGTCCCTGGTAAAGGGCACCCAGCGACCCTAATCCTAATGGCAAAGAGCCCAGCGGGGCAGAAGGGTCACCCCGAACCCCAAGTGACACTTGTTGGCTTTTTTTAGTGCCAGATATTTATATCAAGAGGCATTTTATCAGTTTCCTGTAGGGACCGATAATTTCTCATTAGCAAATTAAAGAAATATGAACTATTATCATTATATTGACATGGGGCAGGGGCCAATGTGGCCATACAGTTTCTGGAACCTCCCATGGTCCTGGAGAGGGACAGAACCCCCTGCCAGTCCTGGGGACAGCCCTGGCATCACCACCAGAACTTTCCAGAGGCACAGAGAGGTACCAAATGCAGAGAAGGAAGCAGAAAACTGCAAATATTTGGAAACGGGAATACAGAAAAATTATTGACAGAGCGCCATATTACATCATTGATTTTTAAGCAAAACTCCCCATCGATGCTCCAGACCCACATTGAACATTTCAGAATCATTGATTTTAATGGGGAGTTCTGCCCCGCGATCAATGGCGCAGCACAGCCCAAAGTAAATTGCTTCTTAGTATCAATATTTTTTTGCCCAAGCTCTTGCAATGTGGAAAACCATCTCAAAGAGTGCAGCTTTTGTTTTGCCTGGTGGGGTCTGAAGGAGAGGCGAGGATAGCAGGGGATGGAGAAGACAGTGGCTGAGGAGGAGAGGCTCTCTGGGGCTGCCTCTCTTCAGCAGAAATGCCTTTGCTTTAATAAGCAAGTCTTTTAATTATTTATTTGTTCTTTAGAAGGTGCTGGGGGCTGCTGTCCCTGCTCAGGACAGTCAGGGGCCCCTGCATGCGGCATCGCCTCGGCTGGGCCCTCTCTTCCCTCCCTTTGGCCCCAAACCTTCCTGCACGAATTCCTGACGGTTCAGGGACAATCCTCCCTGCGTGACTGAATGGCTGGACAAGAGCTAATGCAGCGTGATCGATACCTGTGAGTACAGAACATTTTCGGTTCCAAAATCCAGAGGAGTCCTCCTGAGCAGCTCCCTCCAGCAGGAGACCCCGCTCGGCCCGGGGCTGCCAGGACAGCGTCCGGGGCAGCCACAGCCCACTCCAGCCCCTCTGCCGACAGGATGGGTGCCGAGGTGCTGGGGGTGTACATACGATTGGGAATACGTGTTTCCTTTCTTCTTTTATACATCCTGGCTCTGTATTTCTGTTGCTTGCATCTCCTTGGTGAACGGTAGCGAGGCACGTGAAAACAGGTATTTGGCTACTGGGTTTAATTGTGGAGTAAACCAAAAAGCAAGAGTTCGTGAAACACAACTAACTGTGAACAGAGGCTGCAAAAACAGGGCGATAGGAAAAAACAGGTTTTCTGTAAATGAATGTCTTTATTCCAATGGCTCTACAGTTCAATGCCTGGTGGAGTTGTTTTCGATAAAAAAAGAGAAACATTAAAAAAAAAAAAAGAAAAAAAAATGCCATAATTGTAATAAAGGTTTCATTATTAAGGGCCATACTGAAATGATTGTTTATTTTTCAATGGCTGATGTTCATAAAGGGCCAGGGCACGTCTCAGGTGAGCAGCAAAGCCACACGCAGTGGGAAGGACGCTGCAAGGGGAGCTGCTGTCCAACCTCACACCCACGGAGAGCCCCGGGACTGGCCCTGGGGGCTGGCACCGGGCCGGGCATGTCCCCAGCACATCGTGCCCTGGCCCCCCTCGTGACCGTGCCGCGTCCTCGTCGTGAGCGTCGGGAGCTCGGGAGCTCTCAGTGTGATCCTGCGGTGTGATGTGCCTGCAGCATTGACTCATGTGCCATAACCCAATATTGAATGCATTGTTTTTAAATAAAATGGTTTCTTGTGCATTGGGAGTCTGTAAAACTCCGCTGCCTCTGCTTCTTCCTTGTTATTATTTCCCGAAGTGCTCAGGGCCGCTGATAGGTTTTACTGGAAAACTTCACCAGAGGAGTTGCCAAAGGTGTTGCTTAATGCTCCCTATATTTCATTATGCAGTGCGAGAAGCTTGGTGCGATGGATCAAATTCTGCACTCCAGTGGAACACGTGGAGATAAAAAGCATGGGAATCCAGGCAGCCTGATTGGCTCAGGCTATTTGCTCATTAGGGTGAATTACATCCCCAAGAACATCTCACGGCCCAGCTCGTCCCAGGTGAGTTGCTGCTTGCTCCAGCACTGCGGAGTGTCCTCGGTAGCTCCAAGCAGGAATTCTGCTGTGTGCTTTTAGTTCACATGAGCTCCCAGGACAGAGTCCCTCAGGCTGGCAGAGCCATTCCAGATGCTCTCCCTGTGCTCCCTGTGTGCTTCCCTCCACTAACCTCCACTGCAGCTCATGCATTTATCCTTGAGACCATCCTGGCACGTTTGTTTAAAAGCAGGTGACAATGACACGTGCAGGCCCTGGCCAGCTGGGGACAGCTGTTTTGGAGGAGAACTCCCTGTGCCTGTGCCGTGTCCTGCACTGAGCTGTCACCCTGGGGTCACCCTTTCCCGCACGGCTTGGGTCAGGTGCCAGCTGTGGGTGCTGCAGGACACTACAGAGACGAACCCCTGGAGAACAAAGGAGGAGAGGAATTAAATCTCAGATTCCCAGGGGAGCCACAGCCCAAACCAGAAGGATGCTGGGCAAGAAAACTCAGCTAGGCAAGTCAACCCCCCGGTCCATCCCACCCTGCCGTCCCTGGACACTCTGAGGGGGGCGAGAGCACCTGGCCCGGCACTGGGAGCCCCGGCTGCCGGCAGCAGGAGGAGGAAAGCTAACAAAGAAACTCCCTCCTCCTCTGGCCAAGGCAGCCATGCAGGCAGGGAGCACCGTCCCGCTGGGCAGCCGAAGCTCGCTGGGCTGGAAGCGGCAGCGGCCACTCGGCCCCCGGCACTGCTCCTGCCCGCCGTGCCCAGCTGCCAGCTCGGCTGGGCCTTGTCCCGCGTGGGGGACAAGGGACAGCCAGCACCCTCCTGCCTCCGAGGGCAGGCACAGACCCATCAGGATGGACCCTCTGCTTCGGGCACAGCTGCGCCGTGCGTGGATATTTACACCTCGGCAGGCTGACTCCCAGGAGGATTTTGACATCAGTTTGGAAAGACACCAGAATTAGGCACTGCGGTGTGCACCAAAACATCCTCGGGGGTGCAGCCATCAGGCGCAGGTTTGGAAAGAAAAGTCAAAGTCAGGCGTGATGAATTTGTTGGAGAAGGAGAAGGTAAGGCAAGGCAAGGCAAGGAAAGGAAAGAAAAGGAAAGAGGAAAAGAGGGCAAAAGGGAGGACATGGACACCTGCACATCTGCGGCACCAGGTTCCCATCAGGGTCTGCCCGTGTCCCCCGCGCCTGCCCACAGTGGCACCTCCGTCTCCGGAGCGCTGCACTCGCCTCTCTTTTCCCCAAATCAACTGCAACTTTTGCCTTCCTTTGGGAAGGACAAAAAGATTTCACGCATAACTTGCCCTGAACAAAGGCACCTCACGCCAGGGCTTTCTTTTCCGTCTTCCTTTCTTTTTCCTTCTTCACCACAAGCTGACAGCGGCAGGATTAGCTGGGGTGGGGGGAGCTCCACTTTATACCCGCCTGATTAGTGCCAAAAAGCAGCTCGGAAGACATTGTGAGCTCCCAAGACACACCGTGATGGCAGCATGGAGAAAAATGGATCGTTATCCTTTGGGATCCAATCTGTAGGAAACTAACTGGGTGCTCTCATACACAACCTGTTTGCAAGGAGGTTCCAGGAGCTCTGGAGAGTGGCCTGATAATGGAAGGTCCAAAAGGTGACATTTCTCCCCATTTTCCCCCCTTTAGTTACTGGAAAGACCCAGTGGAGGCGGGACATTCGCAAATACAGAGATGGTTATCAGGGCCGAGATAAGGACGACACAAATGGCAAGGACACGGCTGCCGAGTTACTGAATAAAGGAGCGGGGAGAAGTAATGAACGGCACAGCTGGGAGCAGCTGGCACGGCCCGACCAGATGTGTCTCGGCGCGGGAGCCCTGCGTGGGCTGTGCCAGAGCGACAAGCCCCGCTCGCCAGCTCGGTGCCAGGGCACGCTGTCCCCGCGGGCCCTGCGCCCAGGGGGACCCTGCCCGCTGCCTCCTCGGCTGCTCTGCCGGCTCCCCGTCCCTGCCCGCAGCCCCGCGGAGCTGTGCGCTGCCCCTGCTTCCTCGGGAAGAGGAGGGAACGCCTGTCCGTGTGTGCAGCGGCGGGCGGGAGCCCAGAGCCGTGTGCCAGCGGCGTGGCACGGGGACGCGGGGCTCCTGGGACCGCAGCATCCACCCCCGGTGACCTCGTTAACGAGGCGGAATTCAGCCGCATCTAAAGCAGCTCATAACCGATAACCACCGGCACAGAGCAGCGCCGTGCCTCGGTTTGCAGCCGCCAACGGGGAGGCAGCAGGGCCGGCTGTGGGCGGCGGGACCCCGGGCGCAGCCGGCTGCGGGGCTGGGCTGCGGGGCCGGGTCCCGGGAGCAGAGCCGGTGCCGCGGAGCCCCGTGGCGGCGGTGCGGGAGGAGCGCCGGCCGCTCCCGGGGCCGGTTCGGCACGCTACAAAGGCCCCGGCATCTTTAAGGGCCCCGCGGTCCCCGCACGGCGGCCCCGCCTCGCGGCCCGCACCGCTCCGCCATTGGCGGCGCCGCTCGCACCGCCCGCCCCGCGCCGCTCCGCTCCGCGCCGCTCCGCTCCGCCGCCTCCCGCCGCCCGCCCGCCCGCGGCACAGGCCCGGCCCCGCGGGCGCGGCCGGGGCGGGGCGGCCCCGGACAGCTCCCGCCGCCCGCAGACGGCGGCGGCGGCGGCGAGGCGAGGACATGGCGCGGGGCCGGTGCGGCGGGCCCGGCTGAGCCGCCGCTGCCCGCGGGGCCGGCGGAACGGGCGGCCCCGGGCCGCGGCGGCCGCCGCCCCGATGAGCGGATGAGGAGCGGGAGCGGCGGCCGGCGGTGCCTGGGCGGGGAGCCGGGTGCGTGCGCCATGAACCCCGAGCTGGCGATGGAGCCGCTGGGCAGCCTGCACGGGGCGGCGGGGCACGAGCCGGAGCTGATGGGCAGCCCCAGCCCGCACCACGGCGGGCGCGGCGCGGGGCCGCTCCGGGTGCCGCCCCCGCCGCCGCCGCCACCGCCGCCGCCGCCGCCGCCGCACCAGGAGCTGCCCCCCGCCGCCCGGCCCGCCATGGTGCCCAGCATGGCCTCGCTGCTGGACGGCCCCGCCGAGTACCGGCCCGAGCTCTCCATCCCGCTGCACCACGCCATGAGCGTGCCCTGCGAGGCCTCGCCGCCCGGCATGGGCATGAGCGGCACCTACACCACGCTGACGCCGCTCCAGCCCCTGCCGCCCATCTCCGCCGTCTCCGACAAGTTCCACCACCCGCACGCCCACCCGCACGCCCACCACCACCACCACCACCACCAGCGCCTGCCGGGCAGCGCCGGCGGCGGCTTCGCGCTCATGCGGGACGAGCGCGGGTTGCCGGCCGTCAACAGCCTCTACGGGCCCTACAAGGAGGTGCCGGCCGTGGGGCAGAGCCTCTCGCCGCTGGGCAACGGGCTGGGCCCGCTCCCTGGCGCCCAGCAGGGCCTGCACGGCTACGGGCCGCCCGGCCACGACAAGATGCTGAGCCCCAACTTCGAGGCGCACGCGGCGATGCTGGCGCGGGGGGAGCAGCACCTGCCCCGGGGGCTGGGGACGCCCCCGGCCATGCTGCCGCCCCTGAACGGCGCGCACCACCCCGCGCCCCCCGGGCCGCCGCCGCCGCACGGCCCCGCGCTGCCCGCCGGCCGGGAGCGGCCGTCCCCCGCCGGCGGCCCGCAGGGGAGCGGCGCGGGGCAGCTGGAGGAGATCAACACCAAGGAGGTGGCACAAAGGATCACGGCGGAGCTGAAGCGCTACAGCATCCCGCAGGCCATCTTCGCCCAGCGGGTGCTGTGCCGCTCCCAGGGGACCCTCTCGGACTTGCTGCGGAACCCCAAGCCTTGGAGTAAACTCAAGTCTGGCCGGGAGACGTTCCGCAGGATGTGGAAGTGGCTGCAGGAGCCGGAGTTCCAGAGGATGTCGGCCCTGCGGCTGGCAGGTAGGTGCCGGCCGGCGCCCCGCGGGGAGCTGAGCGGGACCCCCGGAGCCCAGCGCCGCCCGGCCCCGCAGTGCGTCCTCCGCCGGCCTGCTCCGGCCGCTTCCCCGCTCCGCCGTGAGCCCCGGGGCTGTGCGGGGCCGGCCGGTGCCCGCCTCTCGCAGCGCCGGTACCGCGCAGCCCGGCTCGGTCCGGCGGGGCTGTGCGGAGCTGTGCGGGGCTGTGCGGGGCTCGGGGCCGGTGGGAGGGCGCGCTCCGCTGCCGCTGCCGCTGCCGCTGCGGGCGGCGGGGCCGGGGATGCTCTCCAGGGCCTCCGGGGTGCTGAAGGTGCGCGCCCCGCACCGCACCGCGCCCTCCGCGAGCGTCCCTCGTGCCGCTGCCGGGCGCGGCGGGAGAGGCCGTGGAGGGCCCCGCGTCCCGGGACAGGCGGGGCCGGCGGCAGCGGGCGGCACCGGGCGGCAGCAGGCGGGAGCGGGCGGCACCGGGCGAGAGCGGGCGGCAGCGGGCGGCACCGGGCGGCACCGGGCGGCACCGGGCGGCACCGGGCGAGAGCAGGCGGCAGCGGGCGGCACCGGGCAAGAGCGGGCGGGAGCGGGCGGCACCGGGCGGCACCGGACCCGCGAGCCCCAGCCCGGCCCGGCCCGGCCGCATTGTCCGCGGAGCGCGCGCCGGCGCCCCCTGGCGCGGCCGCGGAGCGCCGCAGCCCCCATTGTTCTGCGGGGGCCGCGGGGGGGCGGCGGGCAGCGACCCCCGGTACCGACCCCGCTACCGACCCTGGTACTGACCCCCGGTACCGACCCCCGGTACCGACCCCGCTACCGACCCCGCTACCGACTCCGTTACTGACCCCGCTACCGACCCCGGTACCGACCCCGGTACTGACCCTGGTACTGACCCCCGCTACCGACCCCGGTACTGACCCCCGCTACCGACCCCGCTACCGACCCCGCTACTGACCCCGGTACTGACCCCCGGGCCGACCCTCGGCAGCGCCCGCACCCGGGGTGTGCGGGACGGACCCGGCGAGGGCTGTCCCCTGCCGTGGGCCCGTGCGGGGTGCGCCCGCGGCGCGGTGGGTGCCCGGGGGTCGCCCCCGGCCGGTGCCGCGGGAGTGCGGGCAGGGCCCCGCCGCGGGGCACGGCCGGAGCTGCCTCCCCGCTCCCCGGGCACCGCGCGGCCGTGGGTGGGGGTGTGGAGGGACACGGGGGGCTGTGGCGCGGGCAGGCACGCGTGGGACGGACCGCAGCGTGGGGCGGGGGCCGGGGCCGGGACCGGGGCGCTCAGCTCCGACAGCGACGAAAATCCGGGGACGTTTGTGCCGCCGGGTCCGTCCGTCTTCTATTTCGATTGATCCCGACGCGGGCAGATCGGTCCCCAGCGGGCAGGCACACCGCGGGCTGTCCCCAGGGCTGCCCGCTCCGCTGGCACACGCGGGGGGGGCTGTGGGGACAGGGGGTCTCTGCGCTGGGGAAATGGGCGCAGAGAGTCCCCGCGCGAGGGACAGCCGCCGGCGGGGCTGGGATGCGGCGGAGCGGGGCAAAGAGGAGCCGTGTGTGACTGATGGCCGAAATCCCTGCCCGAGCCGTGACAGAGGTGCTGCGGGTTAAACACCCACGGCCTGCGGTCTCTAGAATCCCCGCTCGGGCTTTCCCGAGGTGCGGGGCTGTCCGGGCTGTGCTGCTGTCGGGGGGCGATGCTGATCCCCTCCCGGGCTCGAACGGCGGCTGCGAACTCCTCCCGTCCCTCCTTGCCGCAGCCGCGGGCAGCCGGCTCCTCTCTGCTTGCAGCCAAACGGAGGTGCCGAGATCTGTCTGCCACAGGGGCATCGCAGGGACCGAAGGGGTTTGGGTTTTTTGCCGAGCACGCGGCGATGTCACCTTCACAAACAAACGTGTATCGAGAGGGAAATCGATGCAGATAATGTTTAGAAGATTAAAAGAGCATTAATGCTGGCAACAGGAGCATCAACGCGTGGACCCAGTTTTCATTGATCTGGAACCTGAGCCAGCTCGTTTCCAGTAACGTGGCTGGTGCTTTTCCTTCCCAGCACCGGTCCCGGGTGGGGGTTCCCCGTGGAGCCCTACATATGGAGCAGAAAATCAGGAATCGCAGCTGCACGCAGAGTTATGCCTGTGTAATTCTGGATCTGTGCTTTTGCAGTCCCCCTGAATGCCTCTGCATCCAGGAGTAAAGTTTGGAGAGAGCTCAGGCGCTGAGTGGGCATGGATTCCCCATGGAGCGGGAAAGACCTTTGCAAATTACCTTTCCCTTCAGGAAATCGATTATTTTAATTTTCTTTTATTACCACGTGTGAATATGCGGCCTCATTGCCTCAGTGCTTCCTTCTCCTCCTTCACTCGCTTGCTTAAATCCCTCTGAGCATGGGGGAAAACCCACAAGTATTTCAGATTTTTAAAAACAACAACAACAACAAAACCCCACCAGCTATTTTCCCCACAGTCCTGGTACACTTTTGTACCGAAACACCATCCGGTTGTGCCGAGCAGCCCGAGCCCCGCTCCGTGCACAGCCGTCAGTACCACGGAGAGCGGCGGAGAGGGGTGGGAGCAGGGACGGAGGGGCGGGAGGAGGGAGCAGGAGCGGGGCGAGCCCCCCGCGGCTGGCGGTGGCACCCCGAGTGCCCCGGGCCAAGGACGGGGGTGTCACAGCCACGGGCGAGCTGTGGACTGCCCCCCGCCCGTCCTCTGCCTCTTTGTGCCCCACCAAATGCTCCTTCCCTGGCCTTGGAGGCTGTTCTGTTGCCTGTATCTCCAGCTAAAATTAAGGCGTGATAACATCTGTATCCAGCGCGTTATCTATATATAAAATCATTTCTGAGCGTTGAACTAAATATACAGGTACGTAAAGGTTCTTTGAAAGGTGCTTAGTGGCTTGAAATATTGGTGCTCTCTTCAGCTATAGATTAGTGGTTGTGTTTGAACAATCCATGCGGTAAATTGTGGTGCCGGCTGATAAATTATATTTCTCATGTACCAACTTTCTGAAATAATATCCTGCCCCAGCTCTTTGTTCCATATCATTTCTGAAGGCTCTTCTGCCACGCAGAAATCTGAATCCTGTTTTTGTGAAGCAAATCAGTTTTATCAGTCTCTTGATTATTTGATAAAGTTAAATCTGAGCACATTTGTGATCAAATGCATTTCTGTATTTCCTCCCTACTTTTCTGAAGGAGCAATTAATTGATCACCACGTGTTACTCGTTCTGAAGCTCTTTTTCACTATTTCCTTATAAAATTTTTTTCCCCAGCATCTCTTTCTTTTCCCGTCTCTCTTGCCCATCACTATTTGATCTGAAATATCCCATACTCAAGTATCCCTCTGCAGCTGAAAGCTGCCCAATTTATTTGTGGTGAGGAATGTGTGAAGGGAAGAACATTTTTACCAAAAGGATCATTTCCCAGTGAGTGGTGTCGGCTCTTCCCACACTCTTTGCAGGGGCGTTTCGGCTGCGCGCTGTGGCCCCGGGTGCTCATCCTCAGCTCTCTTCCCTGGTATTATTCACAAAACCTTGTCCTGGATGTTGCTGCCATCCAGCAGCTGCGGGGGCTTTTCCCTCCCTTCCAATTAGCCATTCCTGGGAGATGACAAGCTTCCTGCAGGAGCCAGCACGGCTGTGCCGAGCCTCGAGCACTGAAGGCAGCGCGCTCCTCTCATCAGAGGGCTCCCCTGGAGCTGCCTTCAGAGTGGGAGCGGAGCTCTGCAGGTGTGTGCAGAATGGCTCTCAGAGGGAGAGCAGAGCTGAAAAGGACTGCACACATCGCTTGTCCTGACAGTCTGCCCCTTTCTTCAGGAATCTCCAGAGGGGATTTTTTACCTAGGCGATCTCTTCCAGGGCTTACAGGTACAAAAAATCCTTAATGACTGGCCTTAATCTCACTTTTTGTCTTTTAAATCCTTTGCTTCTCATCTTATCCCCGCTAGACACAGCAAAAAAGAACATTCCCTTCCCTCTGATAGCAATTTGTTTGTATTTAAGGCTCCCATCTTGTCTCCTCTCCTCTCTGGAAAAAGCCCATCATACTTGGGCAATGAATATGCAGGGAAAGCACTGTATCCGACGGGACAGATAATACATCTCTTTTTTCAAGGTAAAAGATTTTGTATCCAGCTCTATCAATCTTGCAGACTTTTGCATAAAAGGCTCCCTGATTTATAGAGGGTTTTGCACGCAGAAATCATACCAAACAGACTAATCTCAAATGGGTTTGGTGATAACATCAGCCAGACAACTCGCTGATGGCAGAGAGAAACGCAATCAAAAAAGAAATTGGAGTGTTTTGGGGTTGTTTGGGGTTTTTGCACTATAAAATCAAACTGCTCCATTGTGAAAAAAAGGGACTCAAACCACTGGTAAATGCTGCACAGAGGAATTATTAGACAAGCGATAGAGGCTGGCAGGTTCCCAAAACGCAAATTGTCTCCGAGACCAAAATATCTCTCAGTAAGCAGGGAACATATTTATGAGCAGCGGTGATTTTCCAGCAGTTCTCATCCCCCCATAATGGGATGGCAGCGTGGGGCCTGTGCCGAGGCATTAAGCTTTGGCAAGCAGCACTCGGCTGCTGCAGGTGAAGGAAGAGCAGGCGGAAGTCTTCCTCGGAGAGCTTCCCACGCCTTCTCCAGGCCTCGTCCTGCCCACTCCTTGCTGTGGCCACGGTGGGGCCATGGCCCCTCTGCCGTCCCCTCCTCACCCCCACCTCTCTGCTGCCCGGGAGGAGGGACCCTCCCGTGCTGAAGCTGAGCTTTCCCAGGCCCTGGGAAGAAGGAAATGGGGAGCTGAGTGTGTGGGGAAGCTCTTGCTCTGTGTGTTCAGCCGAAGTGCGAGGAGAGCTCGGAGGGCAGCACAGACCTGCCTTTCCCAGATCAGCTGGCAGAGCTTTGCTCCTGTCCTCTCCTGCTCTTCCTAATTCCATCCTATCAGTAACAGGCAGTGAAAGGAAATACTCATGTCCTGCTTTCTCCCGTGGGTCAGAATTCCTGAAAACGGCAGCGCACAGCAAGGATTCACTAGATCTGTCCTTCCCCTTGCAGTAAGATCTCGCAGAGCACTTGGTGTGGGGAAGGCCTGGCTTCATCCCTGCGCTCTGACCAGGGGAATAGAAGTCCTTGTCACTGGAAAGTGTTGTAATTCAGCTGGAAACTACTTGGGGATTCAAAAGGGAGAATCTCCAGAAGGAGAGGAAACATAAATCTCTCAGGTGTTAGGCATGAAGGGCTCTCAGAGTGCAGCTGAAGGATCCGGAGCTGCGCTGTGCTGGAAGGTTCCAGCGGTGCTCAGAGATCCTGTGCTGAGGTGGGTGCTGCAGCACTGCAGGGAGGAAGCAGAATTTACAGCCCAGTTCCAGCCAGCCAGCAGATTTACAGGAGACTGGACACAAACAGCCTGAGAGCTGTGGCTTGCCAGGAAGAAACATAAAGGAGCCACGTCCCCAAACCCATTCATCTTCTCTTCTCAGGGAGCTGCAGGATGCAGAGCCTGGAGAGGGGTGGCATTCCCTGGGGACTGTGACAGGATTGAAAGGGAAAAATGAGGTAGGGTACCGAGAAAACATCTTCCTGGCTGAAAACAGCCAGGCTGGGAGCTTCTTTTTCAGAGCATTGCAGGAATCCCTGGCTCTCCAAACAGGGAACACCTCACTGTTGCAATGGATGAGCAAGCAGATCTTCTCTGGAAGAACAGAATTAACTTTGTGCTACACATTCAATCTGTTTTTCTGGATAAATGCCATCAAGGGCATTCCTAGGTTTCCAAATATTAGGAGTTTGGTGTGTGTGCAGCAGCTGGGATGAGCCGCACTGGCTGCCCACCCCGACAATGTGATTATTTGCATCTTCATTCCGATTGCTCCTTGTTCCATAATGATTTTGTACACAGCGGAGTACTTAACCTAATTTGTATTGATCTCAATCGCTCTCATTCGTGCATACTTAATTCAGAGAGGTAATCAAATTGATTTCTGAGGCCTAGTTTTTAAGAGATTGTAGTAACAGGGATATACAAGGGGTTGCTTTAAGTGAATCACAGCACAAGAAAAACATTTTAAATCTTTGGAAACGTTTTGATGGTCATTTCATTGTGTTCAGTATTACCAGAGTAATTACATTTCCCTCACATTGAGTCCTCTCCAAAATCGAATTGAGGAGCAGTTTTAGTTCCATCAGACAGATAACTGGGTTTGGGTGACTCTGCACCCACAGAAACCACATAGGTGGGATCAATATTCACAGCGTGTCCTCAGGAATGGTGGAGAGTGAGGACTTACTGCTGGATTAGGGGAATATTGGTATCTGCTTGGCTCCTCCGTCCACCTGCTCTTGTTTCGTGGCTGCAGAGTCACTTTTGCCATTGGTGAAGACATCGAGAGCCAGGGAGGCACAGGAGCTGTGCTGTTGATGTCTCCAGTTCCCGACAAGTGGCTCCGCTTCTCCCGGGGCTGCTCGGGCACCCCCAGGATCCCTCCCTGCCTCCTCCTCCTCCTGCTGATGCTGGTGACCTTCGTGTCCTCATCTCCTCTTTCTCTCTCCTGGAGAAGCACAGGAGCTGAGGGAGGAGGGAGGCCCTGGAGCATCCCTGACCCGTGCCCGAGGGCTCGGAGGGTGGGACGGAGCTGGGCACTAGAGCTTCTAGATATTTCTCAGGATTTGTGGCTGTTTGGAATGCCTGGGCTGGCTGGGTTCCTCTCTTGTGAGGAAGACAATGGAACATCAGAGTTACTGTTGCAGGTAATCAGACAAATGAGCTCTCAGCAGGGAAATTCAGTGTGATGGCCCTCAGCGTGTCCCAGGGCAGTGCCAGCTCCTGCACCCTCTTACTGCCCTTCAGCTGTGGGGCTCTGCTTTGGTCCACGCTAAGGGAGGCAGCACTGACCCCATTTCTGAGCAGTTCCTATATTGTTTCTATGGAAGAGCACCTATAGTTCAGTGCAGAAGAAAAAGGAAGCTTTTTCTTTCCTTTCTCCCCCCCCAGTTATGGCTTTCAGTTGTCGCCAGTTGTCCATTTTCTTCCATAGGATATGCTCAGGTTTAACCGCAGCTAATAAATCAAATTGTGCTCAGAATCCAGATGGTCTCTTTCCTTCCCTCCCCTGTTAAAACCTTTCTCTTTCTTCCCGGAAAATCACTTGATTTTATTAGAGTGCTCACCCCATTTTTCTCTGCTGAGAGATGCTCTTCAGGCACAGCGTTTGCCTTTGTGGGGCCTTTTCAAGAGCAAACTCAACAGTTCAAGGAAAGTATTTACTGAATGCATCGAAAAGCACATACCTCTGCATTATTTATTATCAGATACCAATAACTGTAAAACGCAGAGTATCTCAGGACATAAATTAGTGATGGTAGGAAACACTCCACTCGTCCCAGTGTCCCGGAACCGATTAGAGGCTGCAGCAAAGATGCTGGTGCTCATCACATCCCCAGCACCGGGGACATCGCCGCGTGGATTCTGGACACGTGGCAAAGGAAACCCAGCCTGAAATCTGCTTTTTCACCTCAGACAGGCAGTAGGACGTTATCTATGCCGTGTCAGAGGTGCAGTCAGAGAGCCCGAATTCCTCCCTGCTGCTGCCTTTGGGATAATGCCCTCGGAGGTGTGAGTCTGGCCATGGGGACACAGGTGCGCCCAGGTGCCTCTGGTGTGTCCCTGCTGCTTCCTGCTGCCCTGGCGTGTGGTGCCGCTGCTCCAGGAGGGCTGTGCTGGGAGCATTCACCTGCAGCCCTTGTCTGGCTTGGGACTCCACTCCCAGGACCACCCTCCTCCTTACACTTTGGGGTATTTTGAGGTCTGACCTTGACCTCCCTCCCAGAGGCAGCTCTGCTGCAGCCACTGGGACTCGGCAGCTGAGAGGGGTCAGGGTGAGGCACTCCAACACACACTCCAGTTTCTGCAGGGATGCTGTGAGATGCTGTCCCCGGCACAGGAGGAGGCATTCGGTGCCACGCTGGCTGAGCCAGGCTGCACGCAGCTACAGCCCTGACTGGGTTAATTACAGACTTTTCCACAGTCTGACTTTTACTTTTGGGCCAGCTTCATTTCACATTCCAGACCTGCAGAATTATTTAACAGGGCTGCTTAAAACCCTCCCACTTATCAATTCTCTGGGCTCATTTTGTCCCAGCACATTACCTAACCATGTCAACATATGGATTTTCTCCCCGTGCCCGGCGCAGACAGCCTGGGCAGGCTATTTTTAAGTGTGGGTGTGCTCCGGCAGCGGTATTGGTTTCAGCACTTGCTGTTCTCTCTGTGCTAATAAATACAGAGCAGCTATTAATACGGATGGGTTTTAGCATCCATTAGCGTCGCTCAGCACAGCAGCGATGGTCTGGCACTGCTGCCCCACCTGCCCTGAGCTCTGGCAGACGCTTCTGCCCGGCTTCACCCTCGGGATGTGCCCCGGGAAGGGCACAGGTGATGGCAGCCGTGCCCTGGGCTGGTGGCACTGCGGGAGCCAGGCTGGAGGGGAGGAGCAGGGGGGACCAGGTGAGCCAGAGCCTGAGCCCTGCGCTGGGAGGCCGAGCGGGACCGTGGCAGCGTTTCCCCTTGGTGCTCACACCAAGCTGCTGCCACCAGAGCTTTGGCTGGGGTTTGCTTCGGGCTGTTCAAAGGGATGAAAGTCACGTACCGGTGTTATTCCTGCTGCTGAGAGGTGTTGGGGATGTGAGAGCGAATGCAGCTCACTGGACTCCTCTGGAGCCCCCGTGTCCTGCGTGCCGGAGCGGGGCTGGCTCAGCCGGGGACACTGGTGTGACAGTGCCCGTGCTCGGGGTGGCTCTCGGGGTCTGTGGGCACCACACTGACACTCTCTCTCTGTCTCTGCCACCCCTTCCCAGCCTGCAAGCGCAAAGAGCAAGAGCCCAACAAAGAGCGGAACAACTCCCAGAAGAAATCCCGCCTGGTTTTCACGGACCTCCAGCGCCGAACGCTTTTCGCCATCTTCAAGGAGAACAAGCGTCCCTCCAAAGAAATGCAGATCACCATCTCCCAGCAGCTGGGCCTGGAGCTCACCACCGTCAGCAACTTCTTCATGAACGCCCGGCGGCGCAGCCTGGAGAAGTGGCAGGACGACCTGAGCTCCGGGGGCTCGTCCTCGGCCCCCAGCACCTGCACCAAGGCGTGAGGGGTGGGCACGGCCGAGAGAGCGGCCTGGCAGCAGGGCCCTCGCCGGTGACTTAAAGCACAATCCCCGCAACCAACCCCAGCCCAGCCGTCCCCGAGGACATTGCTACGGCTTCCGTCAGTCTCAGCAGGCGCAGGTTCCACATTAACCTCTCTCCAAACGATGCTATGCTCAGGACAGGCGAAGCAGGTCTGAAACGCAGGGGAGTCGTTCTTGAGGCAGGTTTCTCCTGAGCCCCAGGTTTCCGTGGCCGGCGGGAGCCCTCCCGTGCCCGGCGCCTGCCGTGTGCTGGCCACACCACCCCGCAGCCACGCCACAACGGAGCACAAAGTCGGACACTGAAAACCCAAGACCCCGTTTTTAAACTCAGGCATGGTTTTGTTAAGTGTTTTAGGGGAACCAAAAAATCAGATTTAAGGCTTTTTCGTTTGGATTTTTTGGTTTAATTTAATCAGCTTGTTACTGGATCGGAAAAGTTCAGTTCTCTTGAGCTCAGAGTATCAAGCACAAAGCCGGTAGCGACAGCGATGGCCCAGCCCTGGGCTGCCCGGGGCGGCTGTGCCAGCTGCAGCCTGACGTCCTGGGAACACCGTGGAGGTGGCACAAGCCTCAAGCACAGCTGGCAGTTCCTCACAAGCTCTGTGTTTGTATCTAATGCACACTCAGGAGGTCGATGGAACTGCTACAGTTCATGGAGCAAACACAATGTTTTGGAAGATCTAGATTTATTTACATTATTACATCTTTTTTAGTTTCCGGGAGTCCGGTTTCTCTTCGGCAACGGCCGTGTTACCGAAACCTTTTTAGTGTTCGATGTATTTTTGTTCATTTTTTCAGTATTTTATGGTACTTTCAAGCAGGAAAAGAAACAGAAACAAGCCCTTCAGATGCCACGGACCGTTTCAGATGTGCCGCGTTTAGCTCTATTGCATCCTTAAGTTCCTTTTGCTCACCGGCTCCCCGAGCCGGTGGGAACACAGCACACCAAAGAGACAGGATTTCTGCAAGCCAAAGATGTTTATAACTTGCCATTTCTCTTGGTCATCGCTGGTGCGGGTGGTTGGCCGGCGCTGGGGAAGCCTGGCGAGCTCCGAGCCCTCTCTGCAGCTCCTGCAGCGGAGCCGCCCTGGCTGTGCCCGGCCCGGCGCGGCCGTGCCCCGCTAGAGACACTTGAGACTTTTTTTATGTACTGCTTAATCGAAACCAAAGAAACGTTTTCTGCACCTACTTCTTCTGCAACGAACTGTTCCATTGAAAGATAAAGTAAAAATTTAAAAAAAACCAAGGAAGCATGTCAGGAAACAAACGAGTACCACACTGTGTTCTACAGACATCTTGGACGTTTTCGGAAGCAGATCTCAAAGAAAGGGTTGACAAGAACGAGAGCAAAGCAAAGCCAGTACGATTGCTGCTTCATTTGACAACTCAAGTCATCTTAAAGTTGAAGATTGTCTTTAATTTGTGCCTATGCAGTTTTTTCAAAAGAACAAGGAACAGAGCAACCAAAACCTCAACAGCTACAATACCAAAGATGAGGATTCTCACTACTTGTGTTTCAGTTCGTTTCTCCTCTTGCACGACTAATGCACATAGCCCCACTGATCTCTGCACAGGTAACCACTCGTGCGTCTTTGAGCAACCAAAAGGGTGGGTTTCTTTATGTTTTCCCTGTTTCTGCCCCACACGGCGTCTCTCCAAGAGCTGCACGGACTCCAAGTGCAAGATGTTGGGATCCTACGCTGGTACATCTCCCCCCTGCAGGAAACATCTGTGGGTCGGGTGTGCCTCGTGCGCTGGTCTCCCTTGTGTCCGGAGCTGTGAACAGCCACCCTCCCGTGCGTGACACCGGTCGAGTGAGCCCCAGCCTTCCTTCTCTCCCCAGGGATAAAACTTGCAATATGTGTGTTCCCATCTGTGTCACTGTGAGTGCTGAGCAGTGCCCCAGCCCGGCTCCAAACCTCCGCCTGACCCAAACCCAGGCGTTCAGCAGTTCGTGGGGCAGTTCAGGAGGTGCTTCTGACATGTTAGCCTTGTAATGTCCTTTGATCCAGGCCACGATGATCCAAATCGTGACATGTCCAAATTTGTCCTCAGAGCCGGAGCACATCTTGCTCCTCTCTGCCTTTAAACAAGGGCTTCTTTTTAACTGCTTCACGGAGCTGCTGCAGTCATTTTCCAACGACTGCACTTAAAACAGAAAAAAAATCAAGAAGCCTCATCTGCTCAGGACAGGAAAAGTTTCTGGAAAGCAAATTCAAGATCCTCACAGCTGAATTGACAGCACGTGCCTGCTCTGGGAATCAAAGCATCCTTCAGCAGAGATTTCCAGGCATTTTCAAAAGAGATTTGGAGAATGCTCATAGCCAGATGTGGAATAAAGCTACCAAAAATGATTCCGATCTGGGCTGACCTGTTCTGAGGGCTCCTGGCCCAAATGCCAGATATTTGAGTGTGGAGTTTGGAGCCATCAGGCTGTGGAGCAGAGCCTGGCTGAGGTGGTGTGCTCATGCTGAAGTTTCACTGTCATTCCCACCCGTGTCCCCTCCGTGGCATTGCCCTCAGGGGACGTGCCTCATGCTGAAGTGTCCCCCCGCAGTCTGCAGCGGCAGGGGACGACACAGGGCTGGTGTCATTGCTCACGTCCCCTTCCTGCAGTGCCAGGGCGGGGAAGTGCACTGGATCCTGCAGGGAATGAGCCCCAGGCATCCTCTGAGCCTGTGCTCGGCTGAGGGACACCTCACTGAGGGACTGTCCCCGAGGGACACCTCACTGAGGGACTGTCCCCGAGGGACACCTCACTGAGGGACTGTCCCCGAGGGACACCTCACTGAGGGACTGTCCCCGAGGGACACCTCACTGAGGGACTGTCCCCGAGGGACACCTCACTGAGGGACCCTCCCCCGGGGGACACCTCACTGAGGGACCCTCCCCCGGGGGACACCTCACTGAGGGACTGTCCCCCGAGGGACACCTCACTGAGGGACTGTCCCCGAGGGACACCTCACTGAGGGACCCTCCCCCGGGGGACACCTCACTGAGGGACCCTCCCCCGGGGGACAATCCCCTGAGGGACATGCAGAGCCCCACAGCTCTGCCTCTGCCTTCCTGGGAGGCAGAGGGGAGCTGAGCACAGCTTCTGGAGAAGCCTGGGAGCACACCTGGGCTTTTTGCTCCTGCTCAGGGCTCATCCAACAGCCCCAACAAAGGGAGTTGAGATCAGGTACTGAATTGCTTACAAATTTCTCCTCAGTGAGATTCTCCCCAAATTGTGCAAGCGTTTGTTACACGAATTGCGGCTGGGTAGCGACACACACGAGGCTTCTCTGGCCTCCAGTCTATCAACAGTCACAAAGCATTTTCACCTGAAAATCCTGCTGCATTTTTTATCCCTGCATCTCTCCTGGCCCTGTGTGACGTCTTCCATTTCACTGTCCACTCTCGTTGGCTTTATGTAGCAGCTCCCTCGGACGAGGAGCGGGAGCCAGAGGCCGTGGTGGAGATATTTGTCCCCAGGAGCAGAGCCCGCGCCGTGCTCTGCCCGCGCCACACGAAACCCCAGCAGCTGTGTTCCGTCTCTGTACCCTGCGTTTATGAATCGACAGAGCTGTGTCATGGAGCTCGTTGCTTTATTCACTGTGCTGTGAAAGACTCGTGCGTCCAGAGAGTATCCCAGCCCCTTCGGGACCGGGAGCTTGGAGTCACGGCCTTGGGCACAGCCGAGATGAGTTCAGCTTTCCAGAATCCTTGGATATTGCTGGGTCTGCCGTGCAGGAACAAAGAATGTGCTCGCTGACTTCGGTTGCAAAGCTTTATTATTGTGGATCTCTCTTACCTACAGCTGAATCCAAAGAGCTGCCAAGGACTCGACCAGCAAACCTCGCTCAGCCCCGCGGGAGGAGGGAGCTCTCCTCTCCCCAAGGAGGGCACGGGAACCACACGGTATCGCCAAGAGTGTGCTGGCTTTGGACATGGCCAATGCTTCCCTCGCTTGTCACAATTCCAAAGTATTTTTAAGACATGGGGAAACTTTCTACTTGGCCTCCTTTATATTTATTATTATGGGGAATTTTTATTGTTTAAATTTTTTAAGAAGGCAAAGCTTAAAATGGTTTTATTTTTTTTTCCAGACACTTGTGGGTTTTAACCCGATATATTATCTATCGATAATGTAATTTATTTAATTTAGTCTTAGGGCAGGTCCTGAGATCTCTGTTCAGTCTGAATCCCATTGTGTTTCGGTTCAGCTTTTGAATTCAGTGGGAGTTGTGCCTGAATGCAGACTGCGGGGTCAGGCTCCGATGTTAGCTATTTCTATCTATTTAATTCAGCCATTTCTGAATTCATTTGGGAGTCATTTTGCCTATTTATCCATAGCACTGTTGTAGCGCATCAGGGATGCGAAGCCTGTTAGGAAACACACTTAGGAGTTGGCACTGCTTTGTAGAGCAGCCAGGTTCTGTCAGACAGGGAAAAACAACTCCTTCCATAACACAGGGGTCTAGTTTTCATTCCTTCTTCTGATTAATTTTAAATATCAAAGTTTAAATTATTTAAGTTAATCTCTTCCCACCTGATTAGAAAGTGCAACGTACCTTTATTATGGCACATAAAGCCTTCGTAATATAACTTATTTATTTAACTTATTCACCGTCACCCAGGGATGCCCTTGTAGAGTTTTTATTTTTTATTTAGAATTATCTATAAAGCACTACAGCTGATTTCCTGTAAGAACAGCAGAGTGAACTTTGAGGACAAGCAATGAATATTCAACCTAAAACTGTGCATTCAGAAAAATAGGGAAAAAGAAAAAAAGACACTGGGATACTTTGCCTGAACTTTGTGGCTTCTTAAAACTTAAACTGGGGGGAAAATAATCCATGCCAAGCAAAAAGAGAGAAACCCTTAAACTAGCTGCTTCCAAGAATGAACTTCTGTGTGTGGAAAAAAAAGAAAAAGGAAAAAAAAAAGGAAAAAAGAAAAAAAAGACAGAAAAAAACCTTTCTATTTCTAGTGAGAACCAAAGAGGCTACCTCACTGACTTTTCCATTTGTAATTTTAATCGTGTTGATGATACCAAAGATACCAAAGATTTCTTTCTCTGTGCGGTCTGCATTCTGCTTGTGCTCTCTGGTAACTCCCACCGCTCTCTCCTCCACCCAACAATGTCCAGCAGAGCCCAGATTCCCAAAGAAACGCTTCCCTGGAAGCTGCCAGTTCTGGTGACGCCCTTTTCTGTGCTCCTTGCTCCCTCCTGCCAGCCGAACCCTCCGCAGGCGTGGAGCAGTCCCCAGCCTGGGAGGAGCTGCAGGTGAGCCCAGGCTTGGCCATGGCACCTTCCCTGGGGAAAGGCTCTGCAGGTGCTGCCCGGGCCCGTGCGGGCTTTGTTTGCAGCAGCAATTAGCACTGCTAATTATTATTACCGTTCCCTGCTTGAGCAGAGCCCGGGGCTGCTGTGGGGCCCGGGGGAGAGGTTCTCCTGCCCTGCCTCCCACGCAGCCAAACTTGGGCAGATCCAGGGGCTGCTCCCTCCTCCTCACCTTCGGTTGTTGTTTACAGTTACAGTTTTCAGATAAAAATCAATTAATTACTTTTCTCAAGTTAGCAATGAAGCGAGGCTACATTAAGCTCCATTAGCATCGCGTTCCTGAGTGATTACTTCCGAGTTGTTTGGTTGTTTGGTTGGGGAATTAGAGGTGCCCTTTGGCACTCGGGCTTTGAGGCAGTTCTACGCTGTTGCTGGTTCTGAGGGATGCTCTGAGGAGCCCGATGCACCCCTGGGCACTGCTCGCTCCCCGAGCCCCACCCGGGCTGGGACAGCTGCTGCAGGGCCGGGCCTTTCCCCAAGGAACCTGCCTGAGCCATGCCCTCGGATCCGCAGAGGTCACCAACAGCTCCACACGAACGCTCCGCTTCAGTTCAGCGTTGCCTTTTATTTTGTATTTCTTTGGGCATTTAAGTCTGTGTTGGAAACGGTAGGACTTGACAAGTGTGCTTTTCTCTCTCTCCCTCTCCGTGTTCCTTCGACACAAAGCTATAATAATTCTCAGGATGCCTTCTGGGCGGGGGGAGCCGGTTGTCCCTGTGCCCTCGGACACAGACAGTCCCCAGAGCTGGCAGGGTCCCCGCGGCCCCCCCGACTCCTGCTTCACTTGCAAAGAGTGACGTTACCACGGGACGAGTGCCTTGCTTGAACCAAAGCAACGATTTTGCCAGTCTAGACCTCTCTTTCCTTTTTTTTATTCTTCCTGTGAATACCTCAGCTTCGACTGGGCCGCCGAATCGTACCTGGTGGGCTTTTGTACTGTGGTGCTTTGCAATGCAGCCCTGCAAAGAACAGACTCCTGATAATACCAAAGGCTCTCTTTCTCCTCCTCCTCCTCCTCCTGCCCCCTCTCCCCAGTCTCTCTTTCTCCATGGTTCCAAAGCTTTATTACGAACTGGGCATGTTGGCAACGCAGACCGTGCAATCCCTTACCGAATTTTCTCAGATATACCTCATAGAGAATAGCTGTTTAGCGTAATGTTATTATAGCGTATGTAATAAATTATTCACTGTTTCTTTTTGGTAACTGTGATTTAAAAGAAAAAAAAAGAAGAAGAAGAAGCTTTATACGTTTTAGGTTGTGCTTTTGTACTAGACGGAGAAGGTGCGCTTAAAAATGTACGTCAGTCTTTCTTCCCGTTGGGTTTTTTTTGTTCCTATGGATTGGGGGAAAGTTGCAGAATGAGCCCAAAGTTTACAGTTTCATATTTTGCTGAAGAAACAATCTGTGTTCATTTGCTCTGTTGGAAAAAAAAAAAAAAGAAAAAAAAGAAAGAAAAAGAGAAAAAAAAATTATTTTCTACATTTGTGCTACTTGGTCTGAAGAGCTGATTGTCCTGTGTGACGGTGTAGTATTATAATTAGCAACTGCCAATCAGCGCTCCCATGTTTATGCATGAGGCAAACCCTTAGCAGTGTGATGCATCGTGGTTCTTAATGGCAACTTCTTCCTTTGGGTTTGGGATGAGGTCTTCGGGTTGATGGTGTTTATTTATGCATGGAGCCTGTTAGCTGTTCGCAGTCGTGGCGCGGTTGTGTTTGCATTTACGCTGTGAAATCACGCCCAGTTCCGTCCCGTGCAGCTCAGCACTGCTCAGGGCAGGTGTCCACATCAGCTCTGCTCTGCCCCTGTGGTGAACAGACCCAAATTCGATTCCAATTCAATTGCCATTCGAGGAGAAGTTTGGCCGACCGGCAGCTTCTTCCCAGCGATTCGGTTCGTTCAGTGCCGTGGCAATCCACTCCTGCTCCCCGCGGAGCCAACTGCGCGTTTTTTCCCAGATCGGGAGCTCCTTTGGCTTTATGGCAGCCCTGGGCACAGCAGGACCGGCTGGGGTGGGTGCTCAGGGACCAGCCCTCTCCTCACCCATCCCGGCTGGGGCAGGACACACGAGCTGGGGTCAGCAGCACTCTCCCGGCCGTGTCACCTGTCCTGACAGACGGGCTGGCCTGGGTGTCCATCGCAGCGGTCCAGCTGTGTCCCCCGTGCTGCTCGTGCCCGAGGGAGCGGCCCCGGCTCACCCTCGCCCTGCCCTGGGGCCAGGTTTGTCGGGGTGCTCTATCCCCCTTTGGTTTGTCCCTCGTGTCCCAAGCCAGACTGACGCTCGAGCCCCCGTTTAAGAAAGGGTTGTGTTCTCTCTGCGGCTCCAGCTGGGAGCCCTGGTGTCCCCTGATCCCGGGCAAAGCCAAACCAACTGCTCCGTACCTGAACTCTGCGTGGAAGAGGTGGCTTGGGCCGGGGGGAGTCGCAGTCTTCTGAGGAGGCGTCTGAGTCCCGTCAGTAGAGTGTTGATATCGTCTGTCATTGAGGGTATATTAGAGATGTGCTTTCATTAGTGCAAGGAGACATTTTTATTTGGCCTTACTCGGTAGGTTGTGATAATAATGAAAGCTGTGTAATATAGTCAGGTTATTTTTCTTTCCTGATTTCTCTGCCAAAGACAGTAACGGATACAAGAACTTTAAATAGGGGTTTTTGTAAGACAGTTGATGATTGTAACAGTGGTTAATCTTCCAGAAAGCTTTCCACGTTCTTCCGCAATAAGCAGAGCCGGGATGTTTCGGCAGAGCCCTGCTGGCAGATGCCACCACTCGTCACCGCCACGCAGCTGTTGTAAAACCAGGCTCTGAGTACACCTGCATTCCTCAGTCCAGAGGCAACGAGGGTATGTGAGGCCATGGCAAGGGCACAGCGGGGCCGGCACGAGCTGCTCCAGCTGGCTGGAATTTGCCAAGGTACTTGTATTATGAAATTTAAGGTCTATTTTATTATGTCATTTTATGTCATTTTTTAACTTTGTGGAAGGTGATACGTTGAACTGAGTGTAAGCTGAGTTTTTCAGACAAATAAAGTAGCTAAAGAGTGAATGTTATTTTATCATTAAAGGGTTTTTACTCACTGATTTGTGCCAATAGATGTCCTTTATCTCAATGACAAGTATTACATTGCTTTCAAAGTTTTATTTATAGCTATTGATGTAAAACCCACACACACATATTATTTGCCAAAGTTCAATAAAGGAGGAAAACAACGCTTTTGCTTCCTTGTGCGATCAAAAGTTCCTGTTTTTTTCCAGCGTTTTTTCCACCACAGCCCAAGGGGTGGAGTGGAGCCACCCTGCAGCAGCTCTCAGGGGTGTGGAGCGGTGAGGAGAGCTGAGCACAGCCAGACTAATGCAGGACCCAGCGTAGGACCCTGCCCCAAAAACGCCGCCTGGGATGGAGGGCCTGGCCACGTGTGAACAAAAAGTACCTGGAAAAAGATCTGGCACCTTTTCCCATGAGCACAGCTCATGTAGCTGTGATATTAAAGGAGAAATCGCTTTATATTTATGTAAGTCATGGAATTACATGATGCAATGTAATTACCATAACATTATGTAAGTTATTGCACTTTCATTCCCTGAAGCAGCTCTATGGGAGGAGGAAGGAGGTTCCTGGAGCTGAAATTTCATGACAAGAAGGATGTGGCAAGTTTGTTTTCATTCATTCCTTCATTCATTCCTTCATTCATTCCTTCATTCATTCATTCATTCACTTACCCCAGCTGAGGGCAAGTTTGGTTTGTTTCGGCTCAAAAAAAAGCCAAACAAAGTGCACAAGAAAAGCACTTTGCTGTGTTTGTCTCTTAAGAAACCAAACAGAACCAGCCCTTTCCTGCCCTCCTCTCTGGCTGCCATCCCTCTCTGCCCACCTGCAGCAGGGTGAGCCTGGGGAGGGCACGGGAGGGACCCCAGGGCCCCCAGCACGGCCGTGTCCCAGCCCCAGAGCCTAACAAGCACGGCAGGGTTTATTATCTGCCATCTAACCTTGGCACCAATGGCTAACCTCGGGGTTAATAAACTCACTGAAAATTTTGTTTTCATGCTCATTCTCTTCGTGTGCCTCTCTCGACGCTGAGCCAGATTCTGCCGTTAATTAAATTTACGCTGCTTCATTTCACTCTGCTGAGTGGCCACGGGCACAGATAAAGGCAGAGCTGCCTCCTCAGCACTTTGTGTCACAGAGCGCAGAACGTGGCTCTCCCAGCCTCCTGTCCTTCTCCCTGTGCCTGGGGAGCACGGAGGGCTCCCATGGAATGGGAGGGGAGCCCTGAGCCCCCTGAGCACCCCCGGGCAGGGCTGAGCCCCAGGACCACGCTGGGGGAGGAGGTTTTCCCAAGGCCCCTTCCCAAGCAAGGAGGGCCGCAGGAGCCGGTGCCACCAGGGTGGCTGCTGGCCCCAGAAGGGTAAAAACACTCGAACAGCAAAGAGGCACGAGCGATGACACCGAGACTAATGCAGCCCACGGCAGGGCATTTCCATTTCACTTGCAGGATTGTTCCCCCGGGAATGCATTTTCCAGGCACTTAGCGGTGGGCACAGCTGGAAGAAGGAAATGGGACCATTTCATTAAGCTGCCGAAAAGCTGAAGGATGAGCTGGGTGTGTGGCAGGATGGCTGCGATGTTGTACCACCTGCAGCTTTTCCCGGTGCCAGGCTGTGCCCCCTGCGCTCGGGTCCAGGGCTGACTCCAGGCCCACGGAGCTCATTCCTGTGAATTCCCCTCAACTCGCTGCTTCCTAACCCTGGCAGGAACCACACGATTATTGCCAGTTAAAATGCTGTATAAAAACCTCTCTGTTTTGTCAGCAATGATAAAAACCAAAGCACCAGAACAGCCCTTCCATCCCAGGGATGCAGGGACGCGCCGTGGCAGCCAGGCTGGATGGTGTCCCTGCTCCCCAGAGCAGCCCGAAGGAGCAGATGCCACACTCCCCTCCTCCTTCTCCTCCTCCTCCTCCTCCTCCGGCAGTGCCGAAGGGCAGTGCATCCGTCAGGATGAACTTGACAGCAATGATGTGCCGTGTGGGACCCGCAGGGATCACGGCGCGGGTCCCTCCTGACTGCAGATGAAGTGCTGGCAGCTCCTCTGATCCAAACACTCCGCACCACTCGAAACCCTGCGGAATTCCCTCGGGAGCCAGCCTGGGAGGCAGCCTGCAGGGGAAGCTGCACAGCAGCAGCAGGAGTCGGGGGAGTGGGGTTTTTTCTTTCGGAGGAAAACAGCAGGAGCTTTTCCAATGCTGCTCATTTTCAGCACGGGGGATGGAGGTGCTGGGGGAAAACAACCGGGAGGACAAACACCTCGGGATGGGCAGTGTGGCAGGACAGAGCAGTGGGATGGTCAGTGGAACAATGCCCCAGACATCCCAGAAGGAGCCGAGGCCAGCTCTGCCTGCCACCAGCTGCACCCAGCGGGCGCTGCCTGCAGCCTCCGCACGCAGCACAGCTCCGGGAGCCCTCCAGGGTCCAGCTCAGAGAGGGATAATGGCAGGAAGCCATAGGATATTAAACCAGCAGATTAAAACAAACAAGACCACTTTGGGTCATGTTACACATCCCTGCCCTCCCGCCTGAGAGCACAAGAAATCCAAGGCAGTAAAAGACAACCGTAGGCCATAATGGCCCAAGAACTCCGGGATAAAATCGCTGGGGGAGCTGGCTGTGAGGAGCCCGGCCTGGGCACGGAGCCCCCCCGGGCCCGCTCCGAGCATTATCCTTTAAGTGCTCGTTTAAGCTTCCTTGGAAGCGCCGCCTGCTCGCTGGAGAAATGCAATTAGGCCTCGGTTGCGGGTGATGTTCACACGTTATGGATCATCCTTAAAAATGACAGGAGCAGAATGGAGTGCTCTGCATTCCGCACGACAGCTCCCTCTCCATCATTCCGGGAACTGCCAGGCTTTGGTTCCGCAGTCCCTTTCCCTGCCCCGTGAGCGATGGGATCACAGGCACCACCTTCAGGGAATCACAGAATCCCACACTGGTTTGGGTTGGAAGAGAGCCTCAATAAATCCCTTGCCCAGCACACCCCAGCTTGTGCTGTAGGAGACAAATACATCCACACAGGATGAGAGACACAGCGCAGGCCACGCGTGCTCGGGAATTTGCTCGAGGAAACACGAGAAGAAACATGGCCAAGAAGCAGAGCAGGTGGAGAGTGAGCTCTCTGGAAAGCAGCAGGGAAGGAAAAGTGCTTCCACAATGTCAGAGATGGCTTTGGATTCAAATACGATATTGCTAAAGTTCTGCCACACTCACACAGCCAAATCCCCTCTCAAAGGTAAACCAGCAAAGCCTGGACTGAGATTCCAAAGGAAAAGAAGGACCATCACCTCTCTCCTCCATTTTTGCCACCTTCCATCCATCCCACTCTCTCCCCCGTCACAACCCAGTCACAAGAGCTCACTAATGGATCAGCCTAAGTATCCAACAGCTCCAATCCCTTCTCTAGAAAATAATCAGTCAAGCACTCAATTTGTAACATCAGCGAGGAGCTGCCCAGAGACCACTAACAGGGAATGGAATAAATTACCCATCACAGGTGGGATCCCAAACCAGGGCAAATCCCTGATTCATCGTCTTCTCCAGCCTCTGTGGGGAGTGGAACTCACCCCAGCCTGACACCAGCAGTGCAGAGAGAACCCAAACACCAGCATAAAGGGCTCTTACAAAGACACGTGGCTGCATTATTTCTTCCAAAAAACTTTAATGGAAATTCCATCCTTATGGCAAACGACACACAGTAGGGATTATCCAAATTTGTTGTGTTACATCAAATGGAAGTCCTTGGTCAATCTGAAATGCATATGTCAGGCTAAAAGCAAGTATCTGTACACATCTGGCATTAACAAAATCAAAGGAGCTGCTCTGTCTCGCAGCTTACACTTCATGGTGATTCCCAACTCTCTGGGGGTGGTGGAAATGGAAATTCACTGAGCTTTTGGGTATTCCTAGGGAAACCCTGGCCCCACTGAATGCAGCTGTGCCATCCTCTTCTCCAGGGAGGATCAGGCCAGACCATCCATCAGACACCATCCACACACCTTTTGGTGTCACAGCACCTTTTGGAAGCTTCCACCTTCTCTGAAATGCAGCCAGGACCGAGTGACAGGTTAGAAAGAAACTCAAAAGAGAAAATCTCACACAATAATGAAAAAAAAAAAGCCAAACTGCAGAGTGTGAAAGTGGGAAAACAACCTCATCCCCACTGCTTCCCATTTCTTCCCTCAGGACACCACAGGCTGTTCCTAACTCCTCGATTTCCAGCACTGCCTCGCGCATCCCTTACTTCCCAGTCCTGCTTTCAGTCAGGGATATGCACACGAGCAACGCTCGTGGCTGAAGCGCTGCAGAGGAAGTGTCAGTGACAGGAACAATGCAGCTGCACTGCTGAACGGGGACCAGAGGCTCCCAGCCCGAGGCAGCAGCACCAAAGGTCTCCTCTCGGAACACCTGCGGGGCACAGTGAGCTGCAGACTCAGCGGGACACGGCCCTGAGGAGGGCTCAGGAAGGCACATGCACCATGGGATTCATCTCTCCTCAGGGCAGACACTCAGCCAGCCTGCTGAGCACTGGAAACCCCTATGAAAACTACCCTTTGACAGCAAACAGTACCACCAGCTCCGTGAGACGGGCCCCATCTGCTAAAAGCTGGAGAATTAAGTGATTTCTACACGATGGTCTGATAGCAGCAACAGAGTAATTATCCCACTTGTGGTTAGAACACTCAAAAGTGAATTTTAAGTACCTTTTATTACTGGGGACAAATGTAATGCCTCAGAATCAGTGCCAGCTAGTATTTTCAGGACTCTCTCCAGTATGGAAATGAAAAGCCATCTGTATTTATAGTACCACAAGGTTCATATGAAGTTAACCTTCGCTTTCCACACTTGTAAATGTGGTGGTCACAGCCTGGACCACCCGAAGGTCCATGTTCCCTCCAGCTGGGAGAAAACAGCAGTGAGTAGGAAGATTTGACAGAGCAGATTGCTTCCCACTGACCCCTAAGTGTCACCCAGAGAAGTGAAACAGAGAAAGTTCTTTGTCCAACGGGACGTAAGGCCAGTGTTCTCAGACACAGTTGGATATTTGTGCTCCTTTATCCTGCCGAGGCAGCGAGCAGAGACCGAGGGTGGAGCAGGAGAGGGAGAAGAGAAGCCTCTGGCTCCCTGCCACTGAAAGAGGCACAGGCATGAAGGGTCAAGGAAGACTTCTTTCTGCGAGGGACGGGGTGCTGCAGGAGGCTCTGGCGCTGGAGGAATCAGTCTGTCTCACCCTGGGAAGCAGGCATGGCAGTGGAGCACGCAGCTCTCCAGAGGTGTTAGGGATTTACACCACCCCACGGCAGCCCTTGGCTCCCGGGCCGCTCAACAAAGCATCCCTCTGTTCCTTTAGCATCTCATCTTTAAT
The DNA here is from genome assembly GCA_036785705.1 of Acanthornis magna. Taxonomy (NCBI): domain Eukaryota; kingdom Metazoa; phylum Chordata; class Aves; order Passeriformes; family Acanthizidae; genus Acanthornis; species Acanthornis magna. Next base: position 326,857 of record JAWUZG010000664.1, read on the forward strand.
TCTCCCAGCAAAACAGAGCAAGGCAAACCCCATACACCACAATACTCTTTAAATACGCTGCTTTCGAAAGACCAGAGGTCCAAGCTGCTCGTGCCTCATTATTACCTGAGCAGATCAACCCGGCCGAGCAGCATGGCATCTGCTTCCCAACCACCAGCAATTCCCAGGAGCCAGCCTGCAGTGCCCAGGTCCTGGCATTTCAGTGCTAAGGACATCAAGTAAACACGTGCCCGCAGGAGGTGCCAGCTGGCCCAGCACAGGCTCAGTGCCACGGGACTCAGTGCCGCGTGGCAGGAGGGTCCCTGTGCCTCCAGGGGCCACTCAGTGCTGGGGGCCCTGCCCAGCTCGGCCCTGCTGTGTGCCGGCAGCCTTTCAGGAGAGCCCCAGCCCGGGGCTGCCCGTTCCCAGGCATCTGCAATGTGAAACTGTAAATTACTCCTGACCCATCATCTCCGTTTAAATAACAGCAATTAAGCCAGATCAATCCTACCTATGGCACTCCATAGGCATCCCACAAAACCACAGCACTGTGGCACAGTAGAAAGCACAGAGTGGATCTATAAACCTCCTGGAGAACAAACCTGGCTTCCTAAATGTACTTCACCAAACAGAGAAAGCCCTTTCTAATAAAAATAATAAGAATTTTAAAAGTCATTCTGCTTAACAGGTAAGCCAACATGTTTCCACACATGCTCCTGCTAGATTTGAAACATGCATTTTCAATGGAGCAAGTTCTCCAGTATCACCCAAGCAGGCTAATTCCTTTCAATTTATGCTCTTCAAATACTTTCCTGCAGATTATGAAAATGTTTTTCTAGAAAATGTAAACAAGTTTTGTGCGTTCTACTATCCCAGCTAAGCTTTCACCGGAAGTTTCTGGCAGGCAAAAACCAGAACAAAACAAAGCCTTATCTTTACGTTCTTAAAAAAAAAAAAAAAATAGTATATATACACATTATTAAAAAGCTTTAGAAGTCACTTGATCTCCAAAGTCCCTCTCAGAACAGACAACAGACTGTGCTGGACAGACTGCACCTTAAGCAAAACCAAAATATCTGTACGTTTGACCTGGCAAGTTAATGCACTCGTGACCACCCTGCATACAAATAAATCCCTGCATAGAAATAGAAGCTAATTGTAAAAAAGTTGTGTACGGTTTTCAGTGCATACTGCTGGGCTCACGCTAAGTCCAATCAGGGTCGGATGACACGAGATCTCCTCACACCTGACAGGATAAATGCCCTTATTTCCCTACTTCCTACAACTCTCCTCAAACAAAGAAAACATAAGAAAATCGAAACCAAAGTCCAGTTGGCCAGGCTGTGGGGGCACGCCAGGAGGGGCTGTGGGGCTGTGTCCCTCGCAGGGCAGGGCAGGGCAGGGCAGGGCAGGGCAGGGCAGGGCAGGGGCTCGGGGGACACGGCGGCTCCTGCTCACTGCGGCTGGCTGGTGAAGAACGCCTTGGTCTCCCTGCACACGGGGTTGACGCAGAGCGGGCAGCACAGGGTCAGCTGGCGGGAGCACACCTCGTTGGACTGCAGGTGGGAGCACACCAGGTCTGCCAGGGCCTGCGGGGCAGGGGGAACGGTCAGAGGGAGCAAATCCGGCCCTGTGATCCCACCCACCCTGACCCGGGCACGGGGGCAGCCGAGGCTGGCCAGCCCTGTGCCCCGCTCCAATAAAAACATGCAACTGCTGGGCAAGAAACCCCTCTGTGCTACACAGATCAGGTGCACGGGGTTCCATTTCTGCTCTTAAAACACGTTAAAACTACCTGAGAACATCCCTACCCAGCAGCAAACACAACTGCAAACCTTTACAGCCACCGCAACGGAGCGGATACCTTGGAAAACAGTGGATTTCCATTGAGAGATTCTGCTCTTCTGATGTTTTCGACTCCACACTGAATCAGAAATAAGGAGGAAAAAGTTAAATCTGCTAGATCCTTCACTGGGTAGCCTTCAAAATCTTTCTGCTTCATTCAGAAGTTGCCCCAAAATGACAGAATTGAATGCAGTATCACGGAGTTTAGTACAGCAAAAAGAACTATGGGGCAACATTTCACTTTGCTGGCAAAAATCAATCATTCTTTTTTAGCAATAATAGTAATGATTAAAAAAACTGAACCTAGAAAGACAAATTCCCACGTGTTTTTCAGATTAATTTTCAATTTAGAGGAAAATAAAGCTCATCCCAAATCATACTGCAAGAAGCAACTACAAAGCAAACTGCAACCCAGAAGAATTAACTTCAGAGCAGCACTACCCAAACAGGCACCAAACCCATAAAGAACTCACCTCGTTGGCTAAAACCTGGGCATACTCGATATCCAGTTCGTAGAGCGTTTCAATGTGGTCACTCGTAAATGCTATTGGGACCAACAACATGTTTTTCTTTCCTCGCTGGCACAGTCCTTTAATGGTCTCATCTGTCTGGGGACCAAGCCAAGGCATTGGTCCAACCTGGAACAAAAAAGGGGAAATAAAGGAAAAACACTTATTAAACCATTCTTACAAATTCTTACAGATGATGCAGACCAGATTATGGATGGGACAGAGTCAGTTATTTGTATTTCCCTGCTTTAGGTTGTCCTTCTCACTTTCTCCAGCGAATGTTTAATAAAGACACACTTCCCAACATGAAATCTCAAAGGAACAAAACCCGGGCCAGCCTGAACGAGACTGATTAAAAGAAATGTAAATAAAGGTGTATTTTTTTCACTTCAGTAAAACCCTGCAGAGGGTTTACAAGCTCAGCTTCCCTGAGCACATACCTTGGACTGCCACACGAGCCTGTAAGGGTTGGAGTAGTTGAGCTTCTCCATGACTCTCTGGACAGTCGCTCCCACTTCCTGAGGGTAGGGATCACCGCGGTTCACCACCTGCAGCACACACACCCCGCACCTTTGCCTCCACGAACGGCTGGGGAAGCACCAGATGGGCCTGGCACTTGCACAGCTCTGTCCCCACACCCTTCCCCGAGGTGACTCACAGACATGGGCAGCGAGTGGGCCGAGAAGAGGATGACCACATCTTTCCTTTTGTCTGGTGGGAAGAGGTTCAGCTCCTTCTGGATGTGATCGGCAAAGCACTGCTCAGAGAAACAAAACCAGACCCGAGTCAGGAACACTGCGAGGCATTCGTGCTCTGAGCGACCCAGACAGGCAGCTCCCGTGTTCCCTGTTGCCTTAAGAACTCCCAAATTCCCTTCAGGGCGCACCACACTCAGGCAGTGTGTCCAGGGAACCTCACCCAGCACAGGCACTCCCACCTCGCCTGCCTTTGGTGTTTTTCCTATTGCTCAGCCCACTACAGAAACTGCAAGCCCACACAAGAGGAGAAGCCTCTCTCCCCAGTAAAGACCAAAAAGCCATTTTCTCTGAAAAGAAAGCAGCAAGAAAGCTCCCCTTCACTGCTCCTGCCACAGCCAGGAATTGCTCTTTGCTGCTGGAGGGAATCTGACAAACCGACATGATCTGTGAGTGTGTGCTGGTCACACACCTGCTCTGAGCAGGAATTTGGACTAATGGCCTGAAGAGGTTCCTTCCAGCCACCACCATTAGGGTAACATCACTGAGCTTTTACAACAGGATGTGCACAGTGGTCACTTTCACACATTATCTTGCCAAAGCATCTGGCATGAAATAACCCTCCTTCTGTAATTTCAGACATGGTACACAAGACTCATTTCATCACACAACTAAAATGCACCCTCAAACTGAAGCCTTCCTGTTATCCTCCCTCAGTATTTTTTCCTATGTTTTAAAAGAAAATATATAAACCTCATAGGCTTCAAATCCATACCTGAATGAGCAGGGGATGTGTAGGCCATCGGTCAATTATGCTCCACTTCATCTTTGGCTTCTCCCCTTTCTCATTATAGTAGCGATAAATGGCATTTAAACTGCTTCCTGAAACAGGGAGAATTAACAACACAAGTTCAGCCAGGCCATCAGCAACCTGTCAGACTGAAACAGCTCGGCAGCAACCTATTATCATATGTTAAAATGCTACATAATTAAAATGCAACCGTAAATCAGGGCTGAGAGACTCCAAAGGGAACGATTTTATCCCAGGACATACCATGCACCAGCGCGACCAAAGCTCAAATGATTTACCGTGTTCACAGCCACGTGCCTAGAGCACCTCCGCCCTGCTCAGGCGCTCACCTGTGGTGGAGCAGCTGTACTGGGGGTACTGGGTGAAGGCAATAGCCCTCTCGATGCCATCCCTCTCCATCTCCTCGATGGCCTCCTCCGTCAGGGGATGCACGTACCGGAAGCCGATGTAGTACTTGTGAGGCGCTGCCAGCCCGAGCACGGGGAGAGAAATTGCAGGAGAAGGTGAGAACACACAGTAACACATCATTATTATGTAAAATACACAAGAACAGGCAGGCTGAAACTGCTGAAATTAATTTGCTGATCATTTTCTGGCTACTTTTCTAAAGCACCATCTTGTGATTAGAATTTAAAAGTGACTTATATGATGGTTTGCTTCTGCAGAAACATCACTTGCCTGCTTCTCCTGCATTTAGCAGAGGCATGGTTCCCAGCCTAGAGAGAGCCCTGATGTCTCACTGGGCAAGGCAAAAATGGCAAAAAAAGCGTCACTACAAGAAGTTAAATGGGCACTCCGATGTCCTCACAGCCCACGGCTCCAGCTGCCCTCCCTGCCCAGCACACCTGCTCCGATGGCACCAAAACCCCAAGGAGCAGCACTATTGTCTGGGGCAGGAGAGCAGTGAATCAGGGACACGTGCTCTCCCATTCTGGTTTCGGGGGGGGGTTTCATAGAAAGCTTCATGGCTTTAACACCTAATTTTGGAGGCAATATGATTCTCCCCAAGGACACCTCAGATTTCTTCATTTTCCGACTCTAATCTCGTGGGTGTCAGCTTTGGGAGCATGGCTTGGTTAGGGGAAGGGAGGCAGGCAGGGGAGGTTTGCTGTTCTGGTTTTTTAAGTGGAGGACAGAGGTTCTTGGGAGAACAAAAGCAAAGTTTCTTTTTCAGGGTTTCCGGGTCACTGGCTCTGAAATAACATTTAGCAGGTTTCTGAAGGAAGCAGATGTCCCGTGCTTGGGCTCCACTCCATCCATTTATGCAGGATTCAGAAAACAGGTTTAGTCAGCCCCAGTTCTCTGCAGGAGGCAGGAGAGCTCCCAGCTGGGAGCAGCAGCAGATAATGACCGAACTTCGGCAGCCCTTGAGCCAGTAACCTCATTAACATCTCTGAATGACATTAAAGACAGAAGTCTGACTAACCACAGCAGAGACTGTAGGAGTTTAACCTGGGAAAGGATATTCTGTGAAGAAACATGGCCAACCTGGAAGCAATACTCTTGCAGTGTAGGTTCAGGTTTTGTTCAGGGCCACGGGCAGCAGAAGAGAGATGTTGGTGTCTGTACACAGACAGGTTAAATAAGTGACATCGTGTCCTGATTTTGGCTTGGCTAGAGCTAGTTCCCTTCCTAGGAGCTGCTACAGTGCTGTGTCTGTTAGAGTTAGGATTTAGGATGAGAGCAGTGTTGCTGACACACTGAGGTTTCAGTTGTTGCCCAGACCAGATCAAGGCAAAGTGACCCTAAAAGTATTTCTTCTTTGCCACGTGTTTCACTTTGTACCAGCCCCTCCTGACAGTTACTCATTAAGAGGGCTCAGCACTCCCAAAGTGCCACCTGTAAGCACACCATATTCCCAAAAGCTGTCTGGAAGCACATCCAACTGCTCCAAGCTATTCTGAAGGAACGCAGTGCTCTGCAAGGTCACTTGGGATGCTGAAAGAAACGGCTGGCAGCGTTCAGCACATTCTGCTGTTACACTGCAGCTGCGGTCAGTTAAAAAAAAGGAGTCTCTAAAGGATTTATCAGGTGGGAGAGGTGCCCAGAGAAGGGTGTGACTGCACAGAGAATGGTCCCCAAACAAAAGCAAGCCGGAGCGGGACACTGGGAAAAGCAGATAAACCTTCCAAGCTCTATCTGCAGAACCTGCTGCAAGCCTGACCCTTCAGGGGCTTCTGCTCCAACAACACTCCTGCCTTGGATGGCACAGCAGGCCTCAGGCTCTGACTGCACTTGCACTTAATTCCACACAACTGCAATTGAGCTAGGGAGTCATAGCTGTGGAAAAAAGTACTGAGTATCACCTGAATGAAGGTACCAGTGACAAATTACATGCTGAATGGATGAAATAAATTTGGTTCTAGCCTTCCAAGAATGCTACTTCCACCTTCCAGACCCTTTTAGCAGTCTTCTACCTCTAGCCCTTTTCTAGCCAAGCCTGAGGCAGGTGCCACAAAGAGCTATAAATCAGTCCTGCATGAAAGGACATTCACGGAAGCACCCGCACCCATTTCCCGTCACACTCATGCCACCAGGTAGCATGGCACAGGCCACGCCATTACCAGTCAGCACTTCTTGCTGGGCGGAGTGAGGTTCAGAGGGATTCCGTAATCCAGAGAGAGGGGAGGGAAGCTGTATTAATGCTTGAACTTTTCTCATCATGAAGGACAGGCAAAGAGAGCACTTCCACCCCAATCAAACCGCCCAGCCCTACCTCCTGCTGCATCCCTGGGTGGGGTTCGCTGCTATCACTCAGCCAGGCTCGTCTCCAGAGCCTTGTCTTTTCTCCAACTGTCCTTCCTTCAGCCCTGAAACAGCTGCTGAGAACACCACTCGGAACCCCTCCTCCCACTCCTGCCTTTGGTGCTCACACGAAATACATTCCTCTTTCTTCCCATCCAAGCCTCAAACACTTGCCACCAGCGCAGGCTCCCTCAAGCTCCAGCAGGGCTTACAGGGCAAGGTGCACTGCCTTGCAGTGGCACACGCCAAGGGAGACTCCTGGCACCTGCCTTTGGACACCTGAAAATAACACACTGTCTAGCACAGTCATCTTCCCGTGATCACACGAGGGAGAGGTGACTCCCTGAGCCTAGTCTTCGATAACAACCTTAGGAAGAATTGAATCCCTTCTGCACGATCTCTGCCACGATTCCCCAGCAGGGCTGAGATCCACACGACCCTACAATGAAAACCGAGAAGCCAAAGCTGCTTTGCAAGCAAACAGTTGCAAGACAGAGCAGAAGCAACCCGTAGGAGGCTGAGCAGAGCAGTACCAGTGTGAGGAGACATGCTGTCCAGCAGCTTCACCATGCCCTCTCCCTGCACCGCCGTCCACTTCTTGATGGGGGAGCCCCCGCCGATCCTGCTGTACTGCTCCTGGATTTTCGGGGTGCGGCGCTTGGCAATGAGCGGTGCTAATTTACTGGAGCATTCGAGAGGGACACGTGTTAATAGTGCAACCCAAACCACCGGCCCTTCCCCAGAGCTCTGCTGCAGCAGGTTTTCCATGGCAATCTCTGCAAATTACAGCAAACCAGCATGGTTTGTTTGATGTTATATTCCACCACCCTTCCCACACCTCAGTCTGCAAGTAGAAGAGAGCGACCTTGGCACACCTACTTCCAGAGGTTTCTAGCACTGCCTCTTGCACCCACTGCTCACAGGATGAAACAGTCTTAGGAAATGCTGCTCTCGACACAACGAAAATGTCGTAGCCTAGAGCTCAGACAGCAACACCCAACACCGCCTGTACCACAGGAGATCCCAGTGCTCCTCACTTTTGAGCCGGAAGTGTCATTAGATCTCTGTCCAGGAAGAGTCGCAGTAAGAAATCGTGGACATCATCCAGCCGCTCTGGGCCTCCCATGTTCAACATCAAGATTCCTGTTTTAGGTTTCCTGTGGAAGCAAGAGATCTTTCAAATCCTAGTGACCTACTGCTTTATTTTTATTATTATGAGAAAACAAACAGTTTATCCTCCTGCATTTGCCTTTTGCAAACGCAGCTCCTATTCAGAGGCTCCTCCTGCTATGTAAACACTTGGGCTAGGAGCAGGAATGGCCAGACACAAGTATCTACATGATCTTTGCTTTTTCAGAAAGCAACCGCTTTGTAACACAGACTTTAGCTGGAAACACACTAAGAAAGCTGTTCCAAAGCTGCAGGCTCTAAAGGAGTTATAAACCAGGGTCTCAGCTGTGGATTCCAACCAAACCAAGCAGCAGCTTTGCTGGAAAACAGATGAGCCACTCACACAAGTCTTTGTCTCCATTACTGCGGGGACACATCTCATCTCCTGCAGCAGTGACAGCAGCAAGGAGCCTTTCTACACATAAATTCATTAAAGGGCCAGTTCAGTTTGGGTTGGGTTTTTCCGTAATGGATTTTCTATCCAGGTGCAGGTCTGGCACACTGTTGTAAGGATAACGTTCCACGTGGTGCAGCAGTGCAGATGGTGGAATCAGCATTTACAGAACGGCTGCTGATAACAACTCTCACCCAATTTCCCCACGGAATTGTTTCCCCTACCCACGGGAGCCCACTGACCAGGATCTCTCACTTCCTGGGCAGATGGTTTAGGTTGCACAGGGAGCTTTGTCCTCCTCTTGTTAAAGCCAAAGTCTTACAACAGGGCACTGAGAGGAGCCCAGGCCTGACCCAACGGGCCGGGACCTCGGCTCCCATCCCCTTCCTGCTAGGGTGTCTGCTGAATAAAACCCAGGAAGCGGGAACCAGAATTTCAAATCACAATGAATGTTCTTGCATTGCTCCTGCACTGCCTCAGGCCTTAGGTGGGCCCCGGGCTCCCCAAGCTCTGCAGGAACAAGGCTGTCCTTGCCCCACAGAACGGAGAGTGAGTGCAGCCGGGCAGATAAACAATCACACACACGCAGCAGACCCAGCCCCGCGGCTGGGCAGGGGAAGCAGGACACGTATCAGGGCGAGGCAGCGGGCACGGAGCCCCCGCCCCACCGCACACCTACCGCTCCCGGGGCTGGAGCTGGGGCTTGGTGCTCTCCGTCACCGCGGCAGCCGTGGCCTGGCCTCTCCATCGCACGGGCACTCGCAGCTGGCTGCAGCTCCTCAGCACTGCGGAGAGACAACAGCACTGCGAACCTGAGGGGCCCCTCCCCACAAGAGCCCTAATCCCTCCACAGCCACACAAACCCACTCGCAGCGCTGCCAGCTTGGCATCTTCTCACTTACGCTCCAGGTCCTGGAATCAAAGTCAGGAAATCGCAAGCTTCTGCCTTTCTCTGAGCACTCAGAATACTTACAGCTCTGCAGGTACCAGGCAGCAACCAAAAACCAAACCAAAGCCTCACTAATCTGTGAGGTCCGATGATAAGTCCAAAATAACTGGTGACACTGAGGAATAAGCACCAGGCTGTGTAACTCCTTGTGGGACAGACACACCCAGCTAACCTCAGACACACACAGGATTTCCACACCATGGCTACAACGCAGGGTAGGCATCTGCTCCTCTTTGACCCTGTGTCAGGAACACCGAGCAGCAGCTCCAGAATCCATTTACCTGGGGACCTGAGCTGTCTTCTTTCTCACCACCCAAACAGGAGATGGCTGTTAGTCTGGATTTCAGCATCAGACAAAACCCAGGATTTTACAAGTCTTTGCACATCCACCTCCCTTTCCAGCTCTTTTGGAACCCCTTTAGGCACTGGAAAGGGCTCTAAGGTCTCCCTGGATCCTTCCCTTCTCCAGGATAAACACCCCCAACTCTCCCAGCCTGGCTCCAGCCCTCGGAGCATCTCAGTGGCCTCCTCTGGAGTCACTCCAGCAGCTCCATGTCTTTCTTATGTCAAGGGCCCTGCAGCTGAACACAACTAGATTATCTTTAAGGTTCCTTCCAACCCATTCCATACAATTCCATGCTGGTTACAGCCTGCCTTTTAAAAGGCACGCTTCATTCTCCACGGGAATTCATAGTCATTACATGGTATTCTTTTAGTGCAAAAATAGTGCGAATTGCTCACAATGAAAAAAAAAAAAGGTTAAATTCTGCATCCCCGTCTCTCTGGCAATTGTTTGGTATGACATTTCCCCTGTCAGACTGCAGGAGCTCAGCAGCAATTGAGCCCCAATAGCACAGAGCTCCTTGGTGACCTACCCACCTGCTGGGAAGAGCATCTTACAGCTCACAGCTCCCTAATAACCTCCTGAACAGATGCTGAACGGCCCCAAAACCTGCTGAAAACAATGGCAACGAAACACATCCTGCAAATCCAGCCTCTTACTCGGGATTACAAGTGCGTAGCTGTGGATGCCTGTCTCTGCACTGATACAAAAGGCTGCAAACCAAAGAACTTCAATTCAAGCATCACTGATGCCTGGAAGGCTCTTTTCAAATATTTTTATTTTACTTCCAGTTCTTAGGTTACTACTTTCTGAAATGCTGACACTATCTGCCAATCATAGAGTACAATAAAAAGGGAAGTTTCAATGGCTGCGTTGATCCTTCTGCACTGTAAGGCATTTGCTCTTCCCCCAGATGTGCTGGGCACAGCCCCGAGGATGCCAGAGCTCCGGGAGAGTTTGGACAACGCTCTCAGGGATGCACAGGGTGGGATTGCTGGGGTGCCTGTGCAGGGCCAGGAGCTGGATGAAGGACTGGGAGTCCCTTCCAGCTCGGGACATTCCGCAATTGTCTAATTTAAGGTGAGGTTTACACACGTTTCCATCTGCACCATGAAGGACACGGCACGGAATGGGATGTTCAAGGAGGATGATCCCAGCTTGATGGAACACCGGTGAAAGTGTTCTCTCGCATGTTTTAGAAGTGGCATTACGGTATTAAACTGGAGCGAAAGCTGGGCTGGGTCAGCACACAGGTGCCTCTCGGCAGGGACACGGAGAGGGTGCAGGTGCGGCGGGAGGACACTGCTCACACCTCCCACCGCACCTGCAGCGAGCCGCCGCACAGGCGGCATTTGTACGCAAACGCTTTCGAAGAGGAGAGCGGCTCGTCTAAAATTAAATTCCACAGAGGGTAAAATACACCAAAATACTGCAGGTCAGCGAGAAGCTGAGGCTGGCAGGAGCAAAGGAGCACAGGAGCACAGCGCACCTGCACCGCAGGTGGGGGCAGCCCCCGCGCCCCGCAGCCCGCGGCAGGGAGACCCCGTGCGCGGGGAGACCCCCTCAGCCCCGGGCGGGAGCCGCCATCATCCTGCCCGGCGCCTCAGGCACGCCCGGTAAGCCACCGGCCGCGCGGCCCCGCGGCGGCCCCGGCGCGGCTCCGCGTTACGAAAGGCTCCTCTCGGCCGTTGTGTAACGCCGTGCCGCCGGTGCCGTCACGCTCCCGCCCGCGCAGCGCCCGCGGTGTCCGGGCAGCCCTCAGGCCGCCCGCTGCCCCCGGCCCCCCGTTCCCGCCGTCGCGGCGGCGCCCCCACACTCACGGTGACGCCCGGCGGCGGCGGCGGCAGCGGCCATCTTGGCCGCCCGCATTCCCTCAGACAGCCCCGGCGCCGCCCCTCGTGTTTACACCGCCCCGGCTCCGCCCCGGCACCGCCCCCGGCACCGCCCCGGTACCGCCCCCGGTACCGCCCCCGGCACCGCCCCCGGCACCGCCCCTCACCGCCCCTCACCGCCCCGGCACCGCCCCTCACCGCCCCGGCACCGCCCCTCACCGCCCCGGCACCGCCCCGGCTCCGCCCCGGCACCGCCCCCGGCACCGCCCCCGGTACCGCCCCGTACCGCCCCCGGCTGCGCCCCGGTACCGCCCCGGTACCGCCCCGGTATCCGAACAGCAGCCGGGGAGGTCGGGGGAGAGGTGGCGGAGGATGTCCCGCAAAGTGGCGCTGCCCCGGCTCCCGTCCATCGTCCCTGTGGACTCCCACAGAGCGAGGGCGAGCGATCCCCGGTTTGCACAGTGACACTCTGAACGGCAAAACGTTTTAGAACTGCAAAATCTTTTAAAAAAGGGATTTAAAATGTTAATGTAAAAAATACTGGGGGGCTTTGAGCGGGCGCCTCATGAGAGACTTCGGCACCCTGTCAGATACATTGGTGCAGGAGCACAGAGCTCGTCTGGCAACCTCCCTTCCCTGTAGAAATTCAGGCACTGGTATTCAGGCATTGTTAAAAGTTGCCCAGGGAGGTGGTGGAGTCTCCATCACTGGAGGTGTTTAAGAAGCAACTGGATCTGGCATTGAATGATGTGGTTTAGTGGTTTAGGAGTTCCAGAGGTAGTGCTGGGGTGGTGGTTGGACCTGATGATTCTATGATAATGATAATGGTATTCTAATTTAAGCACAACAGAATGAACACCACAGCAATTATCCTGCACATGTGGGTGGTTTGCATCCCATGTCTCCTCAGCAGTGGTTTTGGACAGCTCATGGAAGGGCCAAGGGCAGAGCCATCTCTCAGTGCTGAAGACAGGCAGCACTGTGTTCTCCTCCAAAGGGCCTTACAAAGCGGAGCCAGGTAAGCTTGAACATAGATAAATATAAAATAGTGCATATAAGGAAAGGTAATTAATCAAAGCAACAGGATAGTCATCCCAAAGCTGCAAGGGACAAGGCTGAAAAGGTCATGGAGCCACTGCTGACAGCCCAGTTCCCCATCCCATTACCAAGCCAAATGTGTGGAGACACTATGAAGGGAAATGAAAGTGAGGATGAGAAATCCGAGTTCTTATTGCACATTTTATTCTCTTCTGCAGGCTTGTTTTCCCTTTCTAATAAAAATAAACCCAAATACTCTTGTGTTCCAAGCAGTGGCAGCATCCTTCCTGGAACCCATCCCACCTCTCTCCACCAGCTGCCGAGGAATTGCACAGCAGTCTGGCAAGTTCCACAGCATCTTTCATCCCTGTCACCTTTTAAGCTCCTTATCTGATCTGCCTCTTCCATGAGCACTTCTTAAGTCCTCAGTCCTTCCTCTAGTAGCTCCCCTGATAAGGAAGCCTTTAACCTTTACAAAGCAGCTCAGCCCTGTCAGGTTTAAGGACTGAAAACTCATCCCAAACAAGTGATGTTTTTCTAGAAGCATCTTTTCCCGACACTTCTCCTTTTCCCTCACTTTAGGCACTAGAAGGAAGTATTTTACAAAGCCTTTACCTGGTGCCAGAAGTTCAGGCTTCTCCCCCCAGCACTGCTGCCTCGGCAACCTCTTACTCAGAACGTGTACTCTCATTCATTCTCTCTAGGATGTTTCACTGGGCAGCTGAGGTGGTCCCTCGATTACAAAAATTTATGCTTTTAGTTGAAGTTAATTGATGGGGACTTCGTTTAGAAAGGAAAAAGCAGCTCATGCCGGTTCTTGGGATATGTGTTTACTACACTTGAAAATTCCCCTTTCCTGGGCTTTTGTCCACACTATATTAAGCAATAAGCTCCAAAGACTCAGTAAAAGGAACGGGCATTAATGTCAAGTACTGTCTTGCACACCAGCTTCTGTTGCCATAATTTATTGGTTGCTGATTTAGACCAGTTTATATAACATGCAAGATGAAGAAAACCAATCACTTACTACAAAAATACAGATATCCACAGCTCAACAATTCCAGGAGTGAACGGCAAATCCAGCTCAAGTCTCAGTGCATGTGGCAAATGATGCACCTACCATTTTTTTTGCTCGCTGGTAAAAGGGATTGCTTTGCTTATGACTAGAAACCATACAGATGACTCAACACATGAAGTATTTCATTATCCCTATTTGCTAAGTTGATTACAGCCAGGGAAGCTGCTCAGCTGCAGTAGCACAAGGGAACAGGAGCTGCTCTATGAACATACCTCAGTGGGGAAGCACTGCTGGGAATACAGTTTGCACATCCAATGTGTTTCAGTTACCATCCCTTTGGGTCTCAGTCAGTCGTTTCTGGTTGGGAACACAAAGCAAAAGGCACCACAACTCCCCCGTGTCCAAGAGCCATCAGACACGTCCAGCTGGGTGTGCATGGACCCACGGCAGCGCTTTATCCACAGCTCTCGGGAAAGGGAGCAAAGCCTGCCTCGCCAGCAGCCTCAGCACTGCTGAGCAATAAATAATCTGAAAAAAACCCCAAACCCCCAGGCCCAACCCACTTCTCTCACAGTGGAATTCTGTGCACTGTACTACACACCTTGCTACTGAATCGGCTCGGAGAACCCCCACTAAAATCAGCAGGAACTAAAAACGTGCAGCACTTAACATACTTATTCCCATTTTTATCCTTTGTTCGTATCTCTCCATACCATTCTCAGAGGGCACTCTCAGGGAATTTCAAGAGCTTGAACTCCTGACCTCCCCAATAAGAAACCCCAAGAGAAAAGAGATTAAAATTAAAGCAAATTTAAAAACAAATAATCAAATGCCCAGCATATTTTAAGTCACAGAAATTAAAAGCAGAAGCATATCTTGGTTTTTAAATGACAACTTATCAGAATTTTTGTTTTGTGATGACTCAAGAGCATAAATGCACCTAAACAATTTTTCTAAGGTTTCTTCCAGCTAATTACTAGCATTTCTTTTTTTAAAAAAAGACAGTTGTTTTTTTTTTCCTTTTCACATCCTAAATTGGAATTCGAATTAGCAACAGGTTGCAGAAGTCTTGTTGTCAGACAGGCTGTAGTACAGCAGCATGTATCGTTCTTTCCCAAGCACCAGCTGCTCAGTTTTCCAGGAGTTTTTCCCAAGAATGGCTAAGGTTTGCAGCGCTGGACAAAGCGTGGATAGAGACAGACATCTCGGATATGGTGTCTGTTCAGAATCCAGGTCAGGAACCGCTCCAATCCCAAACCATATCCTCCATGTGGGCATGTACCGTATTTTCTCTGTGAAATTCAGAGAGGGCACATTACACATTTTCTTGTAATTCATAGCTGCAGTAACACCACCAGAAACAAACTAACCGAGCCCTCCAAGAGGGCAAAATCCCCAATCTGGTCTCAGCCCAGCAGCACGCGCTGTGTGCTGTACTGACCTGGTCCGTGTACCAGTAGTACGGTGTGGGATCGATGCCCTCTCTCTTGTAGCCCTCGAGCAGCTCCTCGCTGTCCCAGGTGCGCATGGAGCCCCCGACGATCTCACCCACGTTGGGCATCAGCACATCCACCTGCAAGCACCGCAGCACATCCCACTTGAGCGACGCTGCCGCGGCAGGGCAGCACGCGCAGCCCGAGCCAAGGCACCCGTGACGATACCTGGCAAGGATTCTCCAAGGAGTTTCCTGGAGCACTCATGCCTACCGACATCCCCACCGCTCAAAGCTACCCCAGCAGGAAAACAACTCACAGACTCGGTGAGGCGTGAGTCGTCGCGGCAGCGCTGCATGTAGAAAGACTTGATCTCCGCAGGAAACCGGCACAGCAGGATGGGCTCATTAATGGTGTCTGTCATCAGTCTCTCGGGAGCTTCGGGAATGTCCTATGGTTAGAGAAAGCTTTATTAACATTCAGCACCACGACTACTCCCATACATGAGTCCCACACGAATCAGGCATGAAACGAAGAAATTTTCAGACCACACATGTGCACACTTTCATCCTAATGTACCTAAATTCTTAAACTTATTATTATCTATATCTATTTATATATAAAAACACACCTGTCTGGGGAGAAAAAAAATCTGTTCAATTGAAATCTAAGTCTTCCCAATATACCACACAGAAAACTGAGGGAAAAAAAAAATCCTGGCTATGCTGTCAAGTTCCCTTGAGCTCCTTCAAACAACTGTCACATGCTGGAGGAGTGTGGCCAGGGAACTGATGACAGGTGACAACACAGGTTTTGATTCCAATGTTCACCGACATCGAGTCAAATCCCAATGCACACCTGCATTCCTACATGACGTTACTCCACCTCCCAGCAGGACGTACCTCCCCGAACTCATAGTAAGTGCCGTCTTCCTTCTTCACATCGTGTTCCCTCAGCCACTCGATGGCTTCAGCGTAGTTCATGCGTCGGAAGGGACGTTTGGGGGGCTGGAAGCCCTGTGGATAAGAGCACGCAGGCGGAGGAGCACCATATTAGAAGGGGCACTTTTCTGGGTGATCAGCTTGTCCAGACTCAAGCACCCCCATGACCCTTCCCAGCTCACACATCACCGAATTATTACTTAAATGAACAAATCAAGCCCAGTACTACAAAGCTAGAACCAAATACAACTGTTCCAAGCCCAGTAAGACTTAGGGAACAGCTGGCAGGAGAGAGAAGGGAGGAAGTTTTTCCAGAGCTGATTCCTGTTCTGTATGAATTCATTGCCCATGGAAGTATTCCAAACTGAGCTGTTAGGAAAGGTTACATAAGCAGAGCCACAACAGGACATTTTCCCTTCCCTGTCCTCAAGAATGGCTTCAGAACCCTCCTCTGTGAGGTGTGCTTCTGCTACATCCCACCTCCTGACCCATCTCAGCCCAAATCTAAAACTGAACATTCCATTGTGTTTATCAGGAAAACAGGCCAAAACCCCAGGGATGAGTGAGTTTCTGTGCTCCGTGATGGAGATCAAGTGTCTTTCAAAGCCAAATCTTCTCTGCAAAGGCAGAAGACAAAAGGGCTCTAACAAATGAGAGAAGCTTTAAGGCTCCACATTATGAGGGAGGAACTGAACTCGTGCTCCATCCGCAAGCACCAGCCGGTCGATATCCGAGCTCTGGGATGGAGGTTTATATTCCACTGGTACAGCACACATTGCCATAAATCCCGGCACACTGTTGGCTCCTGAGTGTGCCAGCAGGGAACATCTTTCCCCACACTCCCCTGCTCTGGAAGTCATTCCCAGCCTTGCAGCTTCTTCATTCCTATGATGTTATTTAATATTCTTCTTATTATTAACAACAGTAAGTAACTATGCCATGGCCTGTGTCTCCCAAAGGAATATGCTGAATAGGAAAGGCTTAAGATTCCATTTTTTTGGTTATTCCCATTGCTGCCTACCGGGTTGAGGTCATACAGAAAGCTTGCTGCAGGTGATTTCAGGACTCTGTCTACGACATCACACACCAAGTTCTCCAGACGGTCCAACAAATCCTCGAAACTTATAAAAGGACATTCGGCTTCAATATGAGTGTACCTGAAACAGAGTCACACCATTGCAAAGTCACAAACAAGCAGCACATCTTTAGCTACGAAATAAACCCATAGAAAACCCTACAACCCAAACACACACTTTTGTCCCCCTTTTACTTCCACACTGTAAAGGAAATCAAGCTGTTTAAAAAAAAAAAAAGAGGACAACTGTGCATACTCTGCCAAGTGCCTGCGGGTCCTGGACTGCTCAGCTCTGTAGGACTGAGCGACACAGAAGACATCTCCCAGAGCTGGCAGACAGGTCTCCAGGTAGAGCTGGGATGACTGGGTCAAGTATGCCTCTTCACCAAAGTAATCCAGCTTGAACAGGGTGGAGCCTCCTTCCACCTGCGTCTGCACTAAGGTTGGTGGTGTGACCTGTTGGAGAACAGGGCTGTCACTGCTTGAGTGAAGAACTGAGGACACGGATGAGAGTCAGGGCGTTAGAGCAGACACTCGCTGAGCGGGGAACACGCACTTACTTCATAGTATCCGTTGGCAAAGAAGTGATCCCTGAAGGCCTGCACGACCATGGAGCGCACCTTGAAGATTTTGGACATGTTCTCGCCTCGAATCATCATGTGCCTGTTGTTGAGCTGCACATCAACCTCCGAGTCCTCGTTGAGCAGATTGTCAGCCCCTCCTGCTGGGGCCAGGCCGATGAGCTCCCAGTAATCACAGCTCAGCTCATGGCCTCCTGGAGCCTGCCAGGGGGACAGAAACAAGCACTGGGGAGAAGGTCCACTGTTTGCTCCTTGGATGTCTTTTTACAAGGGCTTGGAATGATGGGACAAGGGGGAATGGCTTCCCATGGACAGAGGGCAGGGTTAGATGGGATATTGGGAAGGAATTGTTCCCTGTGAGGGTGGAGAGGCCCTGCCTGAGAGAAGCTGTGGCTGCCTCACCCCTGGAGGTGTCCCAGGCCAGGCTGGACAGGGCTCGGAGCAGCCTGGGATAGCGGAAGGTGTCCCTGCCCGCGGCAGAGGATGGCACTGCAGGAGCCTCAAGGTCCTTCCAACCCAACCGCTCTGCGACTGAGTTCTGCTCTCACCAGCTCCCCCGTGTGGTCACAGCGCCTTCCGTCCCCGGCAAATGGCATTTGTACTTCAATCACGGCATTTTCAGGGGAGAAATGCAGGTTTTCAAAGGCTAGCCCACCGATTTTTACCAAAATACAATACTGTGGGCTCACATTACCTAACCTCGGGTCGATCCCACAAATACATCAGTAAAAGAGGTCAGGTCAAATTCTTAGCCTCACAAAATAAAAACTGAATAAACCTATTAGGGAAAATGACGCCATGTCATTTATTTAACGTAGTTCTCCACTGCTATACTCTAGGAATTATCTAACAGTGGAAAATCATTTCAGGCAGAAGCAGAACAGTCACACAGTTCATTTGTCTCACACTGAATGGTGGGTGACAGGACAGCTTTGGGAGGTTTGCTCGTTCTCTAGCCCTAATTCCCTCTGAAATAATTCATAACCTCTGCTTGCACTTCCCTCAAGACACCAATGAGCTGTGAGGAGGAGGAGAAGCCGAAGGAGCTCCTGTACCTGCTTGCCCTGGGGCAGAAGGTTCAGTGTGCCGTACACCACCACGCTGCTCTCCGTGGACAGCACCAGCCCGTTGTAACACTGGCACTGCAGAGAGACAGACAAAGGTACAGGTGAGCACGTTTTTGTTCCTAACCTTCCAACTGCATCTGTTGCAGTCACAGATTAGCTCGCAGACACTTCTGATCAGCTCTCACACTGACAAACTGCAGTGGTAGAACATAAAATTTAACAGTAACACAACTAACTCAGTACGCTGAGAACTTAACAACACCTATGTAAAAGAACACCAAATGAGGTATGAACTCTTCAATTAATGACAGAACAGAATCATCACAACTTACCAGGTCATCAGAAAGGACACACTGAAGAAACCCTGTGCCATCTCTCAAGACAATAAACATCAGATTTTTCCCTAGTTAAAAAGAGAAGAAATTTGGTTTCACTAAGCAGGTGCTGGTTAGCTCCTCCTTTGGTAGGATTAGCTTTAAACACAGAACAAGTCTTGAGGAAATTCTGCAGGACCAGCCTCCAAACTAAAAATTCGGTAAGATTTGAACTAAGAAATGTCTGTATGCCCACACATCAGGGGGAATTGTCAGTGTTGCAGTGACCATGGCAATCAACCAAAGAGGGCACCTAACTGATGGTTTAAAATTTTGAGACCAGATGCTGTCAGACTCATCCTGTGTCCAACATTTGAAGGCCACCCTACTTGTTCTATCTCCCTGCACAGGCTCAATAATGCTTGTGCTTTACCTTGCCTCCGTAACCTGTGGATCCAGCCAAAAATCTTCACTCTCTGCCCTCTGTAAGCCTCCAGAGCATTGATCTTCACCTGTCAGGCAGGGAATAAAAGCCATCAAATAGGGGAATGGTTCACCACCTCTTAGACACAGGGTTCATCCAGAGCCCCCCCCCAGAGCAGCACAAACAATCTCTGTGCTGACCAGATGCCCTAGCACAGGCCATGTGCCAAGGCATGGGATCATACTCACACATTTGGGCTCTGGAAGACTGGGATCATTCTTAATAACAACCTTCTTGGCTTCCTCCAAGTTCTTCTCTCTTCTCAAGAGATCTTCTGCCTGGTTTGAAAAAAAATTAACTTATTAAATAGCTGTAACCAGGACAGATGTAAATAGCATGTGAAACAACAGCACCAGTGAGAAACAACCTGTAGCTTTTTTGAAGGGACAGGAATGATGATGACACTGTAATATTTTTGGAAAACAAAGGTGCTCTGTTCCTTCTGCAGCCTACCTCCTTCTTCTCCTTAGCTTCATTCTTCATCTGCTCCCTGTGCCATAGCTTCTTGACATTCTTCATCTGTGATTTGGAAATGATGGCCCATCTCTAAAGAATTCAAGGTGAGAGCAAAAGACAGCAGATTACATTGTGTTCCTTCACATCCAGAAGCAGTAAAATAATTCCCACTAGGAAACCCTTCAAAACCACAGCACCTCGTTTTCTTTTTGGGAATCCACATAAATTGTAGGAAATGGTTCTTTTCCTGCTGTCATCAATGCCTAAAAAGGGGGAGGAAAGAACCAACGTGAACCAAAATTATCCTTACAGAGCCTGAGCAGGAGCCCTGCTTCCGCTCAGGCTGCAAAAATAGGTACAAAATTCACATTTAAAAGTACAAGGGCCACCATTCACCCCAATGCACATTCCACACTTCCAAACAAAGCAGGGGTTTTCCACACTCACCTTCAGCACGGTCTTGAACGGTTTCTTTTGTGTTCCATCACCGGTGGAGTCATTGCCCTCTCGTTCAGACACATACAACTCTTCTGGGATAAGTGACAAATACGGGCAATTACTCAAAAGAAATAATGAGAAAGAAACCGGGGACACAAGGATGTGTCCCTGCTCACTGCAGGGGGCTGGATGAGGTGACCTTTAAAAGCCCCTCCCAACCTCCCAACCCAAAGCTTTCTATCATACCAAATCCTCATGGTTATCAGCAGTGATAAACCTTCAAAGGCACCAGCTGGTCAGCCAGCATAAGAATTATTTCATACATTTAATTTAAAAAATCACTCCATGCGGTGTGTTCGCTAACGCCTGAAGGGCTGCCGAGGTACCGAAGCCTCGGGAGCCCCTGGCTGCACATCGCGAACGAGAAGGAGCAGCCCTTCCCGGCACAGCTTTGTGCAGGCAAGCAGGGAAGCCAGAGGAGCAGCCAGGGCAGCGCTGGGCTCGGCTCGGCTCGGCTCGGCACGGCCGGAACCGAACTGAGAAGCGCAGCGACCCCTCCCGTGGCCGCGGAGGCACCGGCCCGGCGGGCCCGGCGCTGCGGCCGCTCCCGGGGCCCGGCCCCGCCCGCACGGCCCCGCACGGCGCCCCGGGGCAGCGGGGCTGCGGGGGTGAGCGGGATCCCGGCTGCGGGGGCCGAGGCCGCCCGGGCTCTCACCGAGGGCCAGCGCCGCCGTCCTGCCCAGCACGTCCCCCGCCATGGCCGCGGCACAGGAACTGCATCACGGCCGCGCTGAGCCAACCCACCGCGGCCTTGCGTCAGCCGCCCCGCCCTTCCCTTCCCTTCCCTTCCCTTCCCTTCCCTTCCCTTCCCTTCCCTTCCCTTCCCTTCCCTTCCCTTCCCTTCCCTTCCCTTCCCTTCCCTTCCCTTCCCTTCCCTTCCCTTCCCTTCCCTTCCCTTCCCTTCCCTTCCCTTCCCTTCCCTTCCCTTCCCTTCCCTTCCCTTCCCTTCCCTTCCCTTCCCTTCCCTTCCCTTCCCTCACACGGGGCGGGCACGCCGGGGAATTCTTCCGTGTGAGGAGTGCTGATACCCTGGTGCGTTCGAGTCTGGCCCCCCCGACTCATGACAAGGGAAGCCGTAAACTTTAGGATATTTATTTGCATTACACTTTTGAAATGTACATTCCATTGAGCGAGAGCTGTAGGTCATGATTTTTACTATAAAACTATTTCGGTACTTTAGTTCGGGAGGGGGAAGTACATAAAAGGGAAACATTCAAACATCTCAACTTGAGTAAATAATGTGCAAATGTAAAGAAACTCATAAAAACAGTTTTTACGCTGTAAGAACTGAGGCACCAGCAAGTGAAATACGTCCCAATGAAAGTGACTGATTTCTAGTTATCCATCACTGGCTGTATCCAGAACTGAAATGAATAGTTTGTGCCATATCCAGGGGCAGCTTCCGGAGCTCAGGTCTATCCTAATTCCTAACCCAATCTGACACTGGCTGGAGTTTATCACCAGATAGCCTCGGCTCAGCTGTGCCAGCTCCGATGGGAGCATCCAGGGCTGAGCACCCCCTGTGCCATGATGTCTGAGCAGTTACTGAAATGGAGCACACAAGGAAAATTGCTTTCAAAGACAAATATGAAATGTAGATGCCGTTTTATCCCAACATAATATTAAAAAGTGAAAAGTCTGCAATTCCAGGCATCACTAAAAACTGACGCTGCTGGGTTTCCATTCCCAGCACATGTATCCTTCACTGTCACACCGAGCAGTCACACAAAGATCGGTAACTCCATGGAGAACTCTTGGCCTTTCTGTGTTCCCAGGAATCCAAACCCAGAAACTTCTGTGGTGAGCCATACAAATCTTCAGTGGTGAAACAGACGCCGAGTGAGTTCAGAACAGTTCCGTGCGGTGCCGGGGACACACGCGCTCCCTCAGCTCGCGTCCCGCGTGCCCGCGGCGCTGGCGGCCAGCACGGCGTCCAGCGGGGCGCGCCGCTTGCGGATGCTGCGGCCCGAGGCGATCAGGTCGGCGTAGCCGCGCTGGTGGGAGAAGGCGTAGGCAGAGCGCCGGGCGGACACACCGCGGCGGAACGCGCTCTGCCGCCGCTTCCACTGCTGCTCTTCCAGCAGGTACTTCCGACGGTTCCTCTGGATCTGCGCGCACGCAAACACACAGCGGGTCGTGGGTTAGGACAACATCACCGCACCTGAACTGTTTGCGTACCCCTGTGCTGTGCGCTGGCTCAAGGCAGAGCAGAAGCAGCCAAACCTGTCTGCTACACTCTGGCGTGTAACCCTGGCACTCCAGCACGGCCTAAATTCAACCCAAACTGGGGCCCTCGGCAGCCTCACGGGGTCCCGGTGGGGTCACCAGGTCTCAGCCAAGCACACGAGGAACCAGCCCTCACTGAACAGCCTCTGGCCAGCCCTGTGGCCACGGCCCTGCCCACGGGAGCGGAGCTGCAGGCTTGTGTCGCTCCCCCTAGGGCACCGTCACTTACTTATCTCTAACATTATCAGGGAAATCCAGAACGGCTTGGGTTGGAAGGGACCTTAAAGCCCATCTCCTTCCACCAGCTCAGCCTCAGCACAGACACCAGCCCTTAAGTACATATCTGCCATATTCACCCAAATAACACTGATTTCGCTCACTTTATCGCTTTCTGAAGGCCAGATTGTCATGGATAAGAAGCGTTGTGCCACTACAGGCAGTAAACAAATAGCAATGGATAAAATCATGGTAAGCCAGAGGTATGGCTGTCGCAGAGCATTCGGAGCAGTTCCTGGGAATGAAAAGAGTAACAATTAGTTTATGACAAAGCTACATGAGACAGGACCGAGAACCACAAACCACCAGGACTGACCTGTGAACCGAAAGCCAGAGGGGAAGAGAACGTGGATTCCAGCACTGTGGAAGTCAAATGTGATCCCAAAGTAAAGTGCAATACTCCCAAATACTGAAAAAGCATTAACAAAAGTCCAGTAAGATGTATCCAGGCCAATCTATAAGCAAAAAAAAGTGCCAAATGAGCTTATTAATTCCAGATAATGTGAACTACCTTTTTGCACATTGTTACCTTTTCAATAGAGAAATTTAGAACAGTGAGCAGAAAGTGTTCTCAGAGCATCAGAGCGCAGAAAGCCAAGCTTACTTGCCTGAAAATTGACGACAAATATCAGAGAGGATGCTGCTGTGACAGCAAAGGACTGGTAATCTGCAGGGGCTTCTCCATCTTGTCCCATAGATTTAAGGTAGGCTCCGTATGGGATGAAAAAGATGATCAGCGAAGTTACAGCTCCATGGAGCAAACTTAAAAAGAACTTCTTGTAGTTGAAAAGTAAATCTCTCTGCCCCAAAACATAAAGTCTGGGGAACCGAAGGCTCAGTTTGTCACTCACATCCTTAATAAAGGGGAAATAGAAAAAGAAAGTTGTTGTGAATTGTTGTTCTCAGCGTGAGCTTTGAAGAGTGAGAAGCTGAACTATACTATGTCCCAAAGGGAACAGCAGATCCCTTTATTTCCAATAGCAGGGATTTGCCGACAGTAACACAAAAGGAAGACATTTTTTAAAGCCACAAAACCAAACAAACCCCTCTTGTTTTATGGACAAGGCAACCAGTGTAACTTAAGGACCTGATGGCTGATGCTTTTGGATTCATCTGTTGTAACAACGTGGGGATACCTGGTCGAGCAAGCCGACGAGCAGGACTGGGAGACTGGAATACAGCACATTGTACAGCGTGATGAACCAGTCCTCGTAGGCTGTCTGCAACAGAGGGGCAATTGCAGGGCTTAGTGATTTCATTTGATTTCATCCTTCTCCAGTTCCTGAGAAAACTCACATGTGCTCTGCTACAGCATAAAGTTCCCTGTCTCAGTGTTCACCCAAAGGCTCAAGGATCTGCTGAAATTCTTTAGTCTGTGTTAAGCTGCCCCACTCCTTCCAAACCTTCCTGCCTGATCCTGACTTTAGTGCTGTGGAGTCATACCCAACTATTTGTAACTCGCTCAGGACTCATCACATCCTCCTGCAGAAATCACTGGTGAGAACTTCATGTTCCCATCGCTTCCCAGGTTCAGCCTTTGCTGATCCACGGTGACAAAAGCATCTGCTTGCTGTTATCCCACACGAGCACAGCTTCCTACCTGGGCAGAGAAGCCAGTGAAGAACGAGTACCAGATGTGGACTAGTGTGAAAGCGAAGTTTTTGTAGAAGAAGTATCTCAGAAACTTGCACATCCTGATGTACGACCAGCGCCCGTGGACCAGCAGCAGCCGCTGGAGGTAGCGGAACTGTCCGAAGGAATAGTCACTTGACATGACAGCCTGCATCCCTTCCTGGCCACTGATCCCAACTCCGATGTGGGCAGCTGGGTGGAGGAGACAAACACCACACACTAGGTTGGACAAAGGGACAGGAGCATGATCGGGGCTACGTCTCTGCTGTCACCTGGATTCTCTCTCAGTGCTTGTTCTGTCAGAACGCACCTGGGAAATTTGATCGAGGGAGAACCGAGCAATGAGAGAGAGCGAGCAAAGTGCTGAACAAACTGGCCAGGAACAAAAACCCTATCCCAGAAGTTCTTTTCTCAGTGGGATCTCTCAGGAAGCTGTTTAAAGGGTAGCAGGTGCAATCTGGGATGGCGAATGCTGCCAGGCAAGGGGCAGCCAAGCTACTGCTTTGATCTTTGTATTACACTCTGTTACCCACAGCCTGAGAACAGACAGGATTCGAGTGTCTGCTCAGGCGATGTCTACAGAAAAAAAAAAAATAGATCAGGAAAAACCACTAACCATTTCCCAAAGTGCTTCCTCAGAAAGGGAAACAGGCACAGAAGCTAAAAGCCCCATGGCAGCGAAACAGATGGAAGAGTCTTCTGACAGAGAGGGACAGCGGAGAAACCGCAGGAGCAGGCCAGAGGAGATCTGTCCTAGTGAGAGAGCTCGACAGCTGCCTTACTTTTGATCATGTTCACGTCATTGGCCCCGTCCCCGATGGCCAGGGTGATGGCCTTCTTGTACTTCTTCACCAAATCCACCACCATGGCCTTCTGCTTGGGCGTCACACGGCAGCAGATCACAGCCCTGCACTCGCAGGCCAGATCAACAAAGTTCTTCTGCTGCTGCTCCTTGTATGCCTCTGCCCTTCTCCTCTTCTCCGTTTGCTTTTTCTTCTCTTCTGCTGTTCTGGGAAATTTCAGTTTAAGTTTCTTTTTCTTCTTTTTCTTCTCCAGCAGGATTTCATTCTGTGAAAAAAAATAAAACCTATTATGTTCCTTTCTGCAGCATTTCCAGTCCCACTCCAGGCACTGCCTAACAACACGCCTGAGGTCATTATGCTCCCAGCATCCATTTCTGGCCTTTTAATGAACTGCTGGTGCAGACAAAGGACTAGAGTCCTCGGTGAGTTACACTGTAGCCTGGTGGTGCCCCAAAATCCCAAACACCCAGGAGCACAGCCTGTGCACCTACCAGCCAGGAGCCAGTGATGATTAGAGCCCGATCTCTACTGCCCTGGAAGAAGGGCTCGTTCATTCTGAGGGAGGAATGTGGACTGGATCCAGCCCTGTTCCTCTGGTTTTCCAGCCTCGTTTGAAGCAGAGCACTGGAAAGAGAGGGGGAAACTATTACAGAAAAGCCAAGGATAAACTTTAAGCTCGGTCAGGCCTGGACTGAAAATCCTAAAAAAGCACTCCTCTGTGTTTTCACTTGCCTGGTATCTTCTCCATAGCAGATGGCTGTTTCCTCTGTTAAGAGTTCACAAGAAAATCCAATATTTTCAGCAGTTTCTAAAACAAAAAAAAAGAAGAGAGGAAAGTATTTACTTAAAGTTCTGTCACAAGTAATTGTTGGTAGCAGTCAGAAGCACCTGAAGTGCTCTTAAGTAATTTTTAATTTGTATTTCAGTATGAGAATTCCCTTTCAATGCCACAGTGAAGATGAACAGGAAAAAATCCTCCTGTTTTTAGCTGTAGGCAACCCCACCTTTTTTGTCACCAGTAAGCACCCAGATTTTAATGTCTGCTTTGGAGAGTCTGGAGATAGTTTCTGGAACTCCATCCTGTAGTTTGTCTTCAATAGCTGTTGCACCAAGCAGCTGGGAAAGATTTGAAATACAGATGTTTAGCAGCATTGAAACATGTTTATTTTAATACAAGAATTGAAGTGTACTAAAAATGTACGGCTCCTTACAATCAAGTTTTTTTCTATTTCCTCATACACTTTGTCCAGAGCTTCATCTCGGTGACTTGTAGCTAAACTGGCCTCCACAAACTTTTTATTCCAGGCTTCAAATTCATCTTGGCTTATGTCTCTATAGCCCAGGCAGAGTGTCCTGAGAGTTTCATTTGCAAAGATCTGAAAAATAATTAAACCCACACGTATCCACAAAAGAAAACTCTTCATTTGCAATCCAAACATGAGGATAGGAACACAAGCATTTGACAAGTTTGACAGAACAAGTCCAACTTTCAGAACCAACTGCAGGTCTTCATTTGTGTTAATAGCTTAGGAAAAGGAAAAGAATAACACTATTGTCAGAAACAAACAATTGTTGTTATAAAACAGCATATAAAATACAAACATACATCAAGTGCCTCTTCTGTGGCTTCTCTCTTTGGATTCCTGGGGTGCAGCCGCTCATAAATCACTGTGTCAGCCCCTTTGCAATACAGCCTGATATTCCCACTGGACTCTCTTACTGTGGAGGAAAACAGCAGAGGTGGCACACTTACATAAAGCAACACTTTCACATTGGATTTTTCAGCCTACTGCCGAGTACCAAAAGTACAGGATGGTGTTTCTTCTTCAGTGGACTCAAATGTGTCCCAAGACTGTCACTTAATTCTTGACCCCAGCGTCCCTTGCACGTCCCTTTTCACCCATGAAAGTGAAAAGTGACCTTCTCCGTGAAGGCTGGTGGCAATCGGCTCACCAATGACAGACATCCGCTTCCTGTCGCTGTTGAAATCCAGGATGGCCAGGACGTCGTAGGTCCTCTCGACGCCCATCTCGCTTATGGTGATGGTGTTCTGCGTCCGGGAGAGGAACACGTACCCGAAGTTCCGGGCGGCCGTCACCAGGGCCCCCTCGTCCGGGGAAGCTGCCTGGTAATTGAGCTGACCTGCAGCGTTGCAGAGGGGAGAGAAAACCAGGATCCACCTGAGGATACAGCTGGGCACTGCTGCAGCGCCCGACAGCAGTGCTCACAGAGAACAGGGACCATGAACCCCTCGTTCTGCGACATGCGCTGCCCAAGCGTGATCGGTCCTGAGCCTGCTGCCCGCTAAGGATCAAAGCAGAAACTCCAAGCTTTCTGCCTCAATATCTTAATTTCTCAATACAGTCACTTAAATATTTTCAAAAGAAGCCCCAAGAGACAAATCCTCGGCCACAGACACCAATACAATGAGTGGAAACAACCCCAAAAACATTAGGAGCAAGAAAGAATGGGACACTGTTGGTTTCATGGAGATTTCACAAAGATGGGAGTAAAGCAATATTAATCTTCCATGTTTTTATTGAATCTTCCAACACTATGTTTCATATCCACGAATTCAATAGCTGATCACCTCTACATTTAGTTTAGTTTCATTTAAAAGGGCAGCCTAACACTCCTCCTTTATGGGATCAGCATTAGCTGTTGAGCTCTCCCTTGTGCAAGTGGATTTGAATTATTGTTTCCTGCTACACAAGGAAAACAAACCAACAAAAAGCCATACTCACCATCAGAAGTGTCAGCCATGACTGTGTGACAAATAGCAAGCAGAAAAAAGAATTTCTGAATTTCTGTCTCCTTTCCAGACTTTATTTGCTCTATCAGATAGTGATCATAGAATAAGAACTTTGCATCTGCATACACATTCCAGCTGAAATCCACCTGCTGCTTAAAAAACAGGGGAAGAGAGTCTGAGTTACCATAGGTGCCATTGCTTTGTGCCCACCTGCATCAGTCCTGGCAAGGGAGAGCTCCCGTTCCACAGGCGAACCTACCTCTGGGTGGCTCTGGAGCTGCCCCGCCGCGTCCCGGCCGTCTCCTGCAAGGCAAGCGCCCGCAGTCAGGGGGAGCAGGCAGAACAAAGCTTTTACAGCCCACCACCAAGTCAAACAAACCTAGAACATGTGCTGCCCCAGGACTGCAAGGGGAGGAAAAGGACAAACCGCCGCTCTTACTAAAATTTCCTTATCTGTTTCTAGAATTTGCCCTCAAAGCATTTCTAGTGAAAGTAAATACTTGTGCAAATTACCAATTTTCAGGTTTTCTGAAAGCTGGGAAGTTCCCACTAAAGTTCCTCAATTTCCACTTTGTATGTGGGAAAACCCCAACAATTCAAACCCATGCTTTACCCAATGCCAGGTCTAAACTGTGGAAGTTCAGTCGGACCTAAAAGAACTTGTATGCACCTGATCTCCCACAGGCATTAAAACTCCTCCTCCTCCTCCTCCTTTGCACAGGCTTTGCACAGACTTACCGTATCTTTGCCCATTTATGCAACACTTTTTAAAGGTCATGATGTTCTGTGTGAGGGTTCCAGTCTTGTCAGAGAAGATGTACTGGATCTGTCCCAGCTGCTCGTTCAGCGTGGTGGTCCTGGCCTTGGCAGCCGTGTCCTTCTCGGGGTAGTACATCTGCAGGTCCCAGTTGATGAAATAGCTCTGGCCGAAGCGAATCACTTCCACGCTGCACAAAAGAGAAGGAATGCTCTCACTCCCGGCCGCAGCTCACGCTGCCCACAATGACACCTCCTCAGGTATGGCCCTACCTCACGTAGAGGGAAATGGGAACCATGGTGTTGAGGACAATGATGTACCCCCAGAAGTTGAGGAAGCCGCGGTAGGCAGGGCTGAAGTCCTGTGCGTCATAGAGGTACCAGGAAGAGTTGCCAATCTGCTGCTCCCAGTAGGTGTGTCCGATGGCCAGCCCGGCCGACAGCAGGATAAGGACCACGATGATCTACAGGGCACGCCAGAAACACTTGCTCAACTTACATCCCAAATCCCCGTCCTCCAAATGGAATAGAGCAGGTATTTGTGAGGAGAAATGGAGCAAACCTCTCCTAGAAAGGCACCTTTTAGATTTCCTCCAACTCCATCCCAGCTCAGCAGGCCAGAACAAGTCAAAACATATTTATTACACACACACACACAAGAAAAGGCTGCCTAACTTTGCATTCACTATTCACTTACAATCTGAATTTTAAACAAAAAGGCTTACAGTATAAACCATGTAGTTCATAAGGGAGTCAATTTTTGTCCTTTTAAATCTTGTCTTTCCACTATTCTTCATTATTTTTGTGTCAGCACCTAAAAATAAAGAGTAAAAAAATTTTAAAAGGGAAAGCTGTAATAAGCAAACACGTCAGTATTACTGTTTTACCAAACTTGGACATGAAATACCAAAGAATTTAATATAGCATTTAAGTCTATAGGATGAAGATTCTTTTTCACTCTACAGGTGTGCTCTTAGTGGGGAAATGTTGCACACCTGCAAATATGACCATTCCATGGCAGAAGTCTGTATTTCTGATCTTACATCCACGCAACAGAATCTTATCAGCATCCAGGGAATAATTTGAGTTCCTCCAGGATAATGTTCCTGTAAACTTATCCAGCCGGTTATTGGGTTCTTCACATTCAACCAGACCTAGAAAATTTGGAGGAGAATACGTTTAATGTACGAGTAAAATCCAGATGCACTGATTTGTACCCACCATAGAAGTAGCTTTACTTTACTTTACTTTTATTGACTTGCAACCTATTTGAGCTACGTTTTAATAGCATTAGGGGTAGAACTTGTACCAACCATCAAAGTCTGCCAGTGCACTTTCTTCCTGAAGGTATCTGTGTGTCACCTCTAAGGCCATTTTGAATTTTAAGTTAGTCTCCCTAAGAAGAAAGGATAAAATGGTGAGTTTATTAAAACCATGGATACAGGAGAGAAGTTTAAACACAATTCAATTAATGTACCAGCACTTCTCTGGGCAACCTCTCCTAAAGTAAAAAATAAATCCATGTCCTTCCCCCTTTCTTCCTATGTCACATTCTCCAACACTTTTGATGTGTCTGTAGCACTCCAGTGGACAATTTTTAATGATTCTTGAGTCGTAGGAATCAGCAGCTGAATGCAGTTCCCCAGGAGTGGCTTAACAAGCAGACTCTGATGTACTCACTCCTTGCTCTTTTACCGCTCAGCTCAAATTAACTCCAAGACATTAAGTAGAGCCTTACCCATCCAGTTCAGCTGTCTCCACATAGCACAGACTGTTTGGTTCTGAGCTGGACAGCAGCAAAATATCAGCCTAGAAAGCAAATAAACAGACATCAAATAAACTCAGGTCAAGATTCCTACAGAATCTACTCTCTAAAAGCATAAAGGAAATGTATCTGAAGCACTTACAGGAATGAAAGTATTTTTCTTCAGACGAATGATATCACCAACTTTAATATCTTTCCATTTTGTGTTTTTGAACCTAATATCAAAATAGTTTAGTAATTATTATTCTTTAATTTAGAGCACTGTGAACTCTAAAAATCTTGCAGTACTGAACTTTTCTTTGGAGAAAAAAATGACCTCTTGGTACGCTGTGGGTTTGCCTTTCAGGAACTGAAATTTAGTTGAGGGTCTACAGCTCAGAAGTCAAGGTACCTCTTCTCTTCCCACTTCACCTAGTTATGAACTCCTGTCCTTCTCTCCAAAGAAGTTACTCTTAGCACAGATTTGGTCCCAGAGAATTTAGTTTAAATTACTCCTTTGGACAATTCTCTTCCAGCTTCAATTATGTTTTCAGACAGGCAGCAGAGAACAAAGCTGAACTTTTCCTATCATCTACAGCATCAGATCTGTGACAAAGCTTAGCAACAGGGCAACAATCCTTACTTACAGAGCTCAGATGGGAACATACAAACCTTCCATCCTTGATGACCTCACATGTCCTGTTATTGACCTCGTTGTCCATCCTGTGACGAGCCTGAAACCAGAGCAAAGAATGTACTCGCTGCTCTGTGCCACAACAGGAGAAATGAGCTACGCCGCGTGGGTTTTGCTTTTTATATTAACAGAACGTGGTTCTTACAATGTCATCCACCAGGTCTTTGACTGCAGTTATTCCCAGCACCAAGAGCAAGGGCACCAGCGTTGTGTACCATGACAGGGTAGTTATTTGGGGAATCGACTACAAAAGACCAATAAAATCACTTCAGTACAGGATCATCAGTCAAACTTAATTCAGAGACATTTCATAGTGATCTGACAGAGAAAAAATAAATAACACATCAGAGAATTCTAAGTCAGGTTGTGAAAAGAAACAAAGCTCTGTGGGAAGAATTTGGCTGTGTTACCCTACTTTGGAATCAGCTTCCCTTTAACACTGCACTTGCTCATATATTCTGTTGGTGCTTCTGATTTATAAGATGAACTCAAGCAACATCTTTTCCTCATGAAATTCATGAGCTCTGCAAGTAGTTCATCCTAATACTGTGCAACTAGCTCATCCCGGAACTCTGCCATGGCTCATCCCAGCTGGTCCAGATTTGTTGCAGGTTTCTGTTGTGCTGGGGTTGGTCTCTGTAGCAGTTCAGATAGTGCTCATCAATTCCCCGAGAGGACAGCACTGAATTGTGTCATAAATATTATTTAGCTCAAATTCCCTTCACAGTGAGTATTCACCATCTTTCTTACCTGCAATATGAGAAGAACAAGGAAATAGAAGTTGGCTGCTCTCTTAAACTGTTCAAACAGATTCAGAGGTAAAAAGGTGATGGGGTTGTACTTGTACGTCTTAATTGCATTTCCCTGTGGAAGAAACCCAAACGTCAGTCACTCAGCAGAGCTTCTCCTTCCAACACAAGTGTGCAGTGCATATATTTAAGCTTCTAATTCTCCATCTCACCTAAAACATGCCTCTTGATACCTTGATTTTCCACTCCCAAACCCCAGCCCAGTTATTCTTCCCCCACTCTGTTGGAAACACTCAGGAATTGTGAACAGTGTCTTTTATTCCACTCCCCAGCCATTCCAAAGATTTTACCGGAATTAAGGAAGCATTCACCAGACTATTAGCATCTCACCGGGATAAGACAACTTACCGCATATTTGCTCTTTTTGAAGCACAGAAAGATTGTTCTCTTAAAGCCTGGCTGGTCATAGAAGCACTGATCGTTTGCTTTAACTTGCCAGCTGCAGTCTGGAAGGGACAAGATGGGTCAAAAATTGTTATAAATATGAGGGAACAAATCTGCCACTTTCAAGTTTTTTTTCAAATACATATTTTAAAGGTACTTTCAACTGAAGCAAGGCCAGTATCTGCTTTAGAGTACATATGATAAAAAACCTTTCTGAGACATTTCCAGGCTGTTTGCCCTTATTAGCAATACAAGTATATTCAGAGGTAGGAAGAAGTGTTGCTTAACATTTGAAAGTTCTGTGGGAAACCTGCAGAGTAACATTTATTCATGTTGAATTCCCTTCCCTCCCCTCCTTTGGTTTGCTTCTGTGACACCTGTGAAGCACTAAGCACTCCAAACCAGGAGTCTGTCTTTCTAGAAACCTACAGGTCAGGTCACCTTTTGAAAGCAATGATTTGATTTAACCACACCGTGCCATGGTTTTCATTTACACCCACAGAAAAGTACAAATCTGAAGTGCTCGTTTTATTTCTTCAGCCATCAGTTTTGTTCGATTGTGCAAAAGCTCAACAACAGGAATTGCATCCATCAAGTCATTTTCCATGCCCGCTCTTTCACAGGCCACCCCTTTCCCCCAGATCCTTCAGCTCCCATTCCCTCACGCCCGCAGCACACAGAGCCACGCTCTCGGGCCCTGCCCACGACAAGGGAGCTCATTCCCCAGGTTTCAAAGCCGGCTCCCGGCACCTCTGCCTGCCCGGCAAGGATGACGCAGGCAGGATTTTGAAACGCAGCTTTCCTGACTCATGGGCCGAGCATCTCCCCCTTTCCTTCAGCCCCCAGTGGCTGTCATTAATGGGAGCTCTTCCTGCTTTCATGGGATCCTCTTCACCCGTGGATGGCGTGAGACTCCCGGCGGCAGAGGCGTGGGGCCGGGCACGGCTGTGACTAACACTTCAAAACCCAAATCCAAGCACAAAGCCTCTTTTCTTTTTCCACCCACCGTAGAGCAAATTCTGGATTGACACACCTCTCCTGTGACTACACAACTTTCATTTCCAGCACCTTGGTTACAAGCCCAGAAGATAACAGAAATATTTATCTTAAAGAACCATGTTTTGAGTTAAAGGATTATAAGCATGAATTGAGAAAGTTAAAAAATTTTGTCCAAACAACAGGACTGAAGAAAAACATAAACATTTCTTTACGACATTTCAGAAACATTGCAGTGTTGATAAAACAGATGAAAAACTGGCAAATTAGGTCTGAAGTAAAACCTGCAGGAAGGAAGCTCCTCAAATATTACTTTAAACTGTTGTACTAACACGTAATATTGGGCAAGCTGCTTTGGTAATTCATCAACTTTAAAGGATGTCATAATAAAAAAAAACCCCAAACTAAACATGTGATAGGTGCTTGTAAAATGAAAACACGTAACAGGTGGTTATGAAATGACAGGTGATCAGCTGTCCCCACACAAACAGGAAGAAATCTGTATAAACTAAACAGGCTTTGGTTAAATTGAAAATACTCGCCTTGCAGCACTGAGAAAAGGGAATTGAGGGGAGCTACAGATGTTCCTTGGGCAGAGGTTCAGAACAGGGACACCAGAAAGGCTCCTCCCACTGATGTTCCTACGCAGGCAGTAGCCACAGGCTGTACCTGCCGGTTCCTCTGAACTCCTCCTACTCACCTTTTACCTTTCAGGAAGCTCATGAGGCTACGAAATGAGCAGTGACGTGAAAATCTGCTCTGCACAAGCAGAAATTCCAGAAAAACACTGACTGAGCACAGCAAAAGGCTTATGCTGGAGCCCGCTACCAGCGGATTGGGAAGACAAATATCTGAAGGTCTGTCTGAACAGCTCCCAGAGCACAGACCACGTACGTCCAGGGCCTGCCTCAATTAAGAGGAGGTCACCAAGCAGCTTATTATCTTTACGCAAGGAGCTGTGGCACAGACCTGGGCTGCAGGTTGGAATGAAGCTGAGTTTCATTCTGGCATTTGTTAAACTGGATTGCCGTCAATTACTCCTCCAGAGTCAGACAAGCCATTCCAAACCCTACCTTGACAAATAAGCACAGAAGCCCAACTGGTCCCTGAGGCTCAGCCTCTGCATCCATGATTGCATAGTTATGTTCTCACATTCATGATGTTACCTTTTTTCCCGGGATCTCGGCTCTCCTCGGCGTCCCTGCCGCTTTGGTTCGGTCCTGGTTCAGACCCAGGCCGACGACTGTCCAACTCATCCTCCGTTTCATCGTCGCTGTAGGGCACCACCTCATCGTTGGGCTGCGAATCCTCCTCGAAGGTCGTCTCCGAATCCCGTTCCGAGATCATGCTGCTAGCACCCTGCCAGCATTTTGGACAAGTTAGGGAAAGAAGCTCACCTAGCAAGTGCTGGAAACCATGCCCCTGATTTTACTCTGCTGGTGCTGGTCACCAAACACCACATCTGAAACCAGTTTCCCTGGAGCAGCGCAGGGCACGGGCTCGGTTTTCCAGCACAGACCAGAGTCAGAGGGCAGTTCTTGTTCCAGCCAGCCTCTCATTACTGTTCTGCTATGTGTAATTACACAGAGCAGCCCCAGGAACACCCTGTGCTCCCGATGCAGGACGTAGCAATTGGGGAACCCACAAACACGTGGGCCATTACATCATGCCCTGAGGAGCCACAGGAGCCGGAGCCCTGCTTGGCCACAGTGGGACACAGAACTGGGCACCAAGCGCCAGGTCAAATGTCCAGGGCTTGGGTCACACAGCTGGTCCTCCATCCTGACCTGCCCAGCCTCACACAAACCAGCCTCACTTCCTCTCTCTTCCTGTGGGCTGCACGTCAGTGTTTTCACTGCAAGATCCCACGTCTTGGTGTCCAAACACCCGAGGGCACCGTGAGACACATTTCGGCTCAGCCCTGAGCTGTATCAGAGGAGGGCTGGTCTCCAGCTGAGCTGTGGCCATGCCCACGTCCCCTTCCTCTCTGGCTCAACTCTGGATGTCTGCAGCCATGGCTGGGTGTGATCCTAATCCTGAGCTGCACATCAGCTTCCCAGCTTGCCCCTGGACCTGCCTCACCACCATGGCATTGCCTTTGTTAACAAACCCAGCAACCAGCGTGGCCGACACCAAACCTGCTGACATCCCCCTCAGCTTCTGGTTTTCCAAAGCTGAATCGTCTCCCCTCCCAAATATCTCCTATAAGAGCAAGATAAATACTCCATGAGCACTGACTGTGCCACTCCAGTGACAGGCTGCTGGCAGGGAGCCCAAGGCAGGCCACACTCCCGAGCTGCAGCGCTGCGGGGCCCGCCCAGCACAGACTGGCAGTGCACAAATACACCAAACCCACGGGGCTGGGCTAACAGGAATCAACACAACTTCCCCCAAGACCCACCAGAGCTGTAGGAGGCTGCTCCCTGATGGAATCAGCCAGAAATGTGACAGCTAGTCACTAACACAGGTGTGGAACCTGAGACTTCTGAGAAAGATCATGTTTTCCTAAACAGCCTTGGCGTTAGGGAATACACCTCAAGCTCCAACTCAGGCCCCTGAATATCTCACTGTGATATTTTGGTTTATTTCTCCTCTTTTTGGTGTTATATTCTTTCTGTCCTCATGTGGGGTCTGCTGGGGGGAGCAGTTCAAGTTCCTCACACATATGGTCCCCAGAACACAAAATGCCACCAGATCTTTGACGGGCTCTCGCTCTATGACAACCAAAACAAGCTCATATCCCTGGCACACAGAGATTCAGCCATTAGTCTATTAATCTTTACTGATTAACCGCTTAATGATTAATGGACAAATTAGTCATGCAAAGGGTTAGATGAGATGTCAAAAACATA
The DNA here is from genome assembly GCA_036785705.1 of Acanthornis magna. Classification (NCBI taxonomy): domain Eukaryota; kingdom Metazoa; phylum Chordata; class Aves; order Passeriformes; family Acanthizidae; genus Acanthornis; species Acanthornis magna. Next base: position 362,958 of record JAWUZG010000664.1, read on the forward strand.
CTGCTTTTGTTTTCCATTACAGATGCGTGGCTACATGGAAATTCCTACAATGCCACTGGGAATGGACTGGGAATGGACACCGGTGCAGTGGTCTGCTGGGGTAAGGTTAAATTAACTGTAGTCACTTTCCCTCCTCAAAGAACTAAACTGCCAACTGGGAAACCTCGTTAAGAGAGGAGATCTCATTAAGTGTTACCCTGCAGGCAGCACAAGCACTCTGTGCTGCGGGCACACCATTAGCATTCTGCAGGAGGCAATGGGATCGCGCCCGGGGCTGGCTGGGAGCCTGTGGAAAAGCTCCCGCAGTCGGGAGAGAGCAGAGAGCTGCTGTGGGACCCAGGGCAAAGGAGTTCTCCAGTGGCAGGCTGACAAATTGGTTTAGAGTTCAGTTTCTTGACACCTAGCCTGGAAGGAGAGGGCTGGCTGGGATGGCAGAGCCGTGTCAGAAGTTCAGAGGAAGGTGGGGAGTGATCGCCATGTGAAAGGGGAGATGGGAGGAACCCAGAGCAGCAGAGATGCCAGCTAATCCTGAGGCAGCAGGAGGGAGGAGAGCGCACACCCAGCAGCACCAGGATGCAGGAAGCACCCAGCAGAAACTAGAGGAGAGCAAACATGGCAAGCAGAGAGGCGGCCACTGCTGATTTTTGATGTGGTCACTATTCTGAGGACTGTGGAAACAGTTCCTAGAGGGCCTGAGAGGGAACAACACAGCTGTTAAACACTGCTGGGTAAAATACTCAGAGAACACTTAAAAAAAAATTGGTGCTTGGGTGCATTGTCCTCGTTTTCTAGTTCCTGTCTTGACAACAACTGACTTGACTGTTTCAGATCAGTCACACAGCAGAAACCCTTACATTAACCCCTTCACTCCAGAGAATGCATCAGCTCACACTGCCTGGGCTGGTGGGGAGCAATGTCCAGCTCCCAGCTCTGCCTCCTAGCTTGGAAAATCCTGCTGATCCTACAGCAGTATCGATATATGGGGAGGAAAGGAGATCAAAATAGTGTTAGGCACAGGTTTAAGTATACCTGCCCCAGCTGATTTACTAAAAGGGCAAACTCCCCTGTGCTTCAGTCACTCAGGTTTTGTGTCTGCTCCTGCCTCAGGGCAAGCACCAGATAATTTGGAATAAATTAAACCTTGTAAAAACACCACTTACTGCATTTGTTTCAAGGCAGTAAATAAAAACCAAAACCAATCTTACTCTAAATTCTTCTGTGGAGAGTCACTGCACATGACGCTGCTGCAAGAACCTGGAGTCACTCCCTGCAAACCAGATCATCACTCAAAGTGCCTTGAAAGTTAACAGATCCATCTAGAACAAGGGACACATATAGCAAAAGGATTAAAATGCCACTAAAGTTGTCATTTGTGTTTATTGTGGATATAAAGACCTACAACATGAAACACAACAAGCCTTGCCATTACACACCTGCTGGCCACCACAGCCTGTGCATGTTCCTGTCCTTGGCACCCTGTTCTGCACAGCCTCACACGCGCTGGCAGTGCCAAGTTCCACCGCTGCTCAAACCTGGCCACGCACTGTTCTTTCAGAACACAACAACATCAGTATTTTAAGAGTCATAAAGCAAACTCCAGCAGTACAAAAAGTAACTCAGAGAGACCCTTCTGAACTACTTCAAGTCTCTGGAGTTAAAATAGGACAAAAAAGCTACAGCGAGATGTTTCACTGATTTAACTTGCCATTAAAAAAAAGAAGTACTTAAGTGCAAAGCCTGATCCTCAGACATGTAAGATTTATTTCTTTACTATGTGTTACTGGAGCATCCAGCATTGCAAAACAAAACCTGCTCACAGGAGGGCTGAATACACACGCTCAAAACTGCACTAGAAAACCATGTCTGCCATCAACCTCTGGGGTGGGGGTGCCACAAGAACCTGCTGCCTGATGCGTGATCACTCCAATTACATTTTCCCTTAGAGACAGCAGTAATTATTCTGCCATCTTCAGTGCAGACACCTGTATTCAAGGGGCTCAAGCCCATACCCAGCGTAGACCCTGAGAAGTTTCAGAATGATTGTTCATCCATGGGCACAGGTTTAAGGAAAGGCTCTAACAGCGCTTGAGACCTGAAGTTTGGAATTGCAAAGACAGCCCAGGACCCACTCTTGGGTCATGATCCACCCTCCAGCCCAATAATCACCCGATTGGTACCAATTAATGCTCCCACAGTCATTTTTAACCCTCCCAAAGCACAGCTGGAAGCCAAGGCCTTTGACAGGGGCATGTTGCATTTCTGCTCTCCCCTCAGGGATCCCAGCCAAAGGTTTTCACACAGTATTGGCCTCCATTAAAAACCTACTCAGCAGTTTATCTCCCTGGAACCAGAGCTGCTACAGGGAAACGGGCAAATCATAAACTGGATTTGCTTCCAATAGAAGAGATGGATCACTGATTACTCAAAGCCGATATGAAATGTTGCTAATAGCAAGTGCTTGGACAGGCAGATAGAAGGATCTTCTGAACAACTCAAATCTTCCAGCTAATCTTTATGACGTTTTGAGAGGAAAAGAAAACAGCAGTTACTCAAAATCGCATGAATCAGCACAAACAGGCCAAGGATATAACCTTCACTCCAGACACTACTGAGCTTCAGGTAGATTGCCATGCAAATTACATGCTTAAAACGGATCAATTTATAGAGCTATTTCAAACACAACAGCTTCAGTCACTTCCCTGAATGACTACTTTACAGTAATTGAACACCCAAAAATTGTATCTTGAAGGGGATGATTTCCCTCAGCCATTTGTTCTGAAACACACTGGCTGTGGCATGCGCCCTAAGAGAGGTAAAGCCCAGCTCCTGGAACGCCCCAGAGAAAGGCAAGCTCAGGAGTTCTGGTATCTACTTGGAGCCCGCTGAGGCTCAAGAGCATAAGGTGATAAAAGCCAACTGTTGACCCTACACACCTTCCCTGCACTGTGACCCTGGAAAAGCTCCCGCTGGAACCTGCCAACACGTGCCTAGCGCGAGGTGACTCAGAATCAGCCCCAAAAGGTTCAAATCTGAGTGATTCAGTACGGCTGCCGATAAAATGCTCATGGGGGAGTCATGCACCCACACATCTCGGGACACCACGTCATACCTGAGATCTCCGCACAACAGAACCACCAAAGATTCCAGCTCTCCCTGCAGCGTGAGAAATCCTCGGGGATCCTATTCCGCAGGCGACAGGTCCCAGGTGAGTCAGCCTGGCCGCACCATCGTGCACCCAGCCCCTCATTTGGCACGGGTTTTACACCCACCATTTTAAAACACAATGAAGCGTGTCTAGTTCACAAAAGTGCCTTAGCACAGACACCTACTGCTGCTCTGCAGGTTGTACACACTGTGAGGATTAAGGACTAATGCCAGCTCCGAGAGACTTTTTAATTGCTGTTGTGCACAGCCAGCCTCGTAACACCCACAGATCTTTCTTCTGCGAGGAACCAACCCCAGTCCCTCCTCCGATGCCATAATGACCCCGATTAGCTGCACCACCAGGAGGCAAACACCACTGTAAAACTGCAACGCTCTGGCACCACCGAGCTCTGAAAATCTTGCTTACAAAAGCTGCTCTTGCCCAACCTGGCTGCAGGGAGGTGACCGTTCCTCCCCTGAACACTCTGCAGACCCGTTCAAGCAAGCTGAGACACCAAGATCCTGAAACCCTCTGGAGAGAGGAGAGGGAGTACAGTCTTGTGCTGCTGACAAATGTTCAAGTTCCATCTTGGGAAAAAAATAACAATGAAAAGCAGAAGCTATTGTGTACTCCCCAGTATAGCTACTTATTAAAACTTGTATGAAAATAAGTATGAAGGACATTCCAATATAATTTATTTATGATGAGCCAACAGGATTTGACACAAGGAAGAGATTAACTAGACACCAAGAATTTAACAGAAAATTGCCCCAAGAAAGAGAGACCCACAGACTACATGCCCAGCTGCCTGAGGCTACACAAAAATGGTTGAAGATGGGCCATTGCAGAAACAAAATCATCATTTTCCCCATTATCTGCCCTAGGATTTCTCATTAACAGGTCTGCAGCGTTCCATCATTTAAAGTCCAAGGCAAGGCAAGCTATCTTTGCAGAAGATAAGAGAATTGGTAACCTTTGCTCAAGCTGCAGGTTCCAGTGTGCTCTGAAGGGGTTTCAACCTGCCTTTTAGAGGGTGTTACCTCACTCTCAAGGTTCATGTTATACAACAACCCATCTTAGGTTTAGTAGAGGAAAAAATAATTATCTTTGTGCATGCCTAAACTGCGTTGTTTGGTGTAGAAGATTTTTGGAACTTTATAGAGAGTTCTCTTCCTAGATATCCCCACCATCAAAACCAGCAGGTATTTTTAACTGGAGGAAATAAGGGTTACTTCCTGCTACCAAGGTTGGTGATTCCAGGAATACATCTCTCCTGGCAGCACCTACAATAGACACTGAAGCCATTTTCCTAAACTGACCTTTATCCTGTGGAGTGTGTGACTGAAGCCCAGACTGCATCACCAATGCTGGCACAGGCCACTCACTGAAAATCCGCTGCGTTCAGCTTCAAATCAGGCTCCATCTGCAATAAAACAATGTAGGAAATGGTTTCTTGGCTGACTTACACCTTGTGTACATGCAATAACAAAAAAAGTATTCTTTAGGCAAATCATGAAATTAATTAGCCTTGCAAAGTTTCTTAAGAAAAAGAGAGATTTCTGGTTAGCTCTCTAGAGCTGTCCATGCCGTTCCTCTCCCTCCTCTCCCCCCTCCCAAAGTCACTTTGGCAAATGGTTCTTCCCTTGATTTGCTTCCTGTTTTTCTTAGGTTGCTCGTCCTCACCCCTCTTTTTTCTTTTAATGCTTTTGTTCTACATCTCCCTGTGCATCATTGTACAGCATTTTGTAACGAAGAGCACCCATGAGCTTGCTGAAATTGCTCATTGTGAGGAGAAATCACACTGTGAAAAGCCAGCATCCAGCAAGGAGTCAGAGGAGCCCTGCAACTTTATTCGTATAAAGGGAGAGAGCCCACTGGGGCATATCCCTGTGGGGTGAGGTTTTGGAGGATGCAGCCTCCTTTCATCCCAGATTCCCAGCCACATGTTGCTCTCTTCCTTTCCGCATTGACTGAGGTACCAGGAAGGCACAGCCTTCCCCAGGCCCCCACCACATATTCCCCCCCTGAACACATCATTTCCCCACCAAGTTCAGAAGCTCAGGCTACCTGGGTCCTGCAGTAGACTTTGAGCAGACCCATTTGTCTATGACCCTTAAGTTCAGAGTCAAACTGTGTGGGCTCTGTGACAAACTTGCACCTTGAGATTGATAGAGACATTAAGACCCAAGTGAAAGACATCAACACCCGTACCCTCACCCATCAAATTGTTCGTAAAGGCATTAGCACGCATCTTTCCTATCGCCATCAATTGTCAAATGAAAAACATATTTCAAGTTTATGTCAGAACACGTGGGGAAGATCCAGCACACGCTCCTGAGGGATTCTGCGAACTTGCCAAAAAGCAGTGCTGTCACAGAGCTCCAGGGCTCAGAACTCCCACACCGTGGGTCTCCAAGGAGAATCATGCCCTGCACCCCGACAAGCGCCGAAACAGAGAGGTTAAGTGATTTGCCCAAGGCCATCGGGTAAGTCACTGACAGAGCCAGGCTTGGGTTTCAGAAGCTCCTGGCCAACGTCCTGCATTCAATTACAGCTGCACAAAGCATCTCGTTTAACAGAGGCCTGACAAAGCAGAAGGCAGACGAAGAACATCAGAACCCCTCAGATCTGAAACACCAACCAACCCCCTCGTCGTGTTTAAGAGCAGGCAGTGCTTCACGCGCAGGCCGATGTCATTACTCGGCCGTGACAACAGAGCAGGGAAATAAACTGCAGCTCATTTTAATATAGCTTCAGTGCAAGTGGCTTTTGGAATTCACCATCCCAAACTGCAAAGCAAAGGTCCAGAACATTCACATGCTGTCTCACACGGCAGAATTAAGTGAGAACAGTTTAGAAGTTACCGAAAATAATCTCTACGATATCTACAAGTTAATACAGAGACGAACACAGGCCTGGGACATATACAAAAGCAACCACATTCTAATGTGAACACCAGTGCAGAAGCTGACAAGGAAAACCTCAAAATGGCCAAATACCACTCGACTTCTGAACCAGGCTTTGCGGAAAAAGACAAATAAAAACCCACAACCAAACAGAAAACTGTGAGCTAAGCCTGAACCAGCTCAGACACTTACAGGGACTTAAATCCAGGGACTCCAGCAGCAGCCACACAGGTGGGGACTTCTCGAGGGCCAGGTTGCCACCCCAAGTCCCACCGGCTCTGGTTCTCCACAGCCATGCACCCAGATCCCCCTCAGCCCGGAGATCAAACACCCCGCGCTGTTACTCATTACCAGCACTGCTCCCTGCCAGAGCTCCCCGTGCAGTTTGGCCTCTTCGGTTTCAAACCACTCCTGCTGACACCCGAGCCAGCGGTGCAATGCTCCATTACCTGCTCCATTTAGCACAGCTCCATCCCGACTCCAAAGAAGGGATGCTATTTAAGCTATAGGCACCAAGCACCAGGTAACACGACCCAGACGCCGATTTTTTTTTTTTGGAGGTCAAAATATGTTTTCCAAGCAAGTCACTGGCATCACAAGTAATTTTTCTAGTATTTTCTGTTGCAGAATTATTATTCCTTAAGGCAGAAACCTATTGCTGCTCTGAGGGCTGTATAAACACTGACTAAGGAGTAATCACCCCACAGCCCTGAAGGCTGTTTTCATCATTTACAGATATGGGGGGGAAAACCGGGAGCAGGGCAGCCATCCCAAGGCCACGGGCGTGAGTCAGGGGATCGAGGAGACGGGAGACAGCCCAGCCGCGCTGGCTGCCCGTGCCTTACCTCACGCCCCGGCAAACTCCTGCGCTTTCCTTAAACTTCCAGGCTGGAGAGACCCTGCGCTAAGTCCGACGATCAGGGGCCGCGCATCCCTCGGGTGGGAGCGGGGGCGGCGTTGATCCCCGCGGGGTTCGGCTCGGCGCTGCCGGAGGTGCGGTCCCGCCGTGCTGTAAACCCCCAAACAACGCGTCGGGCTCGCCGCTCCGAGCGGGTGATGTTCTGGGAAGGGAAGAGAAAGGAAGGCAAGGCGTTCCGGGTGCGCCCGCGGTCAGCGCCGGCCCCTCCTGTGCGGCGGGGCGGGCCGGGACACAGCCCTGCCCCGACCCCGGCCCGCACGGAGCTCCGCACCTGCGGAGGTGGCGCTGGACGGAGCTGGCGGCGATGGATGCGCCGCGTCCCCGCTGCGGGCACCGGCCCCGCACCCCGCAGCCCGCAGCCCGCAGCCCCTCTCCGGCACCCCGCAGCCCGCAGCCCCTCTCCGGCAGCCCGCAGCCCCTCTCCGGCACCCCGCAGCCCGCAGCCCCTCTCCGGCAGCCCGCAGCCCCTCTCCGGCACTCCGCAGCCCCTCTCCGGCAGCCCCTCTCCGGCAGCCCGCAGCCCCTCTCCGGCAGCCCGCAGCCCCTCTCCGGCAGCCCCTCTCCGGCAGCCCGTAGCCCCTCTCCGGCAGCCCGCAGCCCCTCTCCGGCAGCCCCGGCCCCTCTCCGGCACCCCGCACCCCGCAGCCCCTCTCCGGCACCCCGCAGCCCCTCTCCGGCACTCCGCAGCCCCTCTCCGGCACTCCGCAGCCCCTCTCCGGCAGCCCCTCTCCGGCAGCCCGCAGCCCCTCTCCGGCACCCCGCAGCCCGCAGCCCCTCTCCGGCAGCCCGCAGCCCCTCTCCGGCAGCCCGCAGCCCCTCTCCGGCAGCCCCTCTCCGGCAGCCCGTAGCCCCTCTCCGGCAGCCCGCAGCCCCTCTCCGGCAGCCCCGGCCCCTCTCCGGCACCCCGCACCCCGCAGCCCCTCTCCGGCACCCCGCAGCCCCTCTCCGGCAGCCCGCAGCCCCTCTCCGGCACTCCGCAGCCCCTCTCCGGCAGCCCCTCTCCGGCACCCCGCACCCCGCAGCCCCTCTCCGGCAGCCCCGGCCCCACCTGTGCCCGGGGGTCTCCGCAGCTCAGCGCCTCCCGCGCCCCGCCGGCCCCGCGCCCGCCGCTGCTCGCCGGAGCCGCCGCCAGACCGGCCGGACGGGTTCCCCCGGTTCTCCGGGCGGGGAGCAGGGGAGGGGCCGCCCGGGCCCGGCACAGCGCGGCCGCTGCCGCCACCGCCTCCCCGCCGGGGCTCGGGGGCGGCGGGACCCTCCGGCGGCTGTCGGCACCCGCGGGAGATGCTCCGTGCGGGGCCGGGGGCTCTGGCACCCACCGGCGGTACCGAGGTGCGGGTCCGGGGTGCTCCGGCGCTCCAGCTCCAGCGCCGGCCCGGGGAAAGGATGCGGCCAGGCTCTGGTGATAGCTGGGACCTCCTTCCCGGTGTTGTTCTAAGTGACAGGATTGCTTTATCCCTCCTTATTCACTGGACTGTACAGCGTGACAGAGAGCTTTGGAAGGACTACTGGATTTTAACCTTTCGGCCTTTTAAAAGCTCAGAATGAACTCCCGGTTCCTAAATCCTTTCGAGACAGGACTGGAGAGTTGGGGGATGCTCCGGAGTGATATTGTTAACTGATGGTTTTGCTCATTAATTAACAGATAAATTAATTAACACATAAAGCAGTCATATTTAGGGATGACAGTAGTGCTGTTCTGCCATATGCACATTTGTTCACAAATAATGCAATTTAGAGCAAGTGAAATGCAGATATGGTTACACATCTGATTAAATAGAAAAAAAAAGGAAAATACTCCCTGTCTCTTAAAGTGATGATGGGCTGCTGCTCTGTACTGAAAGTGATCTTTGTTTTGGACTGGCAGGTATAGGAGAGATCACCTGGTTTATTTTTCAGCAGCAACAATGCTCAATTTTCTTGTGCCAGAAAAGTCTTGTTCAAGCAGACTTGGTTTTCCTACCCCAAAAATGTGATGCTGAGTTCCAGAGCTGTGTCTTTCAGCACTTTTCTGTTTCTTTTCTGTTTGCCTGCCTCAAATTCCTCACACCAGAATGAAACCAAAGTTAATTAAAATCAGGAACATTTCAGCTTAAGAAAGCAGCAGAGGTTACTTGTGCCATTGACAATTCCAGTTCTGTGCAGAACTTTAATTCCTGTCCAGGGCTGAACATTTGGCTTTGGCTTCGCAAAGCCTAGTTTGTGGGACACCCTGTCAGGATGGAGTTTACTGGAGATAAAAGGGCCCCTTAACAATGATTAATGGCCCAGCCCAAATATTAGTTTTGCGCTTACTAAGTACAGGTCCGTGTCTGAGGGAAACAGCAGCTGTTCATTACGCTGGGGCCATGAGGAGGAGCATCTACCACTGCCCCTCTCGGACGCTGGTCCTGCTCAGTCCCAGCAGGTATTTCCAATTCTGCTTTGGGAGTTTTCTCCATCCTCTCCTTTATTCCCTGGTCTCATCCTTCACTCAGGCCTCTTTGCCCCAAAATAGCAACATGCCCCAGTCAAAAATACACTCCTTTCCGTCCAACTGCTCCTTCTCTTCTTCGCACCCTGTATTCCTGTTTGTCACGTTTTGTCAGGGTTTGGGACACACCACACCAGATCTGAGACTTCCTGGGAGGACAGGAATCCTTGAGCAGAGGTGGTCCCCCCGAGCCTCTCCTTGCGGCCAGGCCACACAAACACAAGCCCCATCACTGTGTGCGCCATTCCCACTCAGATCGCACCCGAAATTCCGAGCGCTGGTCTGCCTCCCAAAACCAAAAGCTGTATTTTGTTTTGATCACCAATCCAGTCCTTTCCCAAGCGGGCTGTATAAAACAAGTGTATAATATCCCAACGCCACCCTCGGCTGTCAATGTTAACGCTGGCTTTTGTAAGGCAGTGGGCAGATGCTGATTTAAAAAGTGAGCGCCGTCTCAAGGCAGGGTTCGCCCCTGCTGGTTACTAATCGTTCACAAATATTGCTTGGCACTGGACTTGAACCTGGCACTAGCAGGTGTTGCTTTGTAGCAAGGGTTATACATATCAGTAATTCTATATTTAAGCAGCTCTGAACACACATATTTATTGACATTTTTATTGGATTAATTTCCTAACATGCAGAAACCAGGGGATGATGCGGCTTGTCTTTCTATGCAATCCTCTCCCCGTTCATCTTTCCATTGGTTTCTCTATCAATTAACCCAAATGGGGAAAAAAAAAATTAATTCTCTATACCTTTAGCTAATCTGGAATCAAAAGGAATTTAGATGGTAATTTTGAAAATTATTAATTTGAGGAAAGGGCAGATGCTACAACTTGTATAGCTTGTAGGCAGAAAATAAATGGTGACAATTCTGCATGCTAAAAGAATGGTGTGTTTCTATGTTAAATTGGGGGGGGCTTTTTCCTCCCCCATTTAAATTAAAAACTTTCAGGCAAAATTGATAGATTATAGGTCTTCCTAGGATAAAACCCTGTTTCATTGTCAAGGAGGCTGAACCCAGATCTTTTGGAAGTTTCAATTTCCTGACATCGATATTTAAAAGAGAAGGAACCAACAAATCAATAGCAGCCACAGCTCCGGAGATAACCCTCAGGGCAGACGGATACCTGTGCCTTCGTGCCTCCTCACCCAGCGGTGTGATTTCAGATGGAATATCACTCACTAAATCAACAAAAAGGGTGGTTTCACCTTGGGCCAGAACCTTAGAAGTTCTAAGAACAGATTCGCAGGAGGCTTGTGTGTTTGTGTACGGTTTCTCCAGGGAGCTTTTCTCTGTCCAGGTGCTTTCCTGCCTCATGTCTGGCACTTGCTAGAGAGAGCTCAGCTTTAAATGAGGCTCGTTTCCAATTGAATTGTTCATTACCATGGCTGGGGTTAGGGCAGCTCCGCAGGGAATTCCACAAAGATGGAGCGGTGCCTGCTGAACTGCACTTGGAGAGTGCCTCGTTATTCCCTGGATGAGGGATCCTCTCGTGCTCACAGACGTACAGAAATCCTAATGCAAATTGCATGGCACAGACACGGAGGTATGGAGATTTTTCCTATTCCAGCTATTCAGAAAATGTTTCCTGTGCGTTCCCCTTCCTGGCCGTGATCCATCAACTCTATACACTTGCATTTTATTTCAGTCTGTTTCTGTAAAACCTCTTCACACCAAACATGGCATGGCAGGAACATTTCCCAGGTGGAGAGCAGCTTTTTCCCCCAAGTCGTGAAACCAGGGATTGACGTTTCTAATGGACACAGAATGGAGCCCTTGGCTCCATCTGAATCCAAATCTGTTTTCCTGAGGAGCTCCGGTGTTACTCCGTGCTCCTGCCAACAGATGGGGAACCACACCGCTGAATTCCCGGTGTGAATCCTGCAGAACAGCACGGACTGACCTGCTGCTTCCAGCTTTGCTGCGGCTCCTGACGGGAGCACATTTGGCTTTAAAGGAATGCTTTTAAAGCATTAGGGTTATGTGCTGTCGCTCGGGATTGGTTCAGGGAGCAGGAGGGAATGGCAGAGTTGTTCAGCTGTTGCGGTGCTTTGTGAGTTACTGCGATCTGGAAAATGACAAATGCTGCCCTGTAATATACACATGGTCTTGCAGGGAATTTGGAAACGAAGGATAAGACTGGGGAACTGAAAATAACTGACCTGAGTTTTGTGCCTTTTTGCATTATATTTGCTTTCTGAATTTCCTTTCCCCCAGAAGAGCTGAACTGATTTAGTCCTGGAGCTGTGCAGGTGTTTCAACACTTCATTCCTTCCCAGGTTCCCACTTAGAATTTCAGTGAGAAGGTGAGTTTTGCTCACAGATTGGTCTCTGGACTCTTCTGAACATGGAAATGTTCCCATCAGAGTACACTTAGAAAGACTTGTTTTCATGGTTTGGTGGTCGTGTTTATTTTTTTGTTGTTTGGGCTTTTTTGGTTTTGTTGTTTCTCGGTGTTTTGTTTGTTTTGGTTTGCTTGGTTTGTTTGGTTTGATTTGTTTGTTTTTGTGGTGGAGGTGCTTTTTGTCTGGGTTGGTGGTTTGTTTTTTCTTCACAGTAGGAGGTTTATTTTCTTTTTCTTTTTTTTTTCCTCCCTATGAGTCTGTGTTGCCACAAATCAAAATTCAGGCTTTTCTGGCTGTCACTCTTCCTTGCTGCATTCTGTCTTCCGTGATTTGTAATGTGTCTTTCCCTAAGGGAGCATTATTCCTGCTCAGCTTTCACCCAGTGTATCCCATTGTTCAGCTCTGAGCAATTGTTTAGGGATAGTATTGATTTTATGACTTGCATTGTTGTCTGCACAAAACCAGGCCCATTTGGGGTAATTTGCTGTTTTCATACTTTCTGAGGGAAGGGAATGTATGTTGGCTTGACTGAAGAAGCAACAAAACCCTGCTATTATTTTATGTGGTTTACAAAGGGAATCCATCTCGTGTTTCCCTGGAGGCACTTCTGTGATCAGGAATTACTACATTACTCAGAGTCCTTTGTGCGGGGGTTTACTTTGGGATGTTATCCCGGATAGTGCACGCTGCTGTTCTCCTGACTGGCTGGCCTGCTAAAGAGACGGGAGAAACTAGTCTGCCAGGCAATTCTAGCTGTAATTCCATGAAAATTTGCAGTAGCAGGGGAATCCTCCAGGACAGAGTGAGGTATTATAGCAATAACATTACTTACAATTTCAAAGCATTGTACAAAGATTAAATCATCTCTGAAGCAATTCCAAGAGATATGTCCTAGTAAAGTGATTCCAGTGACTGAAATGCTGCTCACACTCTGGCTGGCAGGGAATACGATTAAGGAGAAGAAAGTAAGAACACCAAGGACAAATTGTGGCTGCGGGGTATGCATCCAGATGCTCCTAATGGATTATTCTGCCCTACAACTGCTCTCTTGCCACATGGGAGGCCTGTCTGGGCAGGGAAGCACGGCTCTGAGACATAAAAGGAGCAAGAGGATGTGTGGATGGTTATTTTTTCTGTCGCAGGAGCAGTTTGCAGGGAGGACAGCCAGCTCTGTGCAGATTCGCAGCAGTGCTCCCTGCACACGGGAGCAGCTGAGGAGCCCCTTGCGAGCAGCCAGGCCCTGCCGTGGGACACACGGCTCCCCTGGGCCTGGGAAGGCAGCTGTGCCCAGCATCCACAGGCTTTGTCCATCACGGAGCATCCCTCTGCTTTACCAGAGACATGTGAGAGTGAGTCAGTTTGTTTGTTTTTGAGGGAAGTTGCTGTTTTTAGCCACCTCTCAATGACATTTGAGGTAATATGTTCATGAGTGGGTCTGTACCAACAGCTGTGGCTGTAGCATATATACATATATATGTATGTACAAGTGTGTGCACATATATATATATAAAATAGAGGCATTACAATAAAGTGGCCACATATATATATATATATATAACTTGTCACAGCATCCTTCTTCTTTTCCTGGCTTGTAGCTTCCATGGTTCTTTTGCAGGCTCCATATACACAGAGAAAATAAATTCTTTTGGTCTTTATCCTCTTCCATGTACCAAGGAAGGTGCCTTATGGAAGTTAAAATGCTGATCCCTATAGGTGTGGCTTGAAGCCTGAAATTGAGGGGAAAGAATTCCAGAAAAGGAATCACTGAGCAGAGCTCATGTGGAGCCATGGCAAACACTGATTTGGAACAGAATGAGGGCAGGGAGAGGTTGTACTGGCCAGCTGGGAGTTGGACTTTCCTGATCCCCGCGGGTCCCTTCCAACTCAGGGTATTTTATGATTCAATTCATGACTTAAAATTAATATGCAGAGTTGCATGAGCTAACTAGAAATTCACTCACTCATCCTACTTCAAGCCCCCATTACTGCTTAAAATGGCTGATTAATGATGTTAGATGGTGATGGCATTCATTTGATTCAACTCTCTAAGTAAGCACAGTGGAAATGCCTAAGCGCTGGATTGCTGGTAAGCGTGATTTATGCTTATGTGTGTTGGTCTATAAAAACGTCAGCAATCTCGATGTAGGCACATCTGCATTAAATTTGTACAGCTTCTCCAAACAATCCGTAATATATTCTCATTAGAGGTGTGTGCCCACGGGAGGATGCATCCACCTCTGGCTGAGGAGAAAGGAGGCAGAGCCCCGCCACAATCCATGGGGACTCCGTAAGGATGCACAGCCACCCACGTGTGCTGCAGCTTTTGACAACACAGAATACCTTCACCGATGTCTTTTTTCTCTCTCTACTAATCCTCCTCCCACTCAGCAAGACAAGTAGCTGCACAGGCTCACACAGATGCCATGTTATCAGCCTTACTCTAGACTAATTTCATACATCTCTGGAGAACTGCTCCTGACTCTTGTTTGGGAAGGTTGGGAATTGGATTCCCGGCAGCGTTCAACCTGTATCCTCAGGAAAACAACACATTTAGGTTCTGGTTGATTCCTATCTCCTATTCTTGCTCTCAGAATTCCTGCAAATTGTGGTTTTGCCAGAGAAGCTCCAAGGAGCCTGACTTGGGTGGATGGAGCTGTGCTGTCCCCAGCTTCTCTGTGCCGTGTGCTGCCATCCCTGTGAGTGTCAGCAGAAACAACGGTGTTCAGAATTTAACGAACAGACAAACAAACAGTCTGGCACCAAAATGCCAAGCTGCTGAACCTCAGGTGGCCTCAGATGGTGTTTCTGATGGATCTGTACGTCTTCCTTGCTGATGAACATTTATCTCCGCATCTTTCCTTGTCAAAGAAGGAGTTTGCTCTTTTGGGGGTCATTTGAGTGCATGAGGCATGCGATCCTCCTCCCTGGAGAGCATGTTCTGCCATTGGCATGAGCTGCTACCTGGAGGGTCTTCTGGCAAGAGATGTCACTCACTGCATCCTTCTGGCTCCGTGTCCAGCGCATGAGATGGAGATAAATGTGGAAGCACCAGGGGAACAGTCTCCACATGATGTTCAGCCACTTCAGGACTGAATTTCACCCATGGCCCCGACAAGTTTAGACGGTGCTATAAAGAAGTGTAATCTTAGCAGAAATAAACAGCAAGGCAGATAAGGTTTTAAGGCAAGAGAAAACATCACAAGTTTTGTATAATCCGGCACTGGCCATTTTTGTTTTGCCAGGGTAAGTGTCTCTACTCCCTGTGTGGCTGATTGAGGAAAAATGTCCATGAGTCTAATTCAGAGGCTGTGTGGACTGAACTGATTCCTCTTCACAGCCTAAGCTGGCTCTTTAAGTATAAACCATACAAATTCCTCCTTTTTCAGGGGAAGACCTTTCAAAGTAATCTGAGTTTTTACATTTTTGCACAATTCTTAATCCCATTCTATTCCTTGTTGTATTTTGGTCATATTTGGAACCTGTGGCACCACTTGGCCTCACAGAAGTGCATCAGCTCCGTGACTCACCTTTGAGCATTACGGCACACGGAGAATATGGGGTTTGTGTAACAGATCTCGGGCTGAGGGGTTATTTCCCCAGGTTTTTGTGTGAATTAGAAGAATCTGGGATACCCTTTGTAGGCTTGTTTCATGCTTCAGTGTTTGACTCACGACTCCAATCCGGTGCCATCTTCATGGCTTTATGTACCTCTCACCCGCCTACAGCTCAGATTGATTTTCCTCCTACTCACCCTTTTGCTCACTACTCTCCTCCCAGTTCTCCTCCAACGAATCCCTCTTGTTTCCCTCTGCTCTGTTTTGTTTGTTCCCTGTTCTGCTTCCCTCCTTTGTGGTGTCCAGCCGGGGGATGCTGGGCCGAGGGTCCCATGGGGGCTCTGCAGCCAAGGGGGAAGCACATTGCTGGGCTTCTCGACACTGAGTACTTCCAGGAGAATTTTGGAATACAGATTTTATTAACTGGCATTCCTTATCCTACACCAGAGCTCTCTTGTACTGTTAATCCTAAGTAATTAATTATTAGAGGCTTTGAATCTGTGTTTTGGAGAGAGACCCTGCTTTTCCCAAACCACTCCCAGTCTCTGGGGAAATTTTGGGCAGCTTGAGTTGAAGTTAGACAAATAGCACGAGAGAACAGAGGGAAAATATTCTGGCTGTTTTGCACATGGTTGCTTTCATGGTATGCCCTACAGTCCCCTCAGCCTGCAAGTGAACTGTTTATAAAGATAATTCCACTAAGTACAGACAACTGATTCATTTCCCTACTGCACTCACACTCACAGAAATCCTAGTGAAACACTCACATGTTAACATTCTGCAATTTTATTGCTGCAGTATTCCTGTGGGTTAAGGCTCCTTGGGAAGATCAGTCAATAACTCGTGCTGTGACAGTTTGCTTTGGTTGAATGCACAACATTTTTTTAGAACAATACAAACCCAAATGGAACCAAACAGCTCATTGAACAGGAATATCCAAATGCCTCCATGTGAGCTGGTGGGATGAGTGCCACATCATGGCAAACACTTTGTGGGGTTGGAGCCGAATCTTCCATCCCTTTCAGAGGGATGCCGTTGTTTTCTGTGCCGGAGGATCTTCCAGGGTCCCCAGGGTATTTGTGTGCTTCTTTTAATGAGCGTGTTTTATTTAAGAGCATGTATTTCCTGAAAGATTTGATTTGGGGACAGCACCTAAAGGAAACAGCAAAAATTTCCCCGAATCTTTATAGCCCTGTATGGATACGGCTGAAAGTTCCTTCCACCTCCTTTCAGGAACACCTGACAGTATTGTCTGAACTCACACAACTGAAATGAAGGCACAGAGATGGTAAAGCCCATGGCTGCTTTAGAGAGAGGGAGATCAGACATCTGTCTTTTGGGTGGAAACAAAGATGGGGAGCTGAGATTTCTCATCAAACCCCCTCGAAGTAGTTTGTCTGTTATTAATTGTATGTTTGTCACATTTTGAAGGGTCTAGATGTCATGTTTTGGGGATCACTCCTGCTCCTCCTTCAGACATGGCCGGATGAGTTTGACCTGCATTGAATTCTATGAGAAGCAAATGCCTGAGGTTGTCTGGATTTGAGGTAAGTGAACAAATTCTCCTTTAAAAAGATGACTTTAAAAGTAGGGATAGTCCTAATAATGTATCTCAATTATGAACAGAAACTGACAACACTGGGAGGAGGGTTGGATCATCAAATTAGCTTTCCTAGCTTCAACTTCCATGATTTCCCCCATCAATCTCTACATTTCTCTCAGAAGTACCCTCATATTCTATGTTCCTTAGTAGATGTGAGTGGATGGAAATGGCTGCAATATTTCTAATTTCTGAGTCTGTAAGTGCTACAAGAGAAGATGAAAAATCAGAGTACACCAGACCTGTAAGAAATCCCAGCAGATAAATCAAGATGTACATGACTCCCTAAATAGACTCGTGTGACCTAATCTGGACTTTTCATAGAACTGTGAGTGAGTGCAAAGCCTCAGGAGTGAACAATAGTTACTGGCACTTGTAAATGACAGCTGCAGTTACCCAACATCGCTGCCCTGGGTGCTGCGACAGGCACTGCTCTCCTGAACACCGTGCTCAAGCTCAGCCCCTCACCCGGTGTGAGGCATACGCCAGCTGCCTGGGAACAGGGGCTCAAAAAGCTCCTCAAGAATTGCAGTAATTGGAAAAACCAGTTGAATTGATTTTTATTAAGAAAAAAACAGATACTAAAATGTATCTAAATCTCCTGAGTTACGTCAGTAGGATCTCAGTTAACAGTACCTGACTGACTGCATTTGGCTTTCATATTGGAGTAGTTACCAAGTCCCTCTCCTTCCTGATTCGCTCCTGGAATCCTGGAATGGTTTGGGTGGGAAGGGACCTTAAAGCTCATCTCCAACGTGACCTTTTAGTGGGACTGTGATTCCTCCTCCGTCTGCAGAGTCCCTGCGCACAGTGGTTAATCCCATAACCCCAGCTGGAGATGAAACGTAGAGACAGCAGGGTGGAAGATGTTAACAAGTGTGGTAGGCTGAGGATAGTGATTCCTCGTGCAGCAGCCTGTGTGAGAAAAAGCTGTCCTTGTGCTTGCAAAACCTCCCAGGAGGAGGAGGAGGAGGAGGAGGAGGAGGAGGAGGAGGAGGAGGTGGAGGAGGAGGACTTGTCCTAACTTGGATAAACCTCCACAAAGCTGCTGTGCTGCACTTGGCATTTAGAATGGAAGAAGCCATTCCGTGCCCTGCAGACACGGGAGAAATGATTGTCAGCTGCAACCCCAACACTGGGGTTACGAAACCCCAAAAGCAGGAGAAATCTCCACCCTGAAACGAGATATGCATGCCTGATTTGGAATTCCAATGGGACGGGTGGGGTGGGTGTGCTGATTACTGTTTGGGGCAGGAATGATAGAGGATTTACAAAAGCTAGGCTCCTTCCCAGAGCTCCCCAGCTTGAACATGGCAATGTCTCCTTAAAGGTCTGCAGAGAGGGATTTTAGTGCAAATTCCCAATTGATAATCCCGCAGAGAATGAGCAACACTCAACAATCTGGAAATTTCCCTGAGACCCAAATTCCTGTGTCCCTGTTCCCAGGGGCAGGGCTCCAGAGCTCGAGCTGACCTCTCCCTTCCTTCCTCTTTCCTTCCAGAAAGCATTGGTGCAGGATTTTCACTGGGGCTATGCCAGCCAAAAAATACCCTTGCAGGGTAC
Organism: Acanthornis magna; assembly: GCA_036785705.1. NCBI lineage: Eukaryota > Metazoa > Chordata > Aves > Passeriformes > Acanthizidae > Acanthornis > Acanthornis magna. The sequence goes on from JAWUZG010000664.1 coordinate 381,464, forward strand.
CAGGGTATTTGGACAAGGAACTGTGCCCTCAGCAAACATATTTCAAGCTCATACAGAGTGTCCCACCGCGGCCGTGCGTTGGGGTGGTGTGCTGCCAGCTCTTGAGGTGGCACACCAGCTTTACCAGGATGTGAGCTTAAGAAAAGCCACATTTGGTGGGGTAGCCCAATGCTGCAAGTGCCAAACCTGCAGCCAAAAAGCTCTTTACAGGAAGGTGCAGGTCTGTTGTCCCAGGGCTGTGTTTGTCAGGGCTCTTACCCCCAAAAAGCCACCCTGTAATGGGCTGGGAGGGGCGGAAAAGAGGATGAGGATTGCAAGGGCACTGCTTAGAGCCAAAATGGATTCTTTGAAAAGTCCCACAGGTTAAGGAAATCTGGGGAGCTCGGGAGGTCTGGGTGTGCTACACATTGGCAGCAGGAAAGGGACTGAAGGAACAGGTTATAGCACAATGTGTAAAAGCACAAATCTCAGGAGAAGGTGGACAGCTGACACTTATTCCCTATGAACAGAATTATCGCGAGGCCAACAGAAGGAGATAATTTTTCACCCTGGCCACTTCCAGAGAAAAGAGACCAAGCAAGATGAGCTTGAATGTTAATTACAGCAGTCTTTTGGGTCTGGGGTTTTTCCCTCCCTCAAGGGGCGAGCAGCCCAGGGAGCAGTAGGGAGAGCTCCTGCCCGTGCCGTGGACGGTGCTGTGGTGGAACAGGAGGGGCAGCATTGCTCAGGAGATGCCCCGGAGATTACAGGCTCCGGGCCTGACTCGGGCAGAGCGTGGCCCGTGTGACTCACGGAACACCTGTACTGTGCATTCCCACGGCAGCTGCGCCAGGGTCCATCCCCAGCTCCAGCCTCTGCTCTGCTGGGTGCTCTCCCACCCACACAGCTGGGACTCACGCTACGGAGAGAGCCTGACACGGCCGAAATCTGAGCCACTTTACTTCCACAAAGGCTTCAGGTTGCTTTCTTCCTCTTTCTCTTTTTCGCTGTCTTCCCCAGGGGTGTGTGGCTGGGATTCTCAGTACCACACGCATCCCAACAAACCCAAGGTGTATTCAACACAGACGGACTGTGAAATCCGAGTGAAAGAAACAACCTGCAGAACAAATCTCATGGTACTTGGATGGCTCACGGGCTAAGTAAGGTAAAGCATTCTCAGGTTAGGTACTGAGCAGGAAGAAAAGGTGCTGCCCTGAGAGAGCACTGCTCAGCTGACCTCTGCTCGCTGGGGACCCGGCCCCTCCACTTCCACACTGTCCAGAGCACTCCCATGCCCTGGGAGACGGTGACCTGCAAGGAGTTGCCTGGAAATCGGGCTAGTGATTGCATCAAAGGCATTTCAGAGCAATCAGCAGCCCCTCTTCAAAGCGTTCTGGCACCACACCTCGTGCAATTCTGCTATTACTCTTTGAACAGCCCCAAAATGTTGGGTTTTTCCTTTCCTGTAAACTACCGGCTACTGACAGAAACACAGGACTTCTCCCGACTTCTCCAGGGTTAATCTTTCTTTTCATGCCTGCAGTGTTGTCACTGGGAACTGAGCAACAATTAACAATTTATGTTTTGTGGGAGATTGATTCAACCTGGCTTATAGCTTTGATGAGTTTTCTATGACATGCTCAAGAATACATTATAAAATATACAGACATGTTTTTAAATAGTTAATCTTTTGGTAGTTTTCTGTGTTCTGAACCATGCTCAGCCCTCAGCCATTTCAATAACGCTTTAAGGAAGGTCTATACTGAGAACACAGAGGCAATTATGTTAGTCCAACAGCAACCTGATAAAATATTAACATTTCTTACGAAATTTTTCCAGAAGGGAGGAGAAAAATCATCACCAGTGAGAAGCTTTGCAGTGAGAAAAGCCTTTTTTCAGCAAAGGATTGTTAAGTAACACCATTAAATATTGAATGATGCTGAGGTGTCTACACAGCCTCATTTTGGCTCAGTGTGATGCAGATTTTATTTCCTCCTCTGTAGAAGTCATGAAATCCTGTTTTAAACCGTAATGGAAGAGTCAATAAGATAAAATCTGTACCTTGCCACTATTACTTTTATGATTTGTTCAGTGGAATGAGTAATACAGCATGAATAGAACATTCTAAATATCCCTTTGCAGTCACTGAAGTACAACAATTATTCAAAAGACACAGGAATTACAAAACTCCATGTGCAGCTGGTGCCACATCAAACCAAAGGGAGCCTTGTCTGGGTGATTTTCACTTCCTCAGTGGCTGGGGACCTCTGGCTCTCATTTTGTATTTCACCAGAGCTGTTCAGAATAAATAAATAATAAATTGAACAGCAAAAAGCAAGTCATTCTGGGCAGCCTCTGGCAGCAGTTTGCTCTCATAATGCTGTTTGGTGAGCTGGACACATCCAGCTCATTTCCTAAAGAGCATTTTCTGCTTAGGTCAGGGCTCTATTAATCTGTTCAAGCCAATTCTCTAAAATCCAAACCATCTGTATTTGGGAAGATCATGGTTTATTTGGATTTTCTTTGTGTCTGCTGTCAGTGGATGATTAAAAGTACGAGGGATTTACAGTGTAAAGTCTCTCTATTGGCATGGTACAGTGACCTTCTAAGTAGCATCTCCCAATATTTGGGTAACAGCTGGTACAGCTAAGTCCGGCAGGGAAGCAAAGAACAGCCACAAACACTGGAAACGGCTGAGCTCTGGTGGTGCAGAATGGCTGCAAGGAGTGGGGATAGCTGAGCCTTCAGTGTTTCGCCAGGTATTTATTGGCAGTTTCTGAGCAGTCCTTGTGAAACACGCAGCGTTGCTCAGGTACCATTTTTTATTGGGGTGCCTGGGATTTCTAGGGAAGCGGTGAAGCAGTCATGGAGATCTGGCCCAGCAAGCCCCCGGGCCAGGTGCCAGCCAGCCCCATGCCGTGTGGGGCAGCTGCTCCTCCTCCATGTGCCCCTTGCAGTGGGTGCTGCCTCCTCCCATTGCCCACCGCTTCCCATCCTGCACACGTGCGTGGAGCGCCAGGTGTCATGGAGAATTGCCAGCCATAAAATACACTAAATCTCCTTTTTCTCAAAAAATCGTAAATAATTCATGGGGCTTGGTTCTATAGAGAGGCCAGTTATAAATCATCTGAGCTGCACCTGGAGATTTCTGATGTCAGCATTATCACATGAATTACATCTCTCCAGGGCCATCTATCATTGTAAACACAATTCCAAAGAGGAATTATGTATGTAACTTGCACAGGCAAATAAACAAGTAATCTTCAACCTGGATTTGATACTAAAGCTTTGCGATTCAGTTGGGTTGTTAGTGGCAGAGAACACTAATTTTCTGCTCTGGCCTCAGAGATCCTTTCATTCTGCTCATGTGCAGGTGTATTTTCCCTGGGAGCATCTGCTGGTGGGAATGCTGCCTGACTTACACCACCAGCAGCCCAGGTGCTGCGAGCTGGAAGGAAAAAGCCATGGATGTGGTTCCTGAGGGACATGAACATGTGCTGCAGAAAAGGTCTGGATTCCGAGATTTCCATATACCACCACTTTCACAGTGCTGGGACTACAGTCCAGTTTCAGCTGTTGAATTACACTCACCCGTTTCTTTTTCATTCTACGTTTCAGAATAGAAACATTCCTGACAGTCCATGCCAGGTTCCTGATGGTTTCCATCTCATGGTGTCAGCACAGAAAGATTCGGGAGGCAAAGAACTGAGACGTGTGTATGGAACTGAATGGAGGGACTCCTGAAATCCTGGGTTTCCATGATGGCAACCAAGTAGGTGAGTGAAAAGCAGGGGGGGAAAAGCTACATCCAGAGCTGGGAATGATGTGCTGAGCTCAGAACAAAGAGGAATAAAACCGAATCTCTCCTGCCAATGAGGCCTGTGGAATGATCCCAGTGCCAGGTTCTCCTGTGGACCTGAGCATCCAGGGTTCACCTTGGCCAGGCAAACAGGAGCAGTTTGGCCATGGTGCCGGAGAAGCCCCTGCCCAACCGTGCCCGGCACTGCCCGCACCACGTGAAGTTTATGGCCAGGAGGGACCCGTGGGAGGACAAAGGCTGATGCCTCCCCAAGCTGGACTTTAAGAGTTTGTGCTCAGCTCCTAGGCACTGCTGTCTGGGCAGAGGTCACATCTTTCCCGCCCCAGAAAGGGCTTTGGAAAGGCTGGAAAAATGCTTTCTGGCCTACGGATTGCTGTGGAATCTCTCCAGAAAAAGTGATCTCCTTTTTCCCTTTCCCCTCGGCTCCGTGGAACAGAAACAGGTATAAAGTACCAGAGCAGACACAGGTGGGCTGCTGAAGCTAGAGCCAGTGGCACTTGTCCAAAGAGCCCAGAACAGCCTTGTGTTGGGCTGTGGTGACAGATCAGTCCCGTGCCAGTGGCCCCACGTGCCTCTGGTAACACACTGTGCCCTTCAAGTTCAATGTAATAGAGCATAAACATGTCTGGGCACTGCTGCCTCCGAACCTCCTCATTAGCCTCCACTTAACCACCATCGTCCTGCCAGGAGATACGGAGAGATCATAAACTGGAGATTAGTGCAGGGAGGGACACGGCTGGGGGCAGAGCCAGCTCAGGGGCACAAAACAAATCGAAAGCTTATGTAGAGCTAAAGAGTGACTTGATTTTGCCCAGAACTGTTCTTGCTCCAAGTGCTCACAGCATTTTGTTTCCTTCAAATCCGCAATGGCGAGGGAAGAAATGCCACGGTGAGCAACCACCTCCGACTGCTCTGGAGAGCCGCGGGGCTCCGCTCCTGCCCATCCCGGGCCCGCACGGGAACACATCCCGGGACACATCCCGGGACACATCCCGGTCCCGCACGGGGACACATCCCGGGACACACCCCGGTCCCGCACGGGGACACATCCCGGGACACATCCCGGTCCCGCACGGGGACACATCCCGGGACACATCCCGGTCCCGCACGGGGACACATCCCGGGACACATCCCGGGACACACCCCGGTCCCGCACGGGGACACATCCCGGGACACATCCCGGTCCCGCACGGGGACACATCCCGGGACACATCCCGGGACACACCCCGGTCCCGCACGGGGACACATCCCGGGACACATCCCGGGACACATCCCGGGACACACCCCGGTCCCGCACGGGGAGCGGTCCTGCAGCCCACGATTGGGGCGCCGCTCCCGCCCACTGGGGGGCACTCGCCATAAGCTCCCGCTGCCCCTCCCCTCGCGCCCCTCGCGCTCCCTCCTCGCGCTCCTCTCGCGCTCCTCGCGCCCCCTCCTCGCGCCCCTCGCGCTCCCTCCTCGCGCCCCTCGCGCCCCCTCCTCGCGCTCCTCTCGCGCTCCTCGCGCCCCCTCCTCGCGCTCCTCTCGCGCTCCTCTCGCGCCCCCTCCTCGCGCCCCTCGCGCTCCCTCCTCGCGCTCCTCGCGCCCCCTCCTCGCGCTCCTCCCGCCGTTTTCCTGCCTGCCCTCCGCGCGCCCCCTCCTCGCGCCGCCTCGCGCCCCCCCTCACGGCTGCTCGCGCCGCCTCGCGCCCCCTCCTCGCGCCCCCTCACGCCCGTCCCTCAGGGCGGTGCGGACGCGAAGCGGGGCCCCCCCGCGCTTCGTGCCGCTCCCCATCCGCCCCGCCCGCCGCCGCTGGGCCGGCCCGGCGCTCTCCCCGCCCCGCCGGCGCTCCCCGTCCCTGCGGCCGCGCTCAGCCCCGGCCCGCGGCGGCGGTGGCAGCGCGGGCGGCCCCGGGCGGCCCCGCCCCCGGCCCCTTTCCGCCGGGCTCGGCTCCCGGCGCCTTCCGCCGCCTGCGGGCCAGCAGCAGCAGCGGCGGCGGCGGCGGCGGCGGCGGCAGGAGGAGGTGGCGGCGGCAGCGGGCGGCTCGGCGGGCCCGGGAGTGGCTCCATGGCGACCGCGGCGGCGGAGCCGGTGTACGGGCTCTCGGAGGACGAGGTGAGTCGCTGCGGCCGCGCTGGGGTGCGGGGTTTGCCGGAGCGCCGTCGGCGGGAGCCGAGGCGGAGGTTTGGGAGCTGGGCGAAGGTCGAGGGTCGGTCCGGGAGGGCAAGCGCCACTCGCCCCGCATGGCTCCGCGCCCCTCCCGCAGCGGCCACTTGCCCGGGGGTGGCCCGGCCCGGGGAGCGCCGCCCGCAGCCCCGGCAGGTGCGGCCGCCCGGAGCCCGGAGGTGCCTCGGCCGGGCCGGCAACGAACAAAGAGCCGCGGCCGGCGGTGCTGCGGGCGGGGGCGGTCGCCCCTCTCCGCTTCCTCCCCGCAGCGCTGCCCGTGTCCCCAGGGAGCGGCCGTGGGGCTGGTGCGCCGGGTACTGTGTCAGACACAGGCTGGCCCCAATGCAGATGGAGCCGATAAGTGGGGTAGGACCCGCGATAACTAATCACTGCGTGCCGGCTTTATCAGGCGATGTCTTCTGCAGAACCAAACAAATCATACAGGCATGAGGAGAACAGTTCAGTTTACTTTAGGTGAATGTTAAAAATCCTATTTAATGCCCTTTTTGTTTCATTGCCTTGGTCGGGTGCTCTTTTTCTTAGGAGCCCATGTCATACAGCATCAGCAATGGGCAGGCTGTGTTACTGGCCTGTGGTTTCAGGGTATCAGCTGTTACGAGCACACATATTGCTTTTATTTTTACAGGTGTGAATAGTAATTATAACAGCATTGCTTCCGGTTTTGTGAGGCTGAACACAAGGGGTGATGTGTCAGTCTGTTTGTGGTGTAGAGAAAACTGACGTTAAAAACATCTTCTGCCTTGTGAAGCTGACAGACAATGTTTATTACCTGGTTATTTCACTGGCACCGAGTCGAGATGACTGTAATGCTTCATTCTCTTTGGGAAGGAGGGTCCTGGGCGGGAGTGGTTGTTTTGGTAAGGGGGGGGGGGTGTCATTCTGTTGTTGTTAAATTATAAAGCTGAGAGCAGAGTGACTGCAAATGCTCTGCATGTGTATGAAGATAGGGGAGAGGAGAGGGCGTTGCAGGAGTGTTGGGTGATGTAGATAGCGAGCACAACAGCAGAGGCGAACCTTCTCCCTGGACTGTTTCCATGAGCCTTTGTGTGAGCACGGGGGTGCCTGGCACCAGTCCCCAAGCAGCTTTGGGCCAGCTCCGGTGTGTTGCCCGACCCTGCAGGTAGCCGGGCTCGCTGCAGAGCCATCTGCAGGGTCCTGCCTGGTCCTGGGCCTGTAGTGATCCAGCCTGTTCCCGGGCTGCTGGAGGGTCTGCACAGGCTTACAGAACTGCTAAAGGCAGTGAGGTTTGCTGTCCCAGCATGGGCACCCCAAAACACTTGGTTGGGGGTGCCTCCATGCTTATATTAGCAAGTGTGATCTGTGATGAAAAGGCAAACCCAGAGCCATCCTGCCAGGTCCCAGGGAGGTGGCTGAGAACATCGCCCTGGAGCTTGGCTGCTGCCTTTTCTGTTGTGCGTGCGCTCGCTGTGTCTTTTGTCCCTGCCTCCCGCCTCAACATATGCTGGTACTTGCACAGAATGCTAAAGAGAAACGGATACAGGGAGAAATCTGCTGGCTGCTCTCACCTTGGCTTGGAGGTGGAGGGATCTTGGGCAAGCAGTGGCTGTTCCTGCCATGATGCTCAGCCCCAGCTGGTGCTGGGGACCTGGTCTGTGGAGCAGTGGGCAAGGAGATGTGTCTGTCACTCCCCTCCTGAGGTAAAACCGAGCTGTTAGAATAGGAGCTGCTGGGAAAAGAAAGGCTCTGGTCTCTCAACAGTGACCCATATCACAGCTGCAGTGACGACCACAGCCACACTGCCTGAGGGACAGGAGACTGCTTCATTTCCTGCTTTGCCATGCGTCTGATGATGCTGGACGCTTCTCACTCAGGAAAAGCAGTGGCCATCTAAAGCTACAGTGGGACTCCACAAATGGAAATAGGATGGAAGAAAGAGGGAAAAGGGTGTGAGTGGGGAGGGGCATGGAGAAGGGTGCAGGTGAGAGTCACAGCCTGCTGGGCTGTAGTTTCATGACCCTGAGAGCCTGAGCCGTTATTGAGTCTCTAGTAATGGGCAGAGGGGAGCATGGAGGAAGCGGAGGATGATCTCTCTCAGGACGGTGGCTGTAAGGAAGCTCTAGTAAAGGTAAAGCTCAAGAGGGCTGAGGAAGGTGTGCTAACAGTTCTCTGCATGCTGCTTTGTGTGGGTAATGACTTCCAGCTAGCATTGGCTTGGAGTTGGCTCATCATTTTTTGGAAAGCAGAGCTCTATTAGGTGTGAGAGGCCTAATCACGTATGTGGACATATTCAGCCTATTCATTTCCTTTGGTCCTGGGTTTGAAATGCAGTTTGCTGATCTGATGTAGATGGGTTTTGGGGCACTATGAGCTGGCCTTGTGCAGTGCTTCCTCTCCTGGCACATTTGCTGATTGGAAAATGCAGTGATTTTCGTGCAAGCTGGACTTGCTGTGTGGCTTTGCAGAGAACCAGCAATCTCTCCTACAGAGCACAGGCGCAGGCTTCCCTCCTGCTTGCACAGTTGATGTGTGTGGTAGGCGTGGAGCAGGCCTAGGCTGCGCGTGTGCCGGCGTGTCTGCAGAGTTTGGACCTGCACCCATCCCTGTGGGTAGCTGCGGTTCACAGGGCTGCCTTCCATGTGGACATCTGTTCTGCTTTGCCCAAGGACTCTGATAGATATTGGGACACTCAGCAGTTGGGGGTTCTGGGGATCACTGAGTCACAGGGGATGAGCCAACCATTGCAGTTCGTCATGGCAGACCATGTTGTGCTCATGGATCAGCCTCTTCATAAACCTGAACTGTAAAGTGTTTAAGATTAATTACTTAAAATTAACTGTAAATTGGATTAATATCCTGCCAGATTTCACTGTGGGGGTGACCTCAGCACCAGGCCAGGCTGCCCAGAGAGGTGTTGGAGCTCCATCCTTGGGGCTGTTTGGGACCATCGGGACACAGGCCTGGGCAGCCAGCTCTTGGTTAAGCAGGGGTTGTGCCAACCTCAGTTCTTCTGCGATTCTGTGAAGTAATATTTACACAGGCTCCTGGAAGCTTAGGTGCTTTCATGCAATCCCTAAATATCAGTGTATATAAAAAGCTACAGCCCTTTGTAACTGAAAATATTTGTGAATGAAGTGCACCTCTCGTTTGTTTCAGTTTGGGTTTCTCCAGAGTCAAATGTTGCCCACACAAATCCACAAACATTTTGCTTTCTCAGTGTCCTTGGACGGAAGCAAAACTTACAGCTCCTTGGATCTCATTTGGTTGAATAAATAATGGAACTTCAGAAAAAAGTTCCTTGAAGAAAGAGTGTTTTTTAATATTTTAAAATATTAAGGGAAAAATGTTCATATGTGAAACTGCTCTCTGCAGTTCCAGCATTCTTCTCTTTTCAAGTTTGATTCAACTTCTGTGACTTGACTTGTGATTGAATCAATTGGAATTAGAAACTTCCTACTGAGATGACATTTTGTCATCCCTTAGAAATTGTCAAAAGGACCTTATGTTCCTGAAAATATCTCTATGTGTGAGATACAATCCCATATGCCTCAAGATAAATAATTCTGCATGTAGTCACTGCAGCCTAACCTTTCATCTTAGTTCTTGTGTGCTGTGCTGGGCAAAGCCTTGTGCCCAAGGAATGAATCCTGAAGGATTTCAGGACCTCAGGAGCCTCTGTGGTGCTTCACTTTACTGAAACACACTTTGGGGAAAGGGAAACAAACCCAGTTCTGGGTATGATGGAAGTGGTTCCTGGGACAGGATGAATTCCTGTAAAGCACAGGCTCACCTGTACTGGATTTGGCCTCAGGGTAAGGTAAAAGCCAAGATTTGCCACAGTGGTGCTGTGGTGAAGTGCAGCTTGTGCCACGATGGATAAACTGCCTGTCTGTGCAAACTCTTTCAGACTGAGGCATATGGGAGGTTGGCTTTCGTGCCTCGTGTTTACATGTTCCTGGTGGATTTGTTGCTCTGGAATGATCTCCCTTGGGGGTGTCTCCTTCTCTGTACTCAAGTGTCACGTTAATGGATCCATGAGATGGGGCTGCAAAGGCCTCAAGAAGAAGAGGTTATCACTCATGGTCAACAGGATTTATTGGGGAGGAAAAGGGCTAACGTTTTCCCTCCCTTTCTGGACTTGGTGACAGCAGTGACATGTGGGAGTTCAGTGTTGGATTTCTCTACTTTCCTTTGAAGCAAGCCATAAACTTCGGAAGTAATGACAATGCTGAGTTGTTGGGGCAGTGTCGGTGTTCTGGATGGTTGCAGTTAGCTTTCAGGTGATGTTTCCTGTTGTGTGGCCTTGGTGGTGAGGCTGTTCCTTGTGCCTCGCCTGGCTTCTGCACCGCACGGGCACTGCCAGAGATGTTTCCTGAGCCCACGCTGTCCCCACAGAGCCCCTGCCAGGGCTGGTGCTGGGGAGGGGCTCCAGAGCCATGTCCCTTCATGGCGCTGGTTCCCAGCTCGGCTCCTGGAGCAGCACTGGAGCGCCAGCCGCTGTGGCACTGGAAGAGTGCTGGCTGAAGCAGCAGGGCACTGTTGTGCTGGAGAAGCACCTCGTGGGCAGCTGTGGCCCCTCAGCTGCGCGGTGGGAAGGGGCAGTGTGGGGGCCAGCCTGCCCCAGGTGCGCCCCTGGCCTCGTGAGCTCCAGCCCACGGCGTCCCTGAACCTGGAGGCTTTTGTGTGAAAAAACCCGTGAGTTCCTTGGGAAGATGGCAGCTTTCGTCACCACCATGGAGCACAGACCCTTTAAATGAGAGCTCTGTTGTTTCTGCTCTGAATATTCCAGTTCTATAAAGCCTCACTCTGCCATCTGAGTGTGAGAGGGGCCTCTCTTGGTCACAGCAGTGACAGTGTCTTAGCAATAAGCAATTCAGAATAGTGACTTTTTAATTGACTTTTTGAATAGGAAAAAAACCCAACATCCGGAATTGTTTTTATAGACTCTAAGTGCATTGGCTTTAGGGATAGCAGGTAAACTTTAAAGGACGATTAAAAAGTCCAGGTAAGGAAGCATTTCATAAATGACAGGCCTTGCGTGTCTGCTTGTGTGGCAGAATAACAAAAGAGGCTGTGGTTCTCAGGAGGTCAATAGATTTTTATAAAAGCCTGCATTTTAAACCTACTTGCAATGAGTTATCAGCATGCTTTGGTCACTAGTAGTGTTGCTAAGTAAATTTTACTTTAATTATAAAATCAATGTATTAATGTATTAATATATTATTAACGTATTAATGTTATTAATGTATTAATATATTAATAATTAATGTATCGATAATGCATTAATTAATGCATTAATAATTAATGTATTAATTAATATGTATTATGTTATTAATGTATCGATATATCAATGTATTAATAATTAATGTATCAATTATGCATTATAATTAATGCATTAATTAATATGTATTATATTATTATGTATCAATATATTAATGTATTAATAATTAATGTATCAATTATGCATTAATTAATGCATAATAATTAATGTGTTCATTAATATGTATTATGTTATTAATGCATTAATAATTAATGTATCAATTATGCATTATAATTAATGTATTAATTAATATGTATTAATATTAATGTAGCAATATATTAATGTATTAATAATTAATGTATCAATTATGCATTAATTAATGCATCAATAATTAATGTGTTAATTAATATGTATTATATTATTAATGGATCAATATATTAATGTATTAATAATTAATGTTTCGATTATGCATTAATTAATGCATCAATATTAATGTGCTCATTAATATGTATTAATATTATTAATGTATCAATGTATTAATGTATTGATAATTAATGTATCAATTATGCATTATAATTAATTCATCAATATTAATGTGTTAATTAATATGTATTAACATTATTAATGTATCAATACATTAATGTATTAATAATTAATGTATCAATTATGCATCATAATTAATGCATTAATTAATATGTATTAACATTATTAATGTATCAATATATTAATGTATTAATAATTAATGTATCAATTATGCATTATAATTAATGCATCAATAATTAATGTGTTAATTAATATGTATTAATATTAATGTATCAATATACAATTCATTAATAATTAGTGTATCAATTATGCATTAATAATTAATGTTTAATTAATATATATTAATATTATTAATGTATCAATATATTAATGTATTAATAATTAATGTATCAATTATGCATTAATTAATGCCTCAATAATTAATGTGTTAATTAATATGTATTAATATTATTAATGTACCGATGTTATTAATATATTGTTAATGTATTAGTATATGAATGTATGAATATGAATGTATGAATGCATTAATGTATTGACACGTGGGTCTGAGGGAGTGAAGAAGTGTTTGTTTCAGCTGTACCCTCGTTCAAAGATGGTTCTGCCTCCCCTGGCTCTGGTCCTGTCCTCTGAGGGTGGTGTGCAGGCAGGGCGACCAGTGCTTCCATTTCTGCCTCCAGGAGGGGGATAAGCATTCCTTGGGCTCCGTGTGAAGGGCTGGCCATGGGAGGGCACTGTGCAATGCTGAATGGGAGCTCGCACAGAGGCCATTTTCCTGGGAAGAGAACATGGACTGTGAGCCCCATACCTCCTCAGCCCTGGGGCACAGCCTGCTCTGCAGTTATGGTTAGCAGATCTCTGAGGGGGGGTTGTGTTTTGTTTTGAAAATATCACCAGGCGTGGCACCGGTGCTGAATGAGCTTACCTGTCAGAAGGGAATCCGTGCCATGTCTTAGGATGTTGTCAGAAGGAATTCACCCCTACAGCTTCTAGGCTGGAGTTGTGTCTCCAGCCCCTGAATATATTATATCCGAGGGATATAATGCTTATCCTTTCTGAACCAAACACAGCTCCTGCTGTGACGTGGACTGTCTGTGCAGGTGCTATAGGATCCAGAGACCATATCAGAGGTGGTGCTGTGGATGCAGCCTGTTGGCAGCTCCCTCATTTCGGCTGGATTGGGCCAAATTGACAACCTCTTAGTCCCTGAAGATCGGATGAGGCCAAGACCTTTGCATAATTAAACTCTGTGCAATATAAACTGAGATTTTCTGGGCAAGCTGGAAACCTCCAGCCTGGTAATAGCAGTGAGGGCTGGATTACCCAACAGCTTCAGTCAATAGAAAGTCGTAGATGTGATAACTGTGCAGAAGTAGCTTGGTTTAATGACAATTAAATTTTGGTGTTGGTGAACAGAGAAAGCTCATCAACTTCCATAAATTTCTCCACCTTGTGCTTTCACTGCTTCTTGCTCTTAAATGTTTCATTGTGTTGAGTAAGAGGGTTTTACTGTAGCAGTAGAAGAAGTGCTTCTGGGCAGCTCTGTCCCCTTTTGGAACCAAGTGCAGTGCAGCCCTGTGCACACTGTTATTTTGGGTAAGCTGGGTAGGAATGTGGCGCGGGTTGGGTGACTCCTACCTTGAGCACTGGCAGGAAGGAATGTGGTTTTACTGCTGGCACGCTCAGCTTGGGACTGGAGCTGCTGCCAGGTCAGTACTAACACCTGCCAGAGTTTACCTGGAACTGGAACTGTGGCTTTCAGAAGTATTTAACACACTGTCACATCAACTTTTTCCAGCATGGGGCTCTTAAGCAGCCTGGTTTCTAGTGCTGGAGTGTTCCCTTCCCCTGTTCCCATTGTCTTTTTCTCTCCCCTGCCAGAAAGAAGGAAGAAAACCAAATCCTTAGGAAAGGGATTGTTTTCTGCAGAGAATTAGTAATTAATTTTAAAATAAGAGATGTGGCTAAATTGCACAGGCTTGGAAGCTAATTGCAGTTAAAATAGTTTAAAATAAACCAAACTATAAAAATAAGTCAAAGCCCCAACAAAACAAATCCAGAAACTTGATTCTTGAGATGTATTATGGAAGGTATTGAGATGTATTGTGCCTGCCAGGTGATGTCTTGACTGGGCCACAGACTTGGTGTGTATATTTGTAATTGTTCATTTTTTTCTTCCCTCCCTTTGACCGTAGTTCCTGTGTGCTGGCAGGCTACAGGTGTTTCTCAGAATCCTGATTTCTAGGGTTTAGGAGTCTTGCCTGTAATCAAAATAAATATCTCCAGTTGTGAGAACACTGGCTATTCTGAGGAATCATTCCATGATTGAGTTGGGCTTTGCCATTAAGCCATAGCACCTTATTTTTGTGCCTCACTGCATGGATCAGTGTGGCTGTATTGGTGTCCTGCCAGCTCAAGTCAGGTTTTCCTGTTTCCATGTAGTTTATCTTCTGGATAGGAGCAGAAAGAATTGGAATGGGGATTACAACTGGGCTGTCCTCTCTCCTTCAGCAGATCCCAGTGTGGAATAATCCTGGCTTGAGGGTGCAAGTATGTTCCTGTAGTCTGAGTTGGTTTTAATTGAAAGCAGTTCAAAGTCTGACTCTGTTTAAGCATCTTTATGTTATGTAGATGATCGCACTGAGTTCTTGGTGGGATTTTGGAGAGGTGGGAGTGAGCATGGGTACCTGGGTGAACATGTGGGTACCCTGGGTGCTGGCAACCCCAAAGCAGGGCTGGACCCACCTGGCACTTTGATGGGGGATTGCTGGGACTGTTGTCACTGCCCAGCTCCCCAGAAGCCTCTAAGCTTTGGGGGGGGGAGTGGGGGGTGTCTCTATGTATGGCCTTGTAATCTTGGATCTTGGCTCTCAGCTGGCATTGTGTGTCTGGTAAAACACAGCAGTGATTTACACAGTGCTACTAAAGGCAAAATTACTTCTGAAACTTTCAGTCCTACACAATGGTCAAATGGACATGTCAGCTCCTCCTGGTGGAGAGGAGTTAGTGGAGGGAGGTGACCAGGTGGTTCCAGCACACGAGCTCTGTGCTGTGTGGACACAAATGAAGTCCCCACAGAAGTGTTGGTTTTGGGGATGGCAAAGAGGAGGCCAAGCTGAGACCCTTGGTGATGGAAACAGCCCAGGTGCCTGGAAATGAGGCTTTACTGGCTGCTCCCATCAGAGATACTTTAGTCCAATTTATTCAGATGAGCCAAATGTGTGCTTATGCGTTGGGTGGTACTACAGGGCTGCCTTTTGTGACTGCCTCCCTAGCAACTGGGTCCTTGTGGCACAGCTCTGTGTGTGGTGTGCTCAGGGCTTTCAGCTGGTGCTGGTGTCTGGTATGCTAAGGGCCTTAACTGGTGCTGGTGTTTGATTATGTGCTGAGGACCTTCAGCTGATGCTGGTTTCTGATCTGCTGAGGACCTTCAGCTGGTGCTGGTTTCTGATCTGCTGAGGACCTTCAGCTGGTGCTGGTGTCTGATCTGCTGAGGACCTTTAGCTGGTGCTGGTGTTTGATTATGTGCTGAGGACCTTCAGCTGGTGCTGGTGTTTGATTATGTGCTGAGGACCTTCAGCTGGTGCTGGTTTCTGATCTGCTGAGGACCTTCAGCTGGTGCTGGTGTTTGATTATGTGCTGAGGACCTTCAGCTGGTGCTGGTTTCTGATCTGCTGAGGACCTTTAGCTGGTGCTGGTGTTTGATTATGTGCTGAGGACCTTCAGCTGGTGCTGGTGTTTGATTATGTGCTGAGGACCTTTAGCTGATGCTGGTTTCTGATCTGCTGAGGACCTTCAGCTGGTGCTGGTTTCTGATCTGCTGAGGACCTTCAGCTGGTGCTGGTGTCTGATCTGCTGAGGACCTTTAGCTGGTGCTGGTGTTTGATTATGTGCTGAGGACCTTCAGCTGGTGCTGGTGTTTGATTATGTGCTGAGGACCTTCAGCTGGTGCTGGTTTCTGATCTGCTGAGGACCTTCAGCTGGTGCTGGTGTTTGATTATGTGCTGAGGACCTTCAGCTGGTGCTGGTGTTTGATTATGTGCTGAGGACCTTTAGCTGATGCTGGTGTTTGATTATGTGCTGAGGACCTTCAGCTGGTGCTGGTGTTTGATTATGTGCTGAGGACCTTCAGCTGGTGCTGGTGTTTGATTATGTGCTGAGGACCTTCAGCTGGTGCTGGTGTTTGATTATGTGCTGAGGACCTTCAGCTGGTGCTGGTTTCTGATCTGCTGAGGACCTTCAGCTGGTGCTGGTTTCTGATCTGCTGAGGACCTTCAGCTGGTGCTGGTGTTTGATTATGTGCTGAGGACCTTTAGCTGATGCTGGTTTCTGATCTGCTGAGGACCTTCAGCTGGTGCTGGTGTTTGATTATGTGCTGAGGACCTTCAGCTGGTGCTGGTTTCTGATCTGCTGAGGACCTTCAGCTGATGCTGGTGTTTGATTATGTGCTGAGGACCTTCAGCTGGTGCTGGTTTCTGATCTGCTGAGGACCTTCAGCTGGTGCTGGTGTTTGATTATGTGCTGAGGACCTTCAGCTGGTGCTGGTGTTTGATTATGTGCTGAGGACCTTCAGCTGGTGCTGGTTTCTGATCTGCTGAGGACCTTTAGCTGGTGCTGGTGTTGGTGGTTGATCCCAGGGCAGTACTCTGGTGCCTCCACCCGGTTCAAACTTCTGGAGCAGCTTACATGAATCCAGTGGATTTGCACTGCTGAAAAGAAGATGCTGCTTTCTCTTTTGCACCCTGGGACTACCTGTGGCCCAATACAAATCTGCAGACAGTCTTCCATGTCCTTGTGGGGCTGCTGAATTGCAGTAACTTCTGGAGGGATGGTGAAAATCAGAGGTATGTGGCAGGAGCTGCTGGGGTGGTGGTGGAGGGTGTGTGTGAAGGGAGGGCAGGGCACTGCTCTTTGGTGGCTGTGAAGTTATGAAGTTGGCTGTCTGGATCTCATGAATCCAAAGCTTTGGCTAGAATTCTGACCCTGCTGAAGTCTGTGGGAAGTTTGTCTAAAAGCAGCTCATTTATAGCCATATGGGAATATTAAATTGATGAATTCCCTAACAAACAAGTGGAGTTTTTAACCTTTCTTAAAGGGTTTCTTGAGTTTGCCGTTCCTACTTTTTGGGGTGAAGGGAGTGGTGAGAGGGACAAATGGTGTGTGGACAAAACTGTGAGTCTGTTCTTTGTGCTTGTGCTGATTCAGCCTCATTAACAAAGCAAGAGCTTTGCTGCTCAGCGACAAGCAAGCAGCAATGGACTCACTTCTTTAACCCCTGTTCTTGGTACAATGATGTTCAATGTATTATAAAATACTGGCTTGGCTATTGCTTCTAAATGTTGAGCTGAAAGAACTTGAAAATGCTCTGTCTTAGACAGGTCTTGCTTTAGTGAACTGAGTGAGGGTGTATGTCAGTGGCACACATGCAACTCCATTTTGTAGCTCAGAGTTGCTGGATGACCTCCCTGCCTCACTTTGTATGCACCTTTTTTCCCCTTTCTCTTTTTCTAAAATGCAGTCTTTGGGCTAAAGTTTACACCCACCCCAGTGGATGTAGACACTTGAGGTGGAGAGCTGCCCCATCCAAGGAGTGGTGAATTGGGCAACTTAGGTGGTGTGTGCCACAGTGAGGGGCTTGTTCCTTCCATACCCTCAGGCACAGCCTGTTTTGGATAAGTGATGGAGGCACGTGTTTGGGTGGGTGGCAGAAAGACCTCTGGTTTTATTCTTGCTGGCTGTTTGGTTTGTTTCAGTTCCAGCTGGTCAAGTTTGGTCACTTACTATTTTATTCCTTATTTCCAGTGTCCATAGAAAAACATTCACTCCTTGGGGTCAGGTAAATTTCTGTGTATGCCTGGCCCAGCCTTTGTGTGAATGACACCACTCCTGCTGCCATGGCCTCGGGAGGCACTTCTTTCCTCTCCCTGTGGGAAGGAGCCTTGCTGTGTGGTTTTCCCTGGCAGGCTGGGCTGGTCCCAAGGATACTGTGACACGCCTGGGTCCTGACAGTGTCTGTGCCAGTGACTCAGTGAGAGTCAGCTCCTGAGAGGCAACTCGCTATTGGAGTGGGGGTGACGGGGATCACTGTGAGTGGGATGAATCCTGTTTCCTGCCTTCTCCATCGGCAGTGCCTCCTGGCCCCTGCACCCCAGCAGGGGGCTGGCTTCTGTGCTGTCCTCGCCTCAGCTGGCTCTGATGCTGGCTCTCACTCGCTATTCTGCAGCTGATCTCCTAGCAGTCATACTTGCTAAGAGGCTTGTAGGAGACAAGTGAGAGCATTCTCTTTAAAAACCAGCTATTCCCAGGGTATTGGTAGCCTGAAAGTACCAGAGGTGTGTTTCTCCTTCCTCAGAAGCTGCGCTCTGGTTGTGGCCGTGATGTCAGGACTCCAGCAGTGCCACTGGGTGCCTGCTGGAGGCACAGCAATCTGTGAGCTGGGCAAAAACAGGGATGGGCTTCCTGGGCCACCAGCGAGGCTGGCTGGAGGTCTGGAAACCAGAGCTGGATGTGTGCCTTTAGTAGAGATAATGGGCAGTGAACCTAAGAATGGATTGTTCTCTTTTTAAGGTAGCACTATGGATTTTTTTTCCAATTTTTTTTTTTGTACAATGTGGATTATCCCGGTGCTTCTGTTGCCTCTCGTATCTAGGAGCTACCTTCTCATTCTGTGATCTAATTAGCATGATAAAGAACATCTTGCATTTTCCTCCCCTGACTTGAGGCTGTGATTTCACTTGTCCCTGTTTAAGGCCGGCTGCATCCCAGGGGTGGTGGCTGTGCCACTCTGGACCCCCACAGTGGGGAGAGGTGGGTGCAGCAAAGGCCAGCAGACCCCCTTGTCCTGCAGGTGCTGTGCTGGACAGGTCTGGCCAGGCTGGGAGCAAGGTTGGATTTGTGGTTTCCAGGGACATCCTGCGGATGTACCAGAGATCGTGCCAAATCAAGTCACACAATCAGGTTTTGGTTTTGTCTTAACTAGTTTCTGTTGTAGTTTGTAAGTCAAACATTGTAAACCAGACTGTGCTAAGCGGTTACAGGCTGGGTGTGGATTACCTGCCAGGTAATTTGTCACCGTGTGCCTGTGTGTGCTCCTAATGCAAGCTCCTGGCAGAGCCCCTTTGGAAGATGTTGAAACCATGGACCCTTCACAGTTGTTAGTGAGTGACCTCAAAGTCTGCGGAGTTAAGATGCTGAAGTTTGTAGCTAATGTGTTTTCAAGTCTTATGGTGACTTTCTGATACCATGTGCCTACCTGTGTCACTTTTTACCTTAGAATGTTGTCCAGAATTTGGGTTGGAACTAGTGCATATTTTAAAGCATTTCAGTCACAGCTTTAGTCACTGTTTTGATTGACTTTGTTATTAAAGAAATGCCTCTTAACACTGCTTCAATTGATTTAGCAAAACCCTGAGTGGTTTCTTCAGCCTGCTGACATCATGAGATTTTACCTTTAATCCCTTGTGCTGTTGTCATGGAGCCTGATTTTATTTTAAGTCTGGTCAGTTCAGTTCTGAGCTACTTGTACCTGCATTTGTGTTTCTTAATTTCACTCCAGTGAGAGACGATCAGCTCTAGTTCAGTGCAGATACCTGTACCCTGGGCCAGTGCATGCTGCACAGCTCCCGCCGGCAGCCCTCGAGTGTCTGTGCCCTACAGGGGATGAAGTTGTTTCAAATTCCCAAAACTTGCACAGGAAGTAGAGCCTGTGTGAGAGGGAGGTTGGAGGTGAGTGCCGAAGTGACTGCGGCAGCCTCTACCTGATGAGGGAAATCACTAAGCACTCACCACTATTGGCCACTTCTGTGTGTTGGGCATGAGGACTGTGGCATTTGGAAGTGAAGCTGGGGTGCCCTGCCCCGTGTCACTGCAGGCTGGAGCACACATGCTGATAGATAACCTTTGATAAGGTAGGAATGTGCTCCAGAAGCTCTGCCATTGCTGACTGTTGCTGTGGAAACCGGCTGGTTTCGGTGGTTTAGCACTCGGCATCCTGATGTTTATCGGGAAGGTGAGGCAGTGCTGTAGCTGATCCCCCAGCCTGGAATCACACGCCAGCGCTGGTGGGCACTGGGGTTGTCACACAGGTGTTGCCGGATGTGTGACCTGGGGTAGCTGCCATCAGGAGGTGAAACAGGCTCCACCTGTGTCCTGGGGCTGGCCTGGCTCCTCAAGGCATCTCCTGATGGCTTATCTCTGGGGTGTTGGGCCCTGGGGCTGCCGGGGGGCTGGGCTGACCCCAAGGACTGGGGCACTGTTCCTGTCCCTGTGCTGGAGGGCAGAGCTGATGGGCGCTCCGTGCCTCCCGCAGCTGACCTTTGGTGCGGACAGGTCGTGTGGGGAAGAGAGCTGGTCAGGAGGAACACATGTCGTGTTTGTGTTCTCTGTGAGTGTGGTGTCTCTGAAAATCCAGGACCTCTGTGTGGAAAAAGCTGTTCACAGCTCTTATCTGGGCTTCCTGAATTCCTCTTGCTCTGGCGTTCACCTGGGTCATGTGTTTGCCTAGCAACAGCTTTTTCATCTGAGACATTCTGTTTTTCCTTACTCTGGATATGATTGGTGGTCTTGGTTCTGCTGCCCTTTGTCTTCTCTCACTTGTGTCCCTGGGGCTCAGTGTTAAACTCTAGTGCTGAGCAGAGGCTGAAGGGCCAGCCTGGTGGTCTTTGCTGTGAGGGGCGCAGTTCTTCACCTTTGGATTTCATCTCTGATAGCTGGTTGCAGTCTGTACTCTTTCTGTCTTCTTAGACAGAGGTGGTACTCCCTGCAGTTTTCAGGAGAGGTTTAAGCCTTTCTCCACTGTCTAACTGGCTGTTAATGTCCTGACAGTCCTTGGAGTGATGCTGCTTAGACTGGAACATCCTTGCTGTTTCAATGACACTAAAGAGATTTTTCTTTTTGAGAAATTAAGAGTCTTCAGTCAGATGGAAAGACACGATTGTGGGTAATTGAGACAGAGGACAACCTGCACTGTGTGATCACCTGTAAAAAGCTTTTTCATGGAGAAGCTCCCTCTCCCCCGAATATTCCATAAATGCTTTCAGTGCTTGGAAGGGGCATTAAAGGCAGGAGGTACATGATGGCGTAGGACAGGGAGTATAGTGATTTACCAGCTGGTAACCAGCTCCGAGCTGCTTTTCTCCCTTTGCTTTGTGCAGCGTGGTCACCATTTAGAAGCAAAACTGGACTTTGTGGTAGATCATCTTATTTCTGGAAGGGGACATGACTTTGTTTAAACCTGCCTGGAGGAAACAGAGTTTGTTCTTCAGACTTCTGTTAATCTGTGTGACCCCAAGAGCTTTCCACTGCTGTTCTTCAGTCACTGTGATGTGCATTTTGTGGTCTTGGAAGAAAAACCACATTCTTTATTCCTGAGGTTGTTGACTGAGGTCTCTAAAAGTAAAAGTCCTTGTGGTGTCAGGAGCAACCAGCCCTGTGTGTACCTCATAATCTCTGCAGGTAGCAGTGCGATACAGAGTCAAGAATAAGCAGGTAGAAGCAATAATTTCTTTACATAGCTGGTTGCTTTGGAAGCTGATCCATTGCCTGTAACTTGCCTGAGGAATTCAACATTGCTGTGCCCTCTGCTCTCTGCCTTTTCTGCCTCTTTGAGGAGCACACATCTGTGCTTCCCCGGGACAAGGTCCTGCTCTGGGATGCTGAATGACTGACCCTATTGCAGCACTTCTGCAAAACATGGATTCTGAATGTGCCTTTTGTTTGGGGCATTGAGCCCCAGTTTGCATCCAGAATGCCTGGCAGGACACAAAGTGCAGCCTTTGTTTTGCATAATGAGTGATGAATATTTTAATGAGTGTTTCTTAGTCTAGTCAGTGTCAAGTACCATTTTGGGAACAAGTGACTGAGCTAACCTCTGAGCTTGGTCCAGCAACAATCTATTTATTGACAGGATTTTACAAATTTTAAAGGAATCCCCCATAAGCAATTAATACAATTGGAAAACAAAACAAGCAGCCACCCCCAAATCCAACAACCAATGCAAACAGCACCCTAACCCCTTCTAAAACCCTTCCAAGCCTTCCACCCTCAATATATATGCAGAAATAGCTGATAGAAATCCAAAAAGTGCTCAGTATCACTGTCACTGTATTTGTTTTTCTTTAGAGTCTGTCTTTTACAGTGTGTAAAAGATGAGCATATTCCATTAAAAGAAAAAAAAAAGCCTTTAAATTAAAATGGTACCTACTTTTCTTCCTCCTTCAATGCATGTGGGCATAGGAGAGAACTTCTCAGTGTCCTGCATTGGGAATGTTCTTGTTAGTATTTTCTTTTTAAATTCCAGGTATTTTTCACAACACCTTAAATTCTGTTCTCATCTTTGGCTGTTCATAATGTATCCCTGTATGTCAGTGGATGTGCTGGAGAACTGAAGACTTCCGCTGTGGGATTTGTCCTTCCAGCCAGGAGGGGCTGTGTTTGCTCCTGCTGAATTGCCCAAATTTAGTCAGCCAGGAAAATGCGCACCCCAGGAGGAGTAAAGGGGGCCTGGAATCCTGCAATTTGTCCCAAACGAAAGCTCACCCACCAGGGAAGAGAAGGCAGTGCAGAGCTGGTCTTTTCTGCAGTTGCGACAAAAGGAAAACAGCAGCTTTCACTCTTCCCCTTCCCTCCGAATTATTCTGACTTTGGAATCAAGGGCTTTCAGGCAAAGATGTGGGAAAAGGAATAACAGTTTTTTACTAGTATCTATGACAAGGCACACAATCAACAACAATAGCAGCAATAACAAACAAAACCAAAAATTGGTGGCAGATGTCCCTGGGCTGCCAGGCACTGTCCCTTTGGTACAGTCACAGTCACAGGGGCAGGGACGCTGTTGGCTCCTGGCCGGGCAGGTGCGATGACACCCATGGAGCTGCAGGGGCGAGGGCAGGTGTGTGTCACATGAGTAATGGCAGACAGGCTGGGCAGGGATGGCACAGCAGGACAGGCTGGGCAGGGATGGCGTGAGCAGGACAGGCTGGGCAGGGATGGCGTGAGCAGGACAGGCTGGGCAGGGATGGCACAGCAGGACAGGCTGGGCAGGGATGGCGTGAGCAGGACAGGCTGGGCAGGGATGGCACAGCAGGACAGGCTGGGCAGGGATGGCACAGCAGGACAGGCTGGGCAGGGATGGCAGAGCAGGACGGGCTGGGCAGGGATGGTGTGAGCAGGACAGGCTGGGCAGGGATGGCACAGCAGGACGGGGCTGGGCAGGGATGGCACAGCAGGACGGGCTGGGCAGGGATGGCACAGCAGGACAGGCTGGGCAGGGATGGCGTGAGCAGGACAGGCTGGGCAGGGATGGTGTGAGCAGGACAGGCTGGGCAGGGATGGCACACAGCAGGACAGGCTGGGCAGGGATGGCACAGCAGGACGGGCTGGGCAGGGATGGCGTGAGCAGGACAGGCTGGGCAGGGATGGCGTGAGCAGGACAGGCTGGGCAGGGATGGTGTGAGCAGGACAGGCTGGGCAGGGATGGCGTGAGCAGGACAGGCTGGGCAGGGATGGCACTGCAGGACAGGCTGGGCAGGGATGGCAGAGCAGGACGGGCTGGGCAGGGATGGTGTGAGCAGGACAGGCTGGGCAGGGATGGTGTGAGCAGGACAGGCTGGGCAGGGATGGCACAGCAGGACGGGGCTGGGCAGGGATGGCACAGCAGGACAGGATGGGCAGGGATGGCGTGAGCAGGACAGGCTGGGCAGGGATGGCGTGAGCAGGATGGGCTGGGCAGGGATGGTGTGAGCAGGACAGGCTGGGCAGGGATGGCACACAGCAGGACAGGCTGGGCAGGGATGGCGTGAGCAGGACGGGCTGGGCAGGGATGGTGTGAGCAGGACAGGCTCTGCAGGGATGGCGTGAGCAGGACGGGCTGGGCAGGGATGGTGTGAGCAGGACGGGCTGGGCAGGGATGGCACACAGCAGGACAGGCTGGGCAGTGATGGCGTGAGCAGGACAGGCTGGGCAGGGATGGGGTGAGCAGGACAGGCTGGGCAGGGATGGTGTGAGCAGGACGGGCTGGGCAGGGATGGCACACAGCAGGACAGGCTGGGCACGGATGGTGTGAGCAGGACGGGCTGGGCAGGGATGGCACACAGCAGGACAGGCTGGGCAGTGATGGCGTGAGCAGGACAGGCTGGGCAGGGATGGCACACAGCAGGACAGGCTGGGCAGGGATGGCGTGAGCAGGACGGGCTGGGCAGGGATGGTGTGAGCAGGACAGGCTGGGCAGGGATGGCGTGAGCAGGACGGGCTGGGCAGGGATGGCACAGCAGGATGGGCTGAGCAGGGAGCTCATAGCAGGGAGCTGGAGTAGCAGGATGGGCTCACCCAGGCTCCACAACAAAAGGTGGCAGAAACTCGGCAGTTGTGGCAGTGCATTCCGGGAGGCAGGGCCCAGGGTGACAGCAGCCAGAGCTGGGTTTGCTCAGCCTGGAGAAGGCAGTTACTCCTAATTCCTGTGAATCACAGCCTGACATCTGCAGGGAATTCAGCCTGTATTTTCCGCTTTTTAGCTTACCTGCAGTAGCTTCAGTTCAGAGCAGAAGTCAGGAACGCCAGTTTTCACAGAGACACTTCATTTTCTGACACAGTTTGTTTTGTTGCATGAATCATGCATTATCCAACCAGAAATTAAATTAGATCTTCCAGCTCTTGGCTGCAGTTAATAATTAATGTTACTGTATGAGTTTTCAGCCTTCCCTGGTGAAGAAATTCTTCCAAACACATTAACATTTCAGTGAGTGGTGCTGTCAGTCACTTCAGCAGTTCACTCCTTTGGCGCCTCCTTCATCTTGATCAAGTTTCTTTTTTAAAAAGAATAACAAGTCATAGCCTCTAGCAGTACCTCTTCTCCCTTAAGGCTTTGCTCCTCAAGGATTTCTCATTTGGGGTAGGAATCACTCCATTACAGCCTCTGTCCAGATTAGGGGAGAAAAAAGAGCCACTCAAATCAGTACGGAGGCCAAGCCAACGGGGAGGGGATCTGGTCTCACCAGAAACATCTCCTGTCAGGCTTTTGGATCCTGCTTGTACTCCTGCTGTTTCCAACCTACTCGCACTCCATATTCTACCTCCTCTTCCTTCCCTTCCTGCTCACTTTACAAACACAGCAGCACTTGGTAAAGGTGGGACTCTTTTTGTTCGTTAGAGGTATTTATTTGTCATTTAATTAGATAGCCTAGGGCTAGCAGGCTCTTCCATCCGGGAACAGGTGCCTCAAGGAGCACAAAACTGTTCAGTTGCTAATCCTGGCGTGTCCCAGCCAGCTGAGCGTCCGTCACCTAGGGTACCCAAACCTTGTGTCTTTCTGACACTGAAGAAGTTCAGAGATATTTCAGTTTTAAGAGTTGCGCTGGCATTTTCTTCTCAATTGGTGTAGTTTTGCTGCTATCAAAGTTTTTCCAGGAAAGCCTGTTTAAGTTTTTCAGGTGAAAGAGCCAGTGGTGTGGCTCTTGGCTGTGGGTGTGTGCTGTGGAATCAATCCCTGGAGTTATCTGGGTTAGAAATGAGCCTCCAATCACAGTTTATTGTTGGATTATGGTTTTATTGAATGCGTGTTCTGTCATTAAACAGTGCAGCCACTGACTGTTTATGGTCTGGAATCATTAAATGTCTAACTAGAATATAGATTGTGGTTACATAAACATGTTTGCGTGATCCATTGGCAAGTAGTTGGGCTACTGGAGTGAATGCAGCTAAACCTCCCCTGTTTGATACAGGATCTTTGCTTACTATGGCACACCTTCCACAAGACCAGGTTGCTCCAAGCCCTGCCCAGCCTGGCCTTGAGTTTGGAATATCATTAACTAGAATAACATTGCTGCTGAATTTGGGGAGGGTGTGTATGTGCTTTGGCCAAATCAGGGTTGTGTGGCCACTACAGGAGTGTAGGTGAGTTCGTTTTATTCTACTCAACATCTTCCTTTTCCAGAAAAGGAACAAGTGATCATCAGAAAGTGGATTTATTTCCTCCAAGAGGGAAGAGCATCCTTTAGAGATTCTCTTCTCATACTGCCATTCCACTGTGAAAAGATAAACCTCTTCCTATGAACTATTGTAATACAGGATCATGATCTTCAGACCCAGTGAATGTAAAAAAACCTCAAACCCCACAATCAAGAACAATCTAAGCCCAAAACTCTGCAAAACAAACCAAAGCCCATCTCCAAGCGTCTAACAAAATTGTGACACAATTTGTGTGCCCTGCTGCCTGGTGCTGCTTGGGCCATGCATGCAGGCATTGTCACTTCCAGTCCAGTCACCACTGTCAGGTGGGGAATGGGGAATGTGTGGCTGCCCCAACGTGGAGATGGGAAGTGGAATCACAGGGTTGAAATCGCACTGCTTCTGGCTCGTGCTGGGACCTGCTGGCTCGTGGTCATGCAGTGCTGCTCAGGGCAGAGCCGAGCATGTGAAACTCTTGCTCTCTGGCCTTATTTACAGAATCACAGAGTGAACTAGGTTGGAAAAGACCTTTGAGATCATCAAGTCCAACCTATGACCTACCACCTCCTCATCAAGTAAACCATGGCACTGAGTGCCACGTCCAGTCTTTCTTTAAACGCGTCCAGGGACGGTGACTCCACCACCTCCCTGGGCAGATGATTCCAGCGCCCAATTTAAAATAGTCCAGAGATGTGCCAGGACTTGCTGCTGTTGTGGCAGAGCCCAAGACAGTCATTCCAATGAATAACAGCCAAGTGCAGAAGTATCAGCTAAGATTCCTTTTTTTCACACTGTGATATGTGTGAAAGGTTAACCAGACCTTATTCCTGCTCCATGAGTTTTCCTGCATGGTTTGCAATCAATAAATCACCCCAAACTCACCAGCCTAGAGAGCCTCTGTGTGGTTTTGAGTAGTGATGTGATGATGTTGACAGTCTCTTCAAATTCAGTTTACACCAGTAACCCTGGAGTTGGTAGGAATTGCTTTGGACCTGGTGCTGTTGTAGGTGATGCTTTTGCCAGGCAGGAGGGTGGCAGAGCCCAGGTACAGGGGGACACTTGCTAGCAGCAGCCAGAGCTGGCCCTCGGCAGAGCAGCTTTCACTAGCATGGATCTGCTTGGAGCTGAGCACAGCACTGCCTGCGGGAGAAACCTGAGCTTCATGTTCTCCTACCTGCCTGTTTCCCAACCACAGTTATTTTGAAGCCATTTTTCTGGGAATTCTACTTTTATCTGCTTTCAAGTCATCTCAGACTTGTCATTTGTGGTGTTATTATTGTTTAAATTTGCAAACATTGCCTTCCCCTTTGTGCCCTGGTCTAATTTGCTGTCTGTGAGCAAACCGTGAGATGGAGGTGATAGAATCCTCCAGAACTTCATCCAACCTCATTCCTTCTGGGAGGCTCTTTGAAGTCGTGTCTACTGCGTACTGATGGATGCTTCTGGATAAATCGGTGGATTTTTGTGGGAACTGGCAGTCTAAAATACAGCATTACACTGGATTTGTGTGCCATTTCACATAGGAAAAATGAAGAGGATTGTATTCAGTGTAAGTCATAATTTTTCGCTTTTAAAAAGTTTGAATGTTAAGTGCCTAGTGGATTTCATGGTATCAAAAAACACCAGTTCAAGATGTGTGGTGCTTTAAAAAAAAATTAAAATATAAGCGTATCAGAGGTTGATTTAGTGAAAGGTAAAAACCTTTGTGTTGTGCTAGAGCAGCTGTTTTAAAAGCAAGTCCTCCTGTCAGGTCCTTCTGTGAGTCCTTCCTGCAGGCTGCTAATTGGGAATTCCGACCCTTTTTCATTACCGGACAGGGTTGTCAGACATCCACTGGGGACATGGATTTTTAGTGGTTCTCTTTGGCCTAATAAGTTTTGAAGTACTGCTGGAAAGTAATGGATCTGTGTGGGCCCTGACCTGAGGATAATGAGGATCTGAAATGAAACCAACCAGCCTTGTTCTTTTGCCAGTGTCCTATTATCATCCTGCACAGAGAATCATCATTCCTTTGTTTTATGGTAGTTTGTGCTTGAAGGATGATTTTGCATGTTAGAAAGTGGATACTTGTTTAAATAAAACCTTGGGCTTTTAATTAATCAGTTTGGTTTCTGTATCCCCAGAGGAAAGGAAAAGAAGTTCTATCAGACTTCTCTTCAGGAATTTTCTGTGGAAATTCACAGTAAATATTCAGTTTGGATGCAGATGGTCTTGGTGCTGGTCTCTCGTGCAATATCAGGATTGGCTGTGGTTTTTGGGTGGTTTTGTGGGATTTTTTCATTTTTAAAGCTAAGTCCGTATAGGAGAGTCACTGTCAGGTCACAGACTGCTGCAAATGCACCAGTAACTTTCAGTCAAAGCTTTGTTTGGTTTTTAATAGCAACACGTACCAAATGATTTTCCTTTTCTCTGCTCCCACCAAAGATTAAATGCTTCTCTTGTCTTGTCCAGAGAAAAGCAGGTCAAGGTTTCCTTTGGAAAGAGAATTTCCTAGACTGTAAATTCATGGCATGTACAGATGATTCAGCAAATATACCTTCCTGCCCTTAGGGTATTAGCGAGCATTGTAGTGTCGGGCTGAAGGTTGGACTTGATGATCTTGGAGGTCTCACCCAACTAACGGTTCTGTGATTCCTGCATGTGACACTGGAGAACTCTGTCAGTGAGGTTGTGCAGAAAACAATATTTTACTTAGATGAATTCTTCTCATGAGTGATATAAATAGGTCTAAAAATTAAGGAGAATAAAGTCTTATGCAGTACAGCAAGTCCATTAAATGAAAGTTGTTTTGTATCCTCTTAGGTACTTCTGAAGTTCACAGGTGACCTGGTTCAACATGCTTGCTAAAATTGCTCAAGTATATGTAACTGTGTGGAGTTCAGTGGGTTTCTATAGAAATAGATCACAATTCACTTGGAACCCTTACATTTTTAAACACACAGTAAAAATGCCTTGTAAGCAGATTTTCATGAGGGCAGTACTATGATCTGAGCCTATTCGTTAATAGTGTGCCTTCAGCATTGGACTGGGTGTTCAGAATCCTGGTCCCACACACTGTGGCTGATGTGCAGGCACCTTTGATCCCCATCCACTGCTCCTGATGTCTGTGCTCTAACTTGCTCATTCCAGTTTTGTGTGCTCTTTTGTGCTGGTTTGTCCCCATGAGAGAGCAGCGTCGTGACAGTCTCCCTCTAAGACTAACTTGTGCCTTGATGAAATTCTGCCTGGTGTTCTCTCCTGCTCCTGTGTCATTCCAGCCAAGGAAAACATTCATACAGTCCCTCTTCTTGAGAGGCCTGAAGTCCTAGGAGCAGGACCTAAATCACTATTGTAAAACATATTTTTCTGTTGTATGAGCTTATGAATCCCGAAGTTCTCCAAACTCTGCAGTTCTTATGATGCTTACTGGTGTTTGTTTGATCTTTTGATTCTTGCTGTGTGAGAATCCTTGCTCAGCCAGGAGTGCTCTGGAGGACGACAGGTGGTCCATGAACTGGCAAATGCAGTGTAAGCAGGAGGGTCTTTCTGATCCAAACTGCACTGCCTTCTTTCCTCCAGAAGCTTTTAGGTTTAGTTGCTTTGATTTGAGATCTCCTTTAGAGAAAATAGTGGGGTTTTTGCAAATACATTGCATCCTGCGGCGAGGGTTGAGAACTCCATGCGTATGAAAAGGCACAGTTTGGTTTGCTCTTGGACTTGGTGAGGGGGAATGTGATGAACACCTGCAAGGACGAAGATTTGAGCTGGGTTCCCAGGCTACATGTGGTGAAGCTGTCTGAAAGGAGACTTTAAAGTCCCTGCTCCAGCCAGATGAGTTATAACCAAGTGATCTTTTAAGTTTGTTTTCCTGTGCTGAACTTGCAGAGGAGAGTGGAGATGTGGGTCACAGCCCTGGTGCATGGTTTTGTTTGCATTGCACAACTGAGATTTTATCAAACACTGTTGGCAAAATTGCCACGGACGATTTCAAGATTAGTAAGATATTGCAAGAATTATAGTGAGACTTACCGCGTTCTGTTGCTATGGCCTTCAGAAAGTCACTGTGATGTCCTCAGAGATTGAGCTGTTCACTTGGGGTCCTCTTGGCTGCCTTTCCCTGGGGTTGATAGTGATGGCCCACCAGACAGGGCACCCCACCGGGGTTCTCCCTCTTGGGCTGCTCAGCATTGTTTGATGTTGGGGAGCTGCAAGTCAGAACAGGATAAGCGGATTTGGGAATAGTCTGTGCAGGATGTTGATGCGGAATAGCTTCCCAAAGCACGGTTTTTTCACTCAGCCATATGTGGAGTGATTTAATCCTCCAACAAATCAAGGTAAGAATCAGCTCGACTCTTCTGACATTGAACTTGGTTTCAGTTGCTGAGAGATTTAGGAGAAGCCTAACATGGTTATTAGGCTTACTATGGCCAACAGTGGCCCTTAAGTAGATGACACATTCTTGATTTTGCTTTGGAACTGCAGATCCTGGTCGATTTACCCCCTAGATGGGGAGAATTAAGAGCAGTGTGTGTTTGGGTGACCGCAAGTGTTCTGTCTGCAGCTCACAGGGCTCTGTGTGTGGGTTTTCATTCAGAAAACCAGAAGTGCCACAGTTAAAACATTGGATTAAAGATTTGTTGTCTTTTCCATTTGGATTTGTTTTGCCACCAAAACACTTAGTTAAAGATCTGTTATCTTTTTTAGTATGTTATGTTTTGCAAACTTTCAGATATAAAAAAAACTAGAGATGAGGTACTCAGTGGATGAAACCGGATTTGCAGAGCCTCTGCATGCAGGTAACATTCCAGCGCGATCTGGTTTCTCTCCTCGCAGTCAGTGGAAATTTACCTCACTGGCTCCTATCATGGGCTGGAATCAAAAATGTCTCTACACAGAGAGAAGGGGAAAAAAAAAGCCAAACCGAGCCCAACCAACACTCCCCCACCGCGGCTCAGGTAAAGCTCTCTCCAGGTGAAACCCAAGCTCGCTGGCCTTTCCCCTGGTTTCCTTGGTGATGCTCATTTACTGCCTCCGTCAGCTGAACTTCCTCGTGTGCGGGTGGAGGCGTCGGGCGAGCGGCGGTGCCTGGCGGAGCTCTTGGCGCGGGGGTCCCGCGGTAAGTGCGGCTCTCGGTTCTGGTGCGGGGGCCACGGCGTGACAGCAGGCTGTGCTCCGGCTCCCGGCTACAGCCTGGCGTCCCTCCCGCATGGGCTGGCTGCAGCCGTGTGCTGCTCGGCAAATAGGGGAGGAAATCTGTCCGTCTTGGGGTGTTAGACTCGGAGACATTTTATATACCTCTGGAAAAACACGTTAAATGTTTAATCTTCCTGGTCTGCGTGGCAGCTGTTCAAATATTGGCTTGCATTGATCCAGCCGTTGTGCCTTTCACACTTGTCTGTTCATTTAAACGAGCCAACTTTCTAATTTTGTACCCCTATCGATTGTTATTTGAGGCTGTTCTTTTAATGCGTATCTACATGTGTCATGGGATTGTCTGTCCTGTTGGAAGTTGCCATCTGCAGCTTTCCTTCTTACACCAGACTGGATTGCTGTGGTTTTCTTTCAGTGTGCATTTAGAACGTACAGGTGTGTATTCCAAACCCTGTTCAGGTCAGTTTTGCAGCAATTCCTTTTGGGTTTAGCTGGTGTGGACTGAGCTGTGTCTCCTGGCTCACCCTTTGAAGGGGTGGCATTTCACCCTGCTGGTGGGAGAGAAGGCAGCTTGAGACACTGTGTTTGGCCCATGTTCTTCCTCCTCTGCTGTCATAACTCTTCTCTGAACTTGCCTGCTTCAGGGTATTTTACTAATCCAAGGGCAGGGCTTAATAAGTTTTCTTTATGTGAGTGCTTTAATGGGTGTTAGAAATTACTTGGCTTTTCAGAGCAGCTGGAAAGTGAATGTTGTGTTCGTTTAACAAAGAATTAACAAAATGTGAATCATACAGATAAATATACATATAAAAGTCTCCTAAATCTGGAAGTGCATCTGTGTTACTTCATCTTTTCTGAGGTGGATTGAAGTTTGTTCACTGTCGTTGAAGTCTGGTTTTTGAGCTATAATAGGCTTCCAGTTCCATAGCTTGGTTCCACCTAAATAAGCTAAGTCCTCTGAAATGGCATTGTGAATTGCAGCTACAACACAACCTGTATCCTTCAGCAAAGAGGAGAACTCTGTAACCTTTGACATGTTTTGGGGGAGGCAAGAATACATAACCTTCATGTTAATGATTGGACAAAGCAGAAGTCGGCATGGATGTGGGGAGTGGTGGAGCTCAGCACTAATAGGTAAGCAGGCCTTCAGGGCAGGCTGCTGCAGCAGGTGGGGAGGCTGAGCACGGGGCAGGACAGGAGCATTGGCAGGGAGAGCTGCCGGAATGTCCTCATGGAGCTGCCGAAATGCTCGCAGCCCCACAGCCATCCCCACCCGAATGTACAGCCTCGCCTTCCCAGCAGCCCCACCAGCAGATTGAATCCAGTGCTTGGGACAGCACTGCTTGGAATTGCCAGTCATGTTCTGCGTTGTAGGTGCCAAACCTGAGCGAGGCAGGAATGCAACTGCAGCAGCAGCTCTGGGGCTGCAGAGAGCACGGCCCAGTCTCTGGAAGCAGGAGCTGCCTGGAGTAGGGAGTGGCAGCACCTGGAGCCCCTTCCGGGGTCAGTATGCTACAGGCAAGGTTGAAATAGGATAGAAAAATATCTGTGGGGTGAGCTGAACTTCTCTTTCAAGCTGTACTTCGAAAAGCAGCTTAGGATGTGTGCTTTACAAAACACAGGGAATTCAGTGGAATACAAAAATTGCAGAGTCAGGTATCCACTTCTTGCACTGAAGGTGGATACAGTTTAATCTCACCACCAGACAAGTATTTCTTTCTGTTATATATTTACAACTCTGAGCAGAACCAAAGATTCTTCTTTGGCAAATGACAAATTGAGAGGCAAGTGACTTCTGAAGCCTTGTCTTCCCTTAACTGTTCCCAGCTTGCCATTTCCTGCCTCCTGAGCCCTGTGATGTTACAAGGAGGAAAATTTGGCTGCTCATGGAAGGATGGGGGGCATGGTGAGCAGATGAGGGTGGGTGCTGCCTCTTGGGTGTAGGAGGAGGGAAGGAGTATCCCAAGATCGTGTCCTGGAGTCTGCAGTTGCCTCTCTCCACTTCTTGCTGACTCAAAGGGATTTTGGATACTGTTGCCAGAAAATGGGAGTTTGTGCTGGGAAAATGCTCTTTGAGAATACGTTAAGTGATTGATCACTGATGGAAGTCTTACAGTCAAGATACTTAACTGCCAGTCAATTGTGCTCTGCAGCTTTTGTGTGGATCAGGTCATGGTCTGGACAGTTTGAGGCTGAGTGTGTGCTCGGCGGTGTCAGATCATGTGGGGCCTGAAGCTGTTCAGCTGAGAGAGCTCACAATGACACCATTGCTTCTGGCATCTCTTTCCTTGTGAAGATATGGCCGGGCTAATTAAGCAAGTGCTTTATTAGAGTCCAACAGAAGAGCTGTTTGGCTTCAGTCAGGGACCTGTCCCTCATCCACTTCCACTTTGTATCTGGTGCTTGGGGAAGGGTGTCCATGGTGGCTCAGCCACGGGTGCTGGAGGAGGCCCTCCTTTCCCTCAGTGGTGCTCCTCCCCAGGGAGCGTTGCTCCGGTGGTGTGCGTGCCTGGTTCCCTGCCTCGAGTCCTGCCGAGCTGTGCCGTGTCTCTGATCAGCCTTGGTACCCTGCTCTGCTTGCCCTTGTTTGTTTACTTGCAAATTAGGACTCCAGCTGTATGTTTGTTATCCTTCAGCCTCACTAGCTGCCATGCCTGGGATTCCCACTACTCCTTAATCCTCCAAGTCTGTCTCCTTGTCCCATTCTCTGCTTGTGCTGGGGATCACTTTGGGGTTTGGATCATGGGTCTTCTCACTCAGAATTTTTCTGTGGTTAGTGATCTTATCTTGGCTGCTCTCTGTCATTGTGCCCTGGGTTTACAGCAAAAGCCAACCAAAATCCTAACTTTCTTGTACAGTGTTTTCTGAGAGGGCTGGGTGGAAATCTGCATCAGGTAATTGATGCTCTGTGAGTCTCAGGCTGTGCCCAGCCAAGCAATCCTTTATCTGATTTTTTGGTGGACAATGAGGTGAGACTACCTCGGTGTTGCTGTGAAAATTTAACTCCCTTTTTACCTAGACACAGCACGCTTGGAGATAAAGGAAGAAATTGGGACACAAAGGGCTAGCAAAAGTTAAGGGTAGGTATGGTAGGCCTTATCACGAATTGAGGTGGTTTAATTGTTTCTTTTGAAAACATTATGTATATATGTATACATATTTCATGCATATGAAAATTGGAGCAAATATTAGCAAAAGCACTTTTTCTGCTTGTTCAGTTGGAATACTGAGGAGAGGCTGAGAGCCTCCTCACAGGAGGGTACAGGGTCATACTTCTGGGGTACTTAAAGTGGGATGTGACCCTTCAGGTATGT
Organism: Acanthornis magna; assembly: GCA_036785705.1. Lineage (NCBI taxonomy): Eukaryota > Metazoa > Chordata > Aves > Passeriformes > Acanthizidae > Acanthornis > Acanthornis magna. Next base: position 415,572 of record JAWUZG010000664.1, read on the forward strand.
TTTTGAGAATCTGTATATATCATCTGGAGCATCATCTTTTGTTTCTTGCAAAACTGAATTAGGGATCCTCTGGTAGTAGGACCACCTCTTGCCTTTTTTTTTCCTCTTTTAAAGATGGGGGGATTGTTTGTTTTTCTTTTATTTCTTTTGAATCAGTTAATACGCAGAGGTGCCCTCAGTGCAGGAAGGAGATACCACTCAAGCAAAGCTGATGTTGGACTTTGTTAGAGGGATTCTGAGTAGCGTTGATAATACAGAAATGGCTGTTGCAACTTCTATTCTACTTCAGTGAGGTCAGAACAGTCTTGAGTTTCTGCCTGGGTTTTTCTATGCTGTCTCTCTTGTTGAAGGAGTTCTCTTGATCACAATTTGTAAGTTCATTGCCTTTTGTGTATTAAAACCACCCTAGAAAACCAGGCACATGGTACGTAGGAAAAAAAATTCAGTATTCGCTAATGTGAGTCCCCTGAATTGTTGTTTTTCACACACTGTTCTTGTTCACCTCTCAGGCAAGCTTTGGGCTCTTTAGGGGAAAAAATCCTGTTCCCTTAATTAGAAACTACCTTGCAGTGTTAAGTGCTGCTGGGAACAATACCAAAACCCAGGTTTAGAGGAAGGATTTAAGTCTCAGGTGTTGTTTTACCGCAGCCCAGTTCCTCAAGCAGGACATGTGCCAGGATGGAACTGCCCTGCAGACAGGTTCAATGGGACTGTTGTTTTCCAACCCCCTGCCCGTGCCCCTTCCAGAGGGGTGACTTGGGCTGCCCAGGTGTGGCTTTGCTTGGGGGCTGCTCCTGACCTTCCTCGCAGTTGGAAAAATCTGCACCAGACACAGCTGACAAAGCTGTGAGTGGCTTTCAGCTGCCTAAAGCAAACAGACCAGGAGAAACCTGTGGGAAAGTGTAACTGTTTTCTGAACACGCTTCAAGGAACGGAGTTTCAAGTTACTGTAATTGAATCTGGTATCTTGCAGCTCTGGGAGGCTTATCAGAGGAGAGAAGGTATCACTGATATCAGGCACTGCAGAACCTGTTTCTGTAGGAGACTTTCCAGGTTTCATTTTGATGGCCTCTTTGTGTTGCTCAAACTGGGTGAAAAAAAAGAAAGTAAAAAAAGACTATTTTTACTGATCTTCCTCAGGTGCTTTATGTAATGAAGTGATAAACTGAGCATCAGGCCGATGCTCCAGTGATGTGCATCTGCAGGACTTGCTATTTGTCAGAGAACGCTGGTTTTGAGCTCTCTGTATACGCCAAGGTGATGAGACCGGTTTAAAAAATTCATTTTAAGAATTTATTTTTAACCGTGCATCCTCATTTTTTACACCACAGACATCTCTCATAACTAAAATGTTATGAATATTTTTCCTTGTGTTTGAAGAGCTTTAGCGTCAATGCAGAATGAATTTGTGGGATATGGATCACTTAGGATGTGAAATGGCTCTGTTCAGCAAATCCTCTCTGCTTGTACTGCTATTATTGTTACATTATTATTGCTGTGATGTTGTTGCTGTTATCTACTCTTTCTCTGCCTTTATTGAACTCTTAACAGCTGTGGCTGGAATCAAATGCTCCTCATGGCTGGAATCAGATAAGCCTCCCAAGAGGTGGTTCTTTTCCAAATCCTCCTGAGGAGAGACTCCTGCTCTGTGTTAACCTCTTGCCAACTGTTGATCTTCAAAATGACCTGCAGAATAAACATTAAAGCCACTTTCTTTTTTGTCCCAGGAGGAGTCTCGCGTCCTCAGGGTGAAGGTGGTTTCCGGCATTGATCTGGCAAAGAAAGACATCTTTGGAGCCAGGTGGGTGTTGTCCAGCGCCGCCGATCCTTGGAACGCGATCCGCCTGGCTGGGCAAGGGCCCTGCAAGGGCTGCAGCCCTGCGGGTGCTGGCTGTGCGTTGGCACGGCTGTTAGCGCAGCTCTGCCTGCTCCTGCCCTCTCCTTCCCACAGCTCTGCGAGCACGGCAAGCGGCTCAAAGCCCAGGCTCGCAGAACCCAGCCAGGTAATAGCTGGGGGAGAAGCTGCTTCTCAAGCTAAAATGAGCCCAAACCCAGTAATTTTCTTTTTCTGAAGGTTAATTCAAGCTTGGTGTTCCTGCTCTCTTAAGCCTAAGCATGACGAAATGCTCTACTGCAAATGTTCCAATCCAATTCAAGGGTTTTATCAGTTTGAAATTAGTGGTATCCAATTTTAGCTTTTCTTGAAGTGACTAATTTCTTAGTGTATAAATGAGCCTCCCTGTGGGTTTTCCTGTATTTCTTTAATGATGCTTACAAATTGTTCTTTAACTTGTGTATCTAGCTTAAAACTACATGAAAGCAGCAATTAAAAGTTTAATCGACTTAATATTTTTGGTGAAATTTGCCATAAGTGTTCCTTTGGTAGCTGTGCGCAGAATATGGTAAGCCAAAGCTTTTTTATTTTCTTCCTCCAAATGTGCTGTTTTGAAGAACAATTTTTGATGCTGACCATAAGCAATGTAACTTTTATCTTTCAAAATGCATGAAGCTAAATCCAAGTGTAATTTGGACTGAATTGATGTGGCCCTTAAAATACTTTTAGGAAATTGGTCTTAAGTCAGTAGGATTTCCATAAAAGCGGAGAGTTAAAAACATATTTCCTATGTATGTTTTTAAGTCTGTGTTAATCTTCCGAATGAGTTAATCTCCAGTCATTTGCAAACACATTGGTATTGCAGAGTTACAGCCCCAGCAGCTCCTGTGTCTCTGAGTGGTGGAGCTGTGCAGGGCTTCAGACTGGGGCAGCACAGTCACCATGTTCCTGCCTAGCTGTGAAAGATTAACTACAAGGCATACATTGTGTTTTGCATCTCAGTGGGTTGTCCTGACCGTTTTTAATCAACTTTACCATTATAAAACACTGCCTGCGGGCTGACAGAGTCTGAAAGCCATTTCTTGCTTGATTAAATCCAAGGAAAGTCTCTTACCGGTGTAGAGCGCTGGAGAAACTTGTACTTTTCTTCTCAAGATTGTAGCAGTAAAGAAATCTCAACGCTTTTGAGTTTGCTTTCTTGGGGTTCTTTTTGACTTAGGAAATAATTTTAATAGCAAGTAAGGATATCTAAGGACACTCAGGGGAAACCACCTTGCTTCCCACAACACGCTGACAGGAAAGTGCTGCCAACTGCGGGTTGGGCTCTGCTCCCAGGGAACATGGGACAGGACAAGAGGAAAGGGCCTCAGGCTGTGCCAGGGGAGGTTTAGGTTGGGCATTAAGGAAAATGTCTGTCCTAAAAGGGCTGTCCAGCCCTGGCACAGCTGCCCAGGGCGTTGGTGGAGTCCCCATCCATGGAGGGATTTAAAAGCTGTTTAGATGTGGCACTTGGGAACATGGATTTGTGCTGGACTCAATGGTCTTAGAGGGTTTTCCCAACCTCATAGCTTCCTATGATTCTCCTAAGAGTTCAGAAATGTATGGAATGATGGTTGCAATGACACAAAGTAACTAGAAGGTAGAGTGGAATATTAACTGTGAGCACCCAAAGGTGATGGTTAAATGTGGGGAATTCCATCTGCATAGGTGCAGAGGCTGGTTAGTGTAGAGGTAAGTGGGGGTCTATAACCTGCTTTATATTTTGCCCTGTAAAGTTATGGGTGATATGTACTGATGGCCAACAGATACTGCAGAATGTGAATTTAGTATCAGCTTGCATGTGTGAATGTTTGACATTCATTTCCTTTTAATTCCCTTACAACTTCTTAGTTGAAGTGTCTTAATAAATTTCATACAAGAATGCAAGTACTGGCTGAACTCTGAAACTGTGTGTATCCCATAAATGGGTACAGCTGATGGGGTGCCTTAGTTGCTGGTTTTTGCCTTCTAAATCATGAAGTGAGTGAAAATTGTGGCTGTCTGGAAGTTGAAAATGTAAAGTGCTTTTCAGTTAAAATTGTGGACGTTTTTCACTGACAGGGAGCTGTGTTTCTACTGACATAACGTTTTGTTATGGGTTGCCTCTGGGTTTATTGCTTTGACCTGCTCTTTCCTGAAAAGCCCTTTTCCTGGTTTGATTTCCTGTGCCCAGAATCCATGATGGAGCTGGGTAAGGCAGGCTCCAGGCTGCTGGTGGGATTTGAAGTCATGTTGTATACTCCTGTTGTGAGCAAGGCCGCTTGAAATGTGGCTAAATTCTTTAATTTGTGTGTGTCCTGTCACTGTGGTTTGTGATGGGAGCCAAGCACATGTGGCTGTGGCTTTGCAGGTGGCAAAGATGGCAGATGTTTACCTCGTAGCTATTCCATTAAGTCCACTATCGCTATTTGTAGTCCACTTGCAGTTACAGTATATCTGGTATTACTACTGGAAAAACTGTGGAGATAGCTGCACTCCTGGAGCTATCCCCTCTGGCACATGAACTGCCTTGGAACTGGGTTGGATAACAGCCTGATCACCTTCTTGTACCTATGGCTCCTCTGAAGAATGGAGACAAATCCATTCCTTGGAGTTGCTTTCATAAATTAATCAAAGCATTAAAAAAAATAATCTGGCTCCTGAATGCCTCTTCAAATGACTTGCCTCTTCAGCACTTGCACATGTGCCAGAGGGAGAATGCTGTGTGTGTCCCAGCCGAGGGAGGCCCCAGAGGTGGAGCAGAGCTGCGACCGAATTCCCAGAGCCACTTGACTGGATGGCAGTTGCTCAAGTAGGAGAGAGTTCATACTCTGTTGTTGCTTTTTCCTTTTTCTAGTTGATTTGCAATGGAAGTTTTTCCAGTGTAGTGGAAATGAATATGTTATTAACAGAGTGTGGGAAAGGGAAAGAAACCAGCAGAGAGCTTCCTGTGATCCAACCTGAGCTGGACTTGGGAATGCTAAAGTGGCATCTGCCCTGCTCAGCAAGCGCACGTGGCTCGTGCTTTCCCTGTGGAGTTAGTGCGCTCTCATAAAAGCTGTGGGGCACAGGGAGCAGCCGTGGGCAGGTGTCGAGATGAGCTCAGGCACGGCTGGATGCAGAGCCGGTGTGTGCGCCTGCCTGGGAAGGATGGGAATGGCCCCCACACAGGCAGAGCAGGTGGTTCTCCAAGAGCACTGTTGGAAGTGGCAGCGCATCCCAGGAATGGCAGGAGCCAGAGCTGTCTGCTGCCCCCAAGGAAACTGCTTTGGGCTTACCTGAAGGAAGCCCTCAAAGGGACAGCGAGACAAGGACTTGTCTGAAGCGCGTGGCCAGCGTAGGAGAGAGTGCTGGGATAGGAAGAGATGAAAGGCTGCTCAGCAGAAATGTGCTGGATAAGCGCTAGTTTTATTTGTGAAACCTTGACAATGATGCTCCTGCAGGTGTGTGAAATGAGCAGTGCGCTGCCCGGCGCGGGCTCAGGGTGTCAGGGTGTCAGGGTATCAGGGTCTCAGGGTCTCAGGGTCTCAGGGTCTCAGGGTCTCAGGGTCTCAGGGTGTCAGGGTGTCAGGGTGTCAGGGTATCAGGGTGTCAGGGTCTCAGGGTCTCAGGGTGTCAGGGTCTCAGGGTATCAGGGTCTCAGGGTGTCAGGGTGTCAGGGTATCAGGGTCTCAGGGTGTCAGGGTCTCAGGGTGTCAGGATGTCAGGGTGTCAGGGTGTCAGGGTCTCAGGGTGTCAGGGTGTCAGGGTGTCAGGGTCTCAGGGTGTCAGGGTGTCAGGGTCTCAGGGTGTCAGGGTCTCAGGGTGTCAGGGTATCAGGGTCTCAGGGTCTCAGGGTGTCAGGGTCTCAGGGTATCAGGGTCTCAGGGTATTCCTTGCACGGGCGCAGTGCTCGCTCTCCGTGGGGCCGGCGAGCCTGGCAGCAGAGGGCACCAGAGAGTTTCCGCAGCTTCAGCGCCAGCCAGTGCCCGATGGCTTCCGAGCCAATGTTCCCCAACTTGTATTCGCAAAGAGAAACTGAAGAGCAAGGCTGCTTTTCGGGAGTTGATTCTAGTTCAATAGTACAGAGTAATCCTGTGGTTAATGCGTCTGTTCTCCAGGTGAGCAGCCGCAGATCTCTCTGTCCCAGTATGTGAGAGTCCCTTAGCCATCTCTGTGGCCCTTTTTGGACTTTCTCCAGCGTGTCTCTGTCTCTCTTGCACTGAGGGCCCAGCACTGGACCAGTCCTCCAGGCTGGCCTCACCAGTGCCCATTATTAACACAGCAAGCTGTGTCACTTTAACGTGGTGTGTTGCATGTGAATGTTTTATAAATTTATGCAAATTTTATAAATATTTACAGAAAGTAGAAATAAAATGAAGAATGAGGCTTATTCAGGAGTCCTGTATTTGAGAGATAATATCAGCCTGTGTGATCAAAGTTGGAAAACGAACCATTTTAAAAGATGACTTATTAATTTCAGTAGGAAATGTGTAACTATTTACTGTAGGCTGATGTGAAACTGTCCTGTGGGGAAAACACTCATCCCTGACACTGTCATCCCTGATACTTTCTTGGCCAGAAGGAGAGCTCTGGTAAAGTGGAAAGTGTGTAGTTAATCTCATCGAAACTTCATTGCAGCAATGAGTAATAGCAACCAGAACAAAACTGAACTCCCCCTCCCAGCCTGTTTGATAGTGTTCTTGGAGCTGTTGTTGGTAATTCCTGAGTGCAGCCTCCCTCTGTGATCTGAGGGCAGCTGCCTTGTGTGTCACAGGCGGAGCCACCGAGCTGTGACAGGCGGCCGCTGACCCCTGCACACACACGCTTTGCTTAAATCCATCTCACCGAGCACATTGTGATGACAAATCACCAGCTTGGCAACCAAGAACTCACTCTTAGGTGATGACTCATGCCAAATTTCCCAGCATCTCTAAATTAAGGAAGCATTTTCTTGGTTTGATTTGGTTTTGCCTCGGGAGCAGCCCCTATCCCTGTTACCCTCCTCTGCTCACCTCCACGTGCTGGACGACTTCAGTTCCCTTAACCAGGAGGTGGCAAATACGGGAGAAGTCCACTTGTTATTATGTTCAGGTGACAGAGTTGCGATGGCGTCTGACAAGTGTCAGAGCTGACACAAACTGTAGTTTCTATCAGCGTGGTTTGGAGAACAGAACACGTATTCACTGCAAAAGTGACTTAGTACAGGTGAAAAATGCTGTGGAGCACTAAATAATCTCCAAAAAGTGGGTTTTCAGTGTGTGAGTGTGTTGAGTGCCCATGCCAAGGTGCTGCCATGGTTCTCTGGGGACCCTGAGGGCGCCCAGGGTCAATTCCCACCAGTTTGGGGATGGTTCTAATCAATTTGTAGCCCTCAGTGCCAGATGAGGGCACCTCGGGAGGGGCTCCTGGAAGGCTGGATAGGCAGGGAGTGAGGGCAGAAGTGGAAGACACAGCCCTAAGAGCATCCAGGTCGGAGAATCAGCACCAAAAGTGGCTGTCTGGGGATTTGGGAGTCTGTTTTGTCCTTTCCTTTCAACACTGTGGTTGCTGAGGGTGACAGGGGGCGACCCTCAGCTTCCACAGGTGTGGGGGGACGGGACTGATGCTATGGAATAGCGTGGCACCCTGGAAGTGGGAGCCTGAGGAAAGTCAGCAAGGAGATTAATCATTCAGCCTTCGGAACAAGGCTGCGCGCAGCGTAAAATGAGCTGGGATGAAACAAAGACTGTGGGCAGGTGTCGTGTGTGAGGGGGCAGAGCAGGTGGGACTGTGGCTGTGCCCTGAAGAGACCACGGGCAGCCTTGGGAACAGAACAGTGGGTTTAATGTCAGCCTTTTTATAGAGGGGACGGGGGTCAGCTGCTGCTGGCTGAGGGAAGCGAGGTGGGGCCGAGATGTGGGGTTGAGGGAAGGACCGTCCCAATCCAGGTGTCCCTGTGCTGGGTTACACTGGTGTCCACTGGCCTGGTAGTCAGTACTCATTTAGTAGTACTTTATTTTTAATTAAGCAGAATTCCAGTGGCACCCACGAATGCTGAGTTTTGGGAACTTCTGACAGCTTATGGTTCCTGTCTGCTCTAGATGTAGAAAGAAAATTTAAACTGCTGTCTCAGTATCTATGTCACGATAGCAAATGCATGTTATCTTGAAACTGTATCTGTGCCTGCACCAGGAGATTAAAAATAAAAATCTTCCGATCCGGGATCAGTTCTGAGCATCCCTTCTTCAAGGCTTTCTCCCAGGAATGCAGGAAACACTAACTTGGGAACAGAAGCGCAGTCTGTTCTCAGACTGCTGAGTGGAATGCTGCTCTCCTGAGGAGATACAAGTGAAATGGTGTTTCTGTCCACAAGCACATGATATCCATCTCCTGTGACATCCTGGTGTTGCCGCCACCCTCAGCAGTGTCAGTTAAAGGCTGGCTCTCGGAGGGTCGGGGCTCAGGGAGCCCACCCGGGAAATCACAGCCTTTGCCAGGTTCTGGAAAGAAAGGAGCAACATCAAACATTTGAAGGAGAAGCAACAGAGTTAGACATTTTCCTAGTAGCCAGGAGAAACGAACGGGTTTGTGTTGTGTCACAGGCTGGGCCTTCCACCCACTACTGACACGAAAGGTTTGTGGCACGTGGCATTTAGGTGTCGCTGTGGCTGGGCTTGGCCAGCATCAGCAAAGGATGTGGCTGCCCAGCCTCTGGGTGCTGCGACTGCGGCTCCTTCAAGCAGTGGGTGCCAGGTGTCTTCTGTGAGGTGTTTGTGTAACTTCAGTCAATTGCTGGCACAGTAACTGCTGGGGAGTTTAATTCATTAAACCCAACCCTCGTTCCAAGTTCCCCTCCTGTGGCAGAGGTCGATGGTTCAGGTGTCTTAATGGCAGAGCTTTTTTGGAAGCCAGAATTTGCTATGTACCCCAAGTACACAAGAGAGTAAGAAACTTTTCCTTCTGCTGCTTTCCTTAAAATTTAAACATAATAGAAATGTCTTTTGCCTTGTGAATTTTTGCTTAATATCTCCAACTGTGTTCTCTCTTGCCTGTTGAAAGCCGAGATTTAAAGATGTTATGTGCTTTACAATGTAAATAATTAATTCTTCATTCTTTGCTGTATTTTCGAGTCATTTGTGGTTATATTCAATATGCTACATTGGGATCACCCTGAACTTACTACCAGTAGCTTGTCTCCATTGAGTGCCTTGGATGTTTTATGTGATTTCACATGCTAATGATTCGGCTTACACTGTGCTCTTGTGGAATCAAAGATACAGTGGTTTGTTTAACACTGAGGAATGGTGTGTCCAGTCAGACAAACAGTTTGAGCACTGCGTATCCTTAAATTGAGGCTGTCCTACACAGAGGACACTGCCGGGAAGGAGAAGAATTGGAGTTGTTTCCTTTCTTTAACTGAAAATAGATTTGGTGCATCAGCTGAGAGCAGGTTGAGGGTGAGAGCAATGGATCAGAACAGAGGGTCTGCAGGGGTCTATTCACTGCTGGTGTTAAGTTCCTGAATGGTGCTTTTATTCCTTCATTTATTTATTTTTATTTATATTTATATATCTATTGTTTGGTATTTGACTTGATGGTATACTAGCTTTCTGTGGATCGTTATGATAAGACATCTCTCCTGTTGGTACTGCTGAAATACACCTTCCTGGTTAGAAAGTGACACTGAATTCTGAGACCATCAATATGTGGGAGTTTTCTGAAACTGAAATCCAGTTTTTAGTGTTTGGAAATAGACGTAAGATCACTGGCTTTACTGGTAGTCATATGAGTTCATCAGCTGACACTTGTTCAGTTCATTTTGTGACACCATTGTTGCTCCTGCAGGGTATTTCCTGGTGTACTTGGCACGATGTTTTCAATGTTTTCAGTGATAAACTGAAAGACTTAACATTCTAAGCTATCCCACTGGAAGTCAGAGTTATTTGGGATCTGTCTAAGGCTAAATTCATTAGGTGAGTCTTCATTTGCCCTTTCCATGTGACTTGATCATCCATAAGATTTAGAGGTTTGCGAAGATAGACACTGATGCAAGAGGGACTGTCAGACCTCTCTCTTCTTGGAAGTCAGTAGAACTTAAGCAGTTTCTGTTGCTTTTGGGGTAGGTGTTCCCAGCGCTGTGCGAGCACTCCAGGTCTCTCCTGGGAAGCGCAGGCCAGGCCGCGAGCTGAGGCACAGTGTGCTGTGGCACAGCCTGTGCCAGCCCTGGGGGTGAAGGTAGCTGAGCTGCCTGTACCTCCTGGGGCCTTGTGGTTACAGCTGCTCTCAGGGTGGGAGCTGCGAAATGTCTGTCTAGGAGTGGCAGTGCTTTGCACTTCGGGACATTGTAGGATACAGGTTTGAATGGTCCTGAAAAAGTGGAGGAATCACTTTGAAACCTGTTTGCTCTTGGTAAAGGCTTCTTATAGGAAGGGGATGAAATACCTGGAAAAATAATCTTCCTGCCTGCCTGTGAGGGTATTATTTCCTTACTGGCCTGTTGCACAATAAGGATCACTGAATATATTTAGATGAAAGACTGCCAGCTCCTTGTTTTGCACTGAAAACCTCATGCTTGGCAGACTGTCCTGAGTTAGCTTGTCTTTTCAGCCTGAATTCAGGATTTTTTAGATCAGAGGCTGCTGTCCCTGCCCTTGGTCTCTACCAGCTTATTCAGCCTTGTATTAGCAACACAGTAATGTGCTTCTGAAGGGTTTGGCTTTACCTCGGTAACTGAAGATTAACATGAGACTTCAGGCAAGCAGATTCAAGAGGTTTTGATGTAATTAGCTCATTACTCTTATTATGCACATGGCCAATTTTGTCCCTTTTGAACCTGGCTAATTCCTTAACTGCAGTGAATTTCACAGACTAATTATAGATTTCCTTTGCTTTCTGCCTTTTTCTGTTGTTGAATGCCACTCTGCTGCTGTGCTTGCCTGCAGCAGCTGAGGACACGGCTCTGCATCCGTGGGCGGGCGAACAGCTCAGTGTGAGCCAGGCTTTCTGGGAATGGCATGACAAGTTACACCTGCTAAATTCACGCTGCCGAGCCGTGCTCAGAGCGCTCCTGCCTCTGCTGAGCACAGAACCTGGCCAAAGTCGCTGTCAGAGCTCTGCAGTTGGACCCTGTGCAAGGGCTCCCCTCGGTCTGCACGAGCCACGCGTGAGGCACTGTGGTGACCAGGACAAGGAGCTGGCCTGGGATTATGGCAGCCTGGGCTGAAGGAAGGAGGGAAGGCTGACCCAGGTTTCACCCACATTCACTTCCCTGCCTGTTTCATCTCTGTGGTGCGAGGTACGTGCGTGCTGGCAGAGCAGGGGACAGCGTGGGGACAGGGACGGGGTGGATGGAGGGTGAGCTCTGGCAGCAGTGCTCAGTGGCATCCTTCAAAGTGCCTCAGGACCTGGGGCCTCTGTGTGTGCCAGGCTGGATAAGCCTGTTCCCGAGCGCAGTCCGCGTGTGTGGCGTTCTTGGGTAGGGATGCTGTGCTGAGCTTTTTTTGTTCGAAAAGCCAGGTGCCATGGAGTTTTCTCTCTCTTTCTCCACCCCCGCTGGATTTGGGAACTTGTTAAGATATTTTGGGAGTGTGAAATGGCATAGGAAGATCTATGCATACATCAGCCCCTCAGCTCCAGGGGCTGATGTATGCATATTCTGTTAAAGCATTTATTTAACCTTTGCAAAAAAAAATGGCCTCAGGGAGGAAAAAAACCCATATTTACACTTCCATCTGTTTTGGAAGATTAAAATATTCTTTATGCTCTGGGAGGTTTCCAAGAGAGCAAGAATACAAAAGGAATCTGTCTCGTTACCCTTTATTAGAACACAGCATGGTAAAGGGAGGTGGAGTTTGAGGTATAATTTTTAACTCCCTTTTTCACCCACAGGCACTTATAGCAGCTGTCTATGATGTGAGTCATTATCTCTAGCAGCTCTTTGGTAAAGCCTTGCTACATTTCTTGTAGAGTCAGATGAGGTGTGAGCCTTTCTTTGGAAAATAAAAAATCTAGAAGGGAAATGTAAAGTTACTCTGCAATTTGGTATGGAGAAGTGAGGTTTTGGGATGCTTAGGCACAATGGATTTCAAGTTTGGCTTTGCGATGAAGGGTAAGGTAAGGTTTTGTTTTCTCTTCAGGAGCTGATGTTCCTTTATCCTTGTGTGATTGGACACTTCGTGCTTTGCTTTAGTCACAGGACATGAGATTTGTATGACAGTGAGGTCAAAATCTTCCTTCTCTTTGAGAAAAACTCCAAATGGATGTTACTCGGTACAGACAGAAAATGAAACCCAGAAGGCTCGTGCCAAAATAAAAGCAGGGAGAAAACACCACCAGTGTGCTCTGGAGCATTCCTTGTAGTTGATTGTTGTGTAGTCTCGTACTTCTCCCTTCTTACAGTGCAGGAATGGGGAAAGTCATCGGGGGAATGGTTATTGGGATAAAATGATAGTGACTGTAAGAGATTCTGCTTTAGAAAATTGTTTTTACTGCTCTCCATAAGACTTGGTTAGAAGTATCTCATTATTATTCTAATCTTCTTTAATGATGCATATTTTGGGCTTTGTTTCTCTCATCTCTTTGAATCTAAAAGTGACCAAGCAAAACACTGGGATTTTTAAAAATTCTTGACATTTTTAAAGCTCCACTAAGTGCGTGCACAGACAGGGTTTCTCTGAGTGTGTTTAAATTATTCTGAAAAGCATTTTCAGGTTCACAGAATTTCCTCTCACCAAGCATTACAGCCCTGATGTTAACTGCTGTCCATGAGGCTCCCATAATTTTGTGGAGACTTCTTGAGGTGAATGTTTTTGAAGATGGTGTGTGTTACTGATCTGAATTTGTAAATGATGTTTCTGAAGGCACGTTGTCTGTAGAGCACATTTTCAGTAGCACATCCAGACCTCAGTGTGCGGATTTACCGGAGCGTCCGTGGGCACCTGGACACATCTGCCTCTGTAGCTGCCTGCAGGTGGAGAGATCCCTGAACCAGGCAAACCCAGAGCCCCAGTTCTGTGCGGAGGAGGTGGCCTGAGGTCTTCCGCTGTTCTTGACAGAAATCTGAAGTTGGTCATTGTGGGGAATGTTGAAGCACTCGACTTCTCTGCCTCAGGATACAGAGGCACATGTGTTAAGGGGCTCGATAAAGATGTTCTTCCATGTACACTTGCACTGAGGAGAGTGCAGGTAGGTTGGATGGAGGGGAAGGGGATGGATGAATGTTAGCTGATAGCCAAATAGGGGTCCCCTCAAGACCAGGGAAGGAATCAAATTGGGATGTGGCTTGTAGCAAAAGGCTGCTCTGCCTTCGTGTTGCAGTGTGCTGGTATTTCTGTGGCCAGAATTACGGGAGCTGTTGATCAGTTCTTTCACGTATGTGGGACAGAGGCACAAAAGGGGCAGCACAGAGGGAACAGGTCTGTGTTTTTTACAGAAGCAAAATTGATTTGAGCAAGATTGTTCCAAAGGAAACCAGTCAGGCTATTTTGAAATGCAAAGTTTGCGTGCATGTGACAAGCCTGGCATTCACGCACTTGCATAACAAGTGTTACTAAATTTTATGTGGAGAGGCGGTTTCAGGTTTTAAAATAAAGATAGAGCCATGTAGGCCTTAGTAGTTCCATTGTTCTTTCACATGTGCCTGTGTTCTCCACCCCCTTCTTTTGGAACTTAAAATAAGTAAATAATACGTCATGTCACTGGCAGAAGCTGGTTTGAGACTTGCTTTCAAAACTGTTTCAAAAGTATAGAGCAAATGCAATTCTAGACTCAGGTGAACAAATAGGAAACTATTCATGAGCCCCAGTTCCACACTGCTTCGAAGTAATGTGATTTTTAAAGGAGGCTGCTCTTCTGTGAGATTTTTCATTGGGATTTTTAAGTTGTCAGGGGGGTTTTTTGTCCTCCAGAAGAAGAGGTGGAAGCTTTTCTTTCCATACTAAGGTTCAAATGAAAGATAATAATTATATGTCTACAATTGCTTGAGCTTTAAGAAAATACCAAATACTGCAAGTTGGCAAAACTATGGTAAATATCTGAATATCTGAGGGATTCCAGAGGTCAGAAAAAGGATTTCCTAAGACCTCAGATTGTTTGGCTGGCTGTTGTTCTGCCAAACTCTCTTTGTACTAACTTGTGATTATGATTAACATAGCTTTCCTTATTAGCATCATTTTCTTAGGATTCCCTTTTTTCACTTCAGAGAACTGTTATCAGCTTCAAGGTTCTCCTGATCTTGGCAGGCGCTGATGTTCTCTTTAGGTTTTGGCTGATAATGTTGGAATAGATGAGATTTAGTGCTTTTAATCATTTTTGATTTTGTATTGAGGAGCATTATAGACAGGTGTTCCACAAATCAACTCTCCTTCATCTCCAGTCACTGGTGTGGTGATGACTGGGCTCGTTTCTTTTAAACACTACTTGGTCCTTTGAATGCCTGATAATGCATATAAATAAATCCACTCACTTCTCCTATGTGATGGCATCGTCAGGTGTAAGAACTGTAAAGCATTAAATACTGTACCTTTCAAATTGAGTGTAGCTGTGCCTTCACTGCACATGGAGTGGCTTTTAACTGCCTTTTATGATGTTGTTGCGTTTTATTACGAGTGCATTGAGCTTGGCTCTATCTGGATAGAAGGAGCCCTATGGGGGTAAAACAAAACCAGCTTCTCCTTCGCTGAGGAATACCCTCACAGGCAGAGGATGTCAGGAAGTTCCTCTTCCCCTGAATGTAGGTTTGTGTCCTGCTGCTGTGGCCAGGTCAGCTCTTGGGCACGCTGATCTCGCTGCGTTGGGCTCTCTGTCAGTCTGTTGTGTCCGTGTTGGTGTTCCTGGGGTTGCAATCCTGTGTCAGTGCTGCCAGTGTAACTTTGGGCATGGGCCATCTGTAGCGTCCCCAGGCTCCAGGATTGCGGTTCATGTTCTGTGTCCATTTTCTGCTATCGCAGGCACTTGGACATTTCCTGCGTTAGCAGCTTCCCAGCGATCCACGGCTGTCAGTTTGTCATGCTGCACCTTTCAGATGGCATTTCAACACTGGTACTGGAGTAAAAATTCATATAGCGAAGGTTTTCTACTTGCAGTTTTCTATTTTGTGACATTTCTACATTCAGTCCTTTATCATCTTCCCAAAGCAAATGCAGTCCCTTCCTCAAAGCGACCTCTGCAGCGAGTTCTCCAGGCCAAGTGCAGAGCTGTTAGTTCTGTGTGTCAGATCCATGCTGCCATCCACGTGAGGGGAAAGGCTTCATTCTGCTCAGCCACTCTCACGCTCCTAAGCTTTTCCAGCATCCCTTTTTAAATCCTGATGCAAGTCAGTGGTTCAGGGCAGAGACTGATACTCACAAGGAACTGTGGGATGGGCTGCTTTATTTCCCACTTGTTTTTGGAATGCAAAGGAAGTATTCATGCACCACTTGGAAGGAATGGTGCTTTCCAGAAGTGCCATAAGGGGCTTTATAGTGCTTTCTTGAGGAATGAGTGAGTCTGCCTGAGGAAAATCCAGAAAGCAATCTTTCATTTTAATCCCTGTCTCCCCTCCTTTTAATCAATCAATTTCAGGGTGTGAATTTCGGGCAGGTACAACTCCAGATTGATCCAAGCCTGCTTTCTGTGCTCAAAAGTTAGAATCGTAGAACCATAGAATATGTTGAGTTGGAAAGGACCCATCAGGATTATCAAATCCCAACTCCTGGCCCTGCAAAGGATGCCCCAAGAATCTCACCATGTGCCTGAGGACATTGTCCAAACTTGCCTGGTTGGTTTGTTGGGGGTTTTTTGTGCTCTCAGCAGGTGTCTCATTTATTTTTGTGTCTTCTGTCACCTGAATCATCAGGATTCCCTTTCACACATCATCAGACACTGCTAAGAGACAGGAATCTGGTATTTTACTGCTTGTCTTTGTGTCTATTTCATTCCTATTTGTGGATAGATATTCTAGTGGCTTTTAACAGACCAGATGCTGTATTTCATTCTTCCACAAGTTTTCCTCAATTTTGCTGATTTTCATTGTTTTGTCTAATAAATCTTCCATGTCAGTACTGATTTTCCCTTGCAAAGATGTTGCTGTTAGCTGGGATTTCAGGGTGCAACTCACCACTGTAAAGTTCTCTCGGGGTTTCTACTGCTGCTCTGGCATACAGCGTCTGTTCTCTGGGCTCCCAGTTGTTTTGTTTTGCTGCCGTAGTTATGTTCTTCATTGGGGTTCTGCTTTCCTTCATCCTTCGGCCATTCTCTGATTTCTTCACCAGTTTGCTCAATTACAATGTCTGCTCCCCAGGAAGTCTCAGCCAGTCTGCCTTGTTTTCCTCTGTAGCGTGTTTCATTTTCCTGGTAGCTGTATGGATCCTGGGAGCGCCTGCTGTGTTACCTGCGGAGCAGTTGGCAGACCGGGATCCAGACTGGGGCTGTGCAAACCTCTGGGTTTCACCTGGACATGCTCAGTTAGTGCCACTTGCAAACTAGACAGCTTATTCAGTTGTTGGAATCTGAGCCTGATTCTAAGTCATAAGTTTCTTAAAAGCTTGGCTATGTTTTTTATTTATTGACTTCAAAATACAAGAATTTTATATTAAATCAAATGTGTTCTAGTCACTAAGAGCTTCTGTAATGCAGTGTGAAGAATTGTCTGACTCTGTTGATGATTTCTGCGTCCCCCACAGCCTGCTGGGGCTGGGAAGGGACCTGTGTGTTCCTCACGACCTCCTCTGCTGTGCTGCTTCGCAAGCTCCACGCAGAGCTCCTCCGGCACTGAGGGTGGGCAACACAGAGGGCAGAACGAGCGGCCAGAGTGCAGGGCCGTGTGAGACAGCTCCACTCAGGGCAGGGTCAGCTTTCCTTGCTCGCCAGTCTCTGTCCAGCTGCGTTCGTTCTGAGTAAACAAATGCATGTAAGTGAACAGTCTCAAACAGCCAGTTGTTCGTGGAAACTCCAGCCTCACCTTCAGCAGTGCCTGGTGCAGCTGTCTGACTCACTCTGTCCTGCTTTTAGAGCAGGCAGAGATGGCAGTAGTCTGTTCAGCAAAGGCAAAATTTCCTTACTGAAATTCGTAATAAACTTAATTACTCTCTAGTTTTTAAAAATAGAAATATATTTTAAAAATAGTCTGTGCCACTTTCACAGTCTTCATTTTCTGTAGGCAGAAGATTCATCCAGGGTGTTTTAGCATTAGAAAATTGTAGCATTTCCAAGCATTTCTGAAAACAACAGAAATATGGATTGAGGACGTGAATCTGGGAGGATAGCTGTAAATATTAGACAGCACGGTACATCAAGCAATTCAAAGCAGCATCAGCATTTCTTTATAATCACAGTGATGCTTTGCTTTCTTCTAAACCTTGGTGCTTAATGCTGAACTTAATTGCAGTTTAAGTAGATGCATTTATTTGCATCTACTGATAGAAATAATTAATCCAACAGGGTATGTTGTTTATTCTTGTTTCCACCTTTGTGGCATTTTGTACTCTAAGTACACAAAACATCCAAGCACCGATCCTTCTGTAGTGATAACTGTCACAAAATAGTTCCTTAAATTTAAAAAGCATCAGAGAGCATCTGAATGGCTTAGTTGGTAATCCGAGTGTCTGTGGTATTGTGAGTGTCTCTTGTCGGTGCTTTCAAGAAACTTTGGATCAGCGTCCAGCTGAGCCTGCCGCAGCCTTGAGAGGGCAGCTCCAGAGCAGCTCAGGGTCCTGGCTTTAGTCATGTACCCATTTCCTCCCTTCAGAGAGGCTCTGCTCCAGTTCCACTGCCTGGCATTGTACCTGGGCGCAGTTCGTCTGTTCACGCAGGACGCTGTTTCTGCCGCTTTAGAGCACAGAACCATGGAATGGTTTGCTTTGGAAAGGGCCTTAAAGACCATCCAATTCCACCCTCAGACGTGGGCAGGAGCACCTTCCGCTCGAGCAGGTTGCTCTCTGCCCTGTGTGCCTGAATCACTGCTGATGATGTGCGGCTGGATTTTATGGTTCAAAACAGTTATAAGCACTGCTGTTGTGCTTCCTGTCAGCCTCCAGGGTTAGCTACAGCCAGTCTCTTCCAAACCCCACAGCTTCCCCTTTTCCCTGGCTGGTTTTCGTGGAGTGCCACAGGCGTGCTCGTGGGCAGGAGCTGCGTGGGAGCAGGTGGCTCTTGCTGCCAGCAGGGCCGGAGCTGCAGGGCAATGATCTCTGCAGAGTTTAACCGAGCACACTCAAACGCTCATTCTCAGTGTGTCAGGAGCTTACTGGAGTTCTGAGCCTTCACTGAAGACCATTCCGCTAGAAGTGTTTGGAGGTGATGTTGTTATCCAGTTAAATGACAAATTCCTTCTGAAAAGCTCTTTGGCTGTGCAATTATAGGCCATTAAATCTGACATCTTCTTTTGCAGTGACCCGTACGTGAAGCTTTCCTTGTACGTAGCAGATGAGAACAGAGAACTTGCTCTTGTGCAGACGAAAACTATTAAAAAGGTATGTATAGACTCTTCTTAATTCCATGGCTTTGGAAAGACTAAGAACACTGGAACACAATTGTATAACATAATGCAGCACTCGTTAAAATCATTACGTACAGGTATAGCAACTGGAAAATATGTTTTTTCTCCACACCAAAATCAGAGAGAACAAGTGCCTGCAGCCTCAATGTGCCTGGGCTGGAGACAGCACCTAATGTGTTGCATTTTGTTACCTAAAGCTTGGCTTATCCAATCCCACTGTGCCATTCACAGGTTCTTTTATCAAAGTCATCTTTCCTTGAAAGACACAGTTGAAATAAAGGACTGAGAAATTCTGCTTTAATTGTAATTTATCTGACTTTTAGCAAAAATTATCATTCTTTAATATTTCTGTTCAAAAATTCAATTTTCAAAGTATTTTCTTACTATGTGAATTTAAAACAGCCAGATGACAGAAGATACGCTGTAAGAAAAGCCTGGGAATGCTTACGTTTTTAATTAGAACTGAAAAAGAATTTTATTACATTTCTTAATTTCAGTCTACCCAAACAAAATTCTGCCAGGGGATATTTGTCATTATATCCCCTGTTAGGGGGATAATGAGTTGTCATTTTTTATTGGAGGTATTTAGAATCAGCAGTGGTTCAGTGAAGTCATTGCTGCAAAACACAATAGTGAGGAGAATTTTGTTACTGAAAACACAAACTAGAATGACGTGGTGCTAAAATCAAGGTGTCATGAGAAAATGAATGTGGAATCCTTGAGGTGTGGAAGATCCAAGTGGAACTTGTCACAAAACCAAGGCACGTTTGATGTGGAAAAGGAATTTTTTTAAGATTTCCTGGTTAGCAGTTGGTGCTTGTTCCATTCCTGGGACTGCACCTGCCTTTCTTCGCTGTTTCTTGCCACTGTCGCTTAAAGCCTGGATGTTCTCAGTCATTTCTGTAATAGTGATATTGACTCATGTGTTGAAATGCTCTGTTGGTAATTTCTGGTTTGAATTGTTAAATTTCAACTATGCAATTTGCAGTCCTCTCTCTATTTTGTGAGTAGCAAACATCATTAGTGTATCTCCATTTTGAGTTAAAATCGTGAACAAAAAAATACCGAGCACAATCGATCCAATGGGTGACTGACTGGCACTAATCTCCTTCAGCTCTGTAACTGTGTCTAACCCTTCACAAGTTTCTCATTTTTCTCCTCATTTTTGTGTTCCCCAGTTGTATGGGTAACTTTGTGTGGCACAAGTGCCTTTGGGAAAGCAGGAGGGGCTGTGCAGTGTCTGCTTTTTGTTCTCCTTTTCCATGAGCTGTGCCGTTGTCCCATCCATATTCTACTGCGCAGCTGGGACTGGTCCTCGCAAGTGCTGCATTACAGCCAAAGGGATTAAATGCACATTGTTTCCTTACTCTGAAAAAAATAAAGTTACCAGAAGAACGTCACCGTCATGTGGCATGACCTACCTGTGTTGAATTTCTTAGGCTTTTTGTTTCAATGTACCTCCCTCCACAGTTACTCCAGCTGTAAGGTTTGATTAACGCCTTGTACTTCCTTTTGGAGCTGTGTTTGGAATGCCCTGCTGGAAAGGCTCTCTGAGGTAGGGAAAGATGGATTTGCGGCTTGCTGCCTTCTGATCCTGTAACATGGTCAGTGTGTTCTTTAAATTCCTGCTGGAATTTCAAAGTCTGGATGAAGATTATCCAGTTTCTTCGATTTCTTCACCTTGACTGCGCTGAGCTCTGAAGACTTCTACCTTTCCCACATGGAATATTAAACATAATTTTCCATCTCTGAGAATGTTTAGTCTCCTCATTGAACTCCGGTGTTCAGGAGCATAATTTCTCTCCGTGTTCTCATTTTCTGTGCAGGATTTAAAACCCTTTTCAAATACCTGAGAAAGATCTAGCTGGGCTTGATTCGTTGTAGTCCTTTATCTGTGCAGCACTTGCCCCTTTTGGGATACAGCTCTTCTTGAGGATGAGTTTTTGTTATTGTTTCCCTGCTCATGTCCTGTATGGAGCTATTGCTGCATTTCCTTCTCCTTTGCTGGGACTCAAGTGTTTGTATTTTCTGACTTGGCCCACTGAGAGTGGGACCTGTAAAGGTGGAAGGAATTTCTGTGAGTTACCAGGCATTGACCAAAGACTGTGCTGCCTTGTCCATCAGATTTCCCTGAACTCTGTGTTTGGAATTAATGGGTCATCAATGGGCAGTAGTGCCCTCAAATTCAGTGTTAACCCAGTGCTTGCTTTGGTAAATTGCATGGACCCTCTCTTGCAATAGTAGCATTTGATTAATACAAGTGTTTAAAATGTAACATTGTTTTTCTTAGTGCCTCAATTTATTTTTTTCTGAATACATTTGTGTTCCTTCAGGGAAAAAAGCTGAAAGCTTCTCTGTGCCCACAACCCCATCCTACCCTTCCCCTCATTCATTCACCTGCCCTTTACAGTGGTCTTTTCTTTCAGGAAGTATTTCCTGCTCTGCCATGAGGTCCTGTATTCCCAGTTTGTAGCGAGATGCAGTATAGTCAGCCCCTGTGTCCTGCACATGAGGAATCTATTGGATCTATAGCAAGGAGTAAGATAAACAGCCAAGATTCCCCTTCTCTGCTAGAACAGAATTGTGGTGGGTGTAGAGCCAATTTTTCCTGTCAGCTCTGCCAGTAAATATCTGCTGTGTGAGAGCATGAGGGAATGATTTGGCATGGGCACAAAAACATTGGACATATTGTCCAATTGTTTTTATACTTACCCAAGCTTGAATTGCCCAAAATACTGTTTGTAGTTCTCATCTCTTTTTTTTTTATCAGTTTATTATGTCATGCTTGAGCTCCCTTTAGCTTGCAATCTATATGCACATTTATTCTGTGCATTTTAGTTAGGTTGTTAAAACAAAATTGAAATCCTTGGGCTGGGAGGAGATTAGGGAGAATATCGTACCTATTCCAAGGAAATAACCTTTTCTTCTGTTCTTTTTTTATTTTCCCATTTAATTCACGCTATAAATCTGAGCCTATTTTTGTAGCCCTAAGGTTACCCTTGTGTTTAAAAAATACTTTTGTTTTCATCGGGGTTTAAATTAATCTGGAGAACGAAATGTCTTCAGGTTTTACTTCTATAGGTTCTCAATGATTTGTCTTTTAATCATCAAATTCTATTTATACTTAACATCTATTTTAGGATCATCTGACTCAAATATCCTCCCATGTTTGGTTTACTCAGAAGGGAATTTCTAGATGGCAATATATTTTTTCAGTTTTTTTTATTACATGCTTTTTTCTCTCTTTTTTTTCCCCCCCTGGAAAACTGTCATTTGCATGCGTGTTTTTATGACTGCAAAGAAGAAAACCTAAAGAAACTTTAGTATGTAAATATTGTTATTTCTTTTACAGACACTGAACCCAAAATGGAATGAAGAATTTTATTTTAGAGTAAGTTTCTCTTTATTTGCAGTCATTATGCACAGTCAGGACAGGCACAGTTAATCTTAGTTTGTATTTGTTGTTTACATGTTTACTGAAAAGACCTGCTTGCCCTGATGTACTTGCTGCTGTGTTTCTGCAGGGATGGAATGCTCAGCAGGAGCTGGCACCAGGATACTTAGAAACTGTTTCACAACCTGCCATTACATAAATGCGAGGGGGCAGGAACTTTGCTACTTAGCTGCAGACAGTATTATTGCAAACACCAGCGACTGAATTTGAGTGTAGCTGTAGCTCCCACAAACGCAGCTCGGGTAGAATTTCTGGGGGTTTCACACGTTGATCTCGACTAGCTGCCTGAGGGAAGGTGTGGCAGGTTGTTCCGGGGGGGAGTTCCTGCTGGGATGGGATCTCCAGGAGAGCAGTGCCCCCAAAGGAATGGTCACTGCGCAGGCTTCAGCTTCGTGGGGAATGCTTCTTTGTGCACATGTACTAAACAGCTCTCCTAGGCTTGGGTAACGCGCAGCCAAAATCTCAGGAAAAGGGAATGCACGAAACTGCTGCAAAACCTCTGCTGTAGTTCCTACAAGCTCTGGTAAAATATCTTGCAAGTCCCAAGCAACAATGGGACCTATAAAGTAATTTATAGCCTGTTTTGTGTGTCACAATTCCCTGATTTTGTCAAAACTGAGAAGTCCATTGCCAGCCCTCAGATTTATCAGTGCATTGTGGTATATTATTTCTAAATTTTCTTAATTAAATATGCTGGTCATAGCAACCTGGTTTACAAAGCTTTTCTGAAAAAATATATCAACTGGATCAAACAGTTTAAAACTTTTTTGTTGTTTAATAGCAGCTGTTTTGTCTTCCTGGCAGAATTGTTCTTATGTTTGTTTTTATCCTTTTGAATGTTGGTAGTCTTTCTGCTTCAATTTAATTGAATGTAAACAATTCTCTGGAGGTATATTTTCTATTTTCAAGTGTTGGGGAGACTTCTGTCGGGTGTTCCAATGGCACATGTGATAAATGGGATAGAGATGGTGAGCGATGGATGGGCGGAAATGTGTCTAAATGTGAAATTCTGAACAAAATGCAGCAAAAACTCTTTCTCCTCATAAATCAGTCAATCAGTCAGGGAGCCCTGACAGTCTGTCCAGCCAGGGACTGCGGGTGCTCTTCTAGGGAAATGCAGAAACTGAGCACAGCAAATGAAAGCTTTCATGGCAGCTGCCAGGCTCTTCCCAGTTGCAGTCGGGTTCTGGTGCTCCAGTTTAAGTAAGGATTTACATGAGATTTGTTAGTCCTGTCCTGTTTGCCTTGGTTTAATTGCTGCTGAGCTAGTGCCCACATACTGTTACTGTCCGGCTCCTGAACTTCCAGTGACGTTTGGATTTTCTCACAGGTAAACCCAACCAACCATCGGCTCCTGTTCGAGGTGTTTGATGAAAACAGACTGGTGAGTGCTCGTCTTGGTTGTTTCACTAATTACAAGGCTCTGTGTGATGCAGCTGATGGAAATACAGCACAGCTTAAAGGTGTCTTTAGTCTGTTGTTTCAGTGAGTGTGCCAAGAAACGTAGCTAGATGTGTAAAAATCATTTGGGTTTGGGACTAAGAGGGCACTAAAGTAGTGCCCTGCTGGGTCAGACCAAAATGGTCCTCCTCACACAGCTCCTCTGACAGCGAAACCCTCCCTGTGTCCTTCTGCAGACCTCTGCACTGCAGACCAGGGAAGTCCTGACCTTTGTAGTCGCTGATATGGAGCTGCTTCAGCGCCTGATCATTTTAGTGTCCCTGTCCAGTCCCTTAATGCTCTGCATCTTGCTGTGGGAGGTGGTTACCAGAGCTGCACCTTGTGCTCCTGATGTGCGTGTGAAGGTTGGAGGTCACGGCAGGATGGTACTCTGTTGGGTTTCAGTTCTCTGCCTCGCAATGCTCACACCTTGTTAGTGGCCTTAGTCTTTGCCTGCACTGGATGATGCAGCAGCTCTCCTCGAGGAGGCTTTCACCGTCTGACTGCTGCTTGCTTTTCTTCGGGTTGTGATCCATGGGTTAAATGGCAGTGTTCCTCAGCTCATCCGGGGTTAAACGTGCACTGGCTCTTGGGGGTTTGCCTTTTGAACTTTGTAGCACCATCTCTGTGTTGGTGAGATCAGAAAGTAACATTTTCTGGGCTGGGGGCAGTACAGCCTCTACCGAACTTGTTTACTTTCTGAAGATTAGTATCAGAGTTGCGAAGATACTTTCATTTTAAAAAAACAGCATAGAAACATCTGTCTTCAACAAATAGCTACTTTGTCTCAGTCTTTCTAATAAATAAAGAGTAAAGGAAACCAGACCAGCTGTAATCTGGGGAAAAGAGAATTTGGCAGCCAAAGGGCTGATCTTCCCTCAGGAGGAAGTAAATTGATACACCAGAGGCAGTGTGCCTCTACAGTGGGCTGACCCGGCGCATGAGTGTTTGCAAATAATGATCGTAATGACCACTCGCACTATTCAAACTGCAGTGGGCCACTGGAATGTAAAGGTGCCACAGGAACAGGGAGGTGGGTCAGAGAAGAAAATTCCGTATGCAGTGACGGCTGGAAAATGACAGGTTTTGGATACTCATTTCAGACACATTGCTTTGGATTTTCACGTTTGGGTGTGCAGTACTGGCCTTACCCAGGCAGTTTCAGCACTTTTTATTGTTGAACCGATTTGTGTGTGTTGTCCTTGTGGTCCTGCCTCCAAAGTCAGTCTGTCCTTGGGCTTGGAACCTCCCGGGCAAGGCACCACCTGGGGTTAGGAGCCATTGCTTTCCTTGTAGGAGGTCTATGGCAAGGCAACTACTTTGGGGGGTTTGGAGTAGGAGGTTTCCATCAGGTTGTGTTTGCAGAATGCGGAGACACTGAACTGATTATTTTGGCTTCACTCTGACATACCTATTATCAATGCTTAAATGGCTTTTATTGCAAGGACTTTGTTCTTTCTCCTTTTACCCAAATGACCAAAGCACTCTCTGTCTCTGCAGTGTCCTTGCCTTTCTATTCCCCAGTCTCAATAGAGTAAATACGATGCAGCTTCATTTTGGGTGCAGAGACCATGTTCTTGGGTAGTATGTTTTAGCTGAAAAATAGGATAAAATAATACCAATACCTGTGCTTCTACAAGGCAATCTCCAGACCCTTGCTGTGTGGAAGCTCTTCACGTTTTTCTTGCGGCTCACAATCCACATGAAACAATGGGGGATTGTGCTGTTGTGCTGGCTGCTGGCAGTTTGATCAATTTGAGCTGCCGTTGCTCTTGGGATTGGTAATTTTCTGGTTTTTGAAAGCAAGTTGCTTGCAAGCAGAGTTCAGTTGTCTAGGTAGAGGACTGACGCGCCACACACAGATTTTCAGAGCTGTTGACCAGATTTAGGCTTTCCAGTTCTCCCAGGGAGCAGCTGTGCAGGTCCTGAGATGGAGCTGCACTTCTGGCTAAGCAGAGGTTCTTTTCTGGTGTATGCTAACAAGTGTGCACAGTGTTCACATGCGAGTGCCCTCAGGGCACTGAGTATCTGCGTTGTAACAGAGCTGGTTTAGGGTGCTTGCTCCACGTTCTGGTGTATCCTGTCTGCCTGTCCTCCTCCTGAGCTCCTCTGGAGAGTGTAACTGTACTCCGTGCTGGCAGTGCCACGCATGGTGCCATTGCTGACTCCCTCACTGGAGGCCAGCCAGGAGCAGGCAGCTCTGTACAGGCTCTGAGACGAATCGGTAGAAACGGACATGCAACACCCAACTCTGCTTTTCCCTCGTCTGTCCTGCCTGGTAAAGCTGGAAAAGGAGCTTGTGTCCTCCTGTCCTGCACATTTCTGCTGGTTTTACTATGTGAGAGATCTTTGCCATATGTGTGATTGCTTTGTTTGTAGTTACTTAAAGGGGAGTGCAGGTTGTATTGCTGTTGGGGCTTTTTAAAAAGAAGACGTTTGTTGCTTAATTGTGTTATGAGCAGGGTTAAAATTGAAAGCATAACCATGCTATATTTATTCCTGTTCTGCCGTGACAGCCCAGAGCTGTAACACACCAAAATGTTATGCTTGAAAGAATTTTCCTCATTTGCATGTGGTGTTGACTAAAACTTTTAACACAAAATGGAAGTGTTTTTGTTGTAGTTACATTTTTCTGCAAGTGCTTTATCCAAGTGTGTCCTGTGAATCTGATGTGGTTTAGATTTATAGCAGTGCTGAGTGTGTCCGCTGCCTCAGTCAGCTGCGAGAGCTCTCCCGCTGGGGCCGCTCCTCCCTGATGGAAAAGGAGCAGCTGGGAAGGTGCTGTTTCAGGCTCTTGCTGGCATTAAAAAAAAAAAAAAAAGGAAAAAACAAATTCCCCACAGCTTACATTGGAGAGGGGGAACCAGGCCACGTGACTCCCACCATCCTACCCTATGTCACCGTGTGTGTAGGAGCGCTGACTGCTCCTGCCCAATCATGCCTGGAATGCTGCTTGCCACTTGGGCTATTTCTGCTATCTGTCGCTCCCAGGGCTGCAGTGCTAACCGTTTGGCAGATGGGACACTTTTTCTCGGAGTTTATGTCTTTGGTTTTTAACTTCTGGCAGTGCCTGAATTGTTGCTGTTCTCCCTCTCCTTTTCTCCTCTCTGTAAAACCATGGCCCATCGGCTGCGGTTTCATTTTGGCTCTGGGAGAAGCAACACAGCCCCCGAATCGGAGATCCTTACTCGGGAGAGAGAAGATGACTTTTTCATGGCATTCCACACCTTGCCGAGAAGAAGCAGCCCTCACGCGTTCTCGCGGCACGGAGTGGATTGCGGCGGCACCGGAGATTTGCACGAAGTGGGCTCCTTGAAAAGGAGCACATCCATGTTTATCCCCCAGCTGCTGAATGGCATCGACACGCGCCCCACCAGGAGCTCGTCCATGCAGATCTCACTGCAGCGGAAAGCTGCCGACGGCTGTGCCGACGAGTGCGCGGCCCCGGAATCTCCAGAGGAGGCACCTCCCTGTAAATTCTCGGACTTCAGGGAGCGTTACGCATCCCCTGTCGAAAACCACTCTTCTCCGAGCAGTCCGCAGGTGACTCCTGGAAGTTCTCCACCCAGGCGGATGGAAGAGTTGGGGCAGCAGACAGATGGAACTCTTTGCTGTAACCGTAGAGTGTTTTGTAGTATTCCTTCTAATAAGCAAAGCGAGGAGGCTTCGCTGACTGCCCAACGAGATGAAGCGAGCGAAGCGGCTTCAGGTTTAAACATAAGTGGTGTGAGGATTCAGCATCGGGCCTCAAGTGCAGATGTGCCTCAAGTTACTCTACTTCCCTTTGATCCTGAGGCTCCAAATAATGCTCCCACCCCTGAACCCCGGCGCTGGTCCTTGCAGCATGTGCCGGATCTGTCAGCAAATTCAGGGAAAAAGTTCTTTGTTCTCCAGTTACAGCAGCCACAGACAAGCAGTACTGGTGCGGGAGGTGGATGTAACTTTGGCTTTACTGGGACAAAAGGGGACAGGTTGGTCAGGTACCCTCGGATACGGCTGGAAAGGAGTACTTCCTACCCTGTCCAGCCACCAGCAGAAGGAATTAGCCCCACAGCTGATGGGCTCAATTCAGAACTGCCTGGAAACGGCAGGAACAGGGCAGAAATACCTAGAAGCAGTTCAGTAGAGCGAGTGCCTCAAGGGCAGGGATGCTTGTTTAAAATCAGACCAGATCAAAACACAAGGCAGCAGCACTTCAGGATTCTTGTCACGCGCGGGCCTGAAGAACAAAGTCAGGGTGTTGGTAAAGAGGGTTGTGGCACCCCCGGTCCCACGGCAGCCGGCGCCGCAGTAAGTACGATGCTGAGTGTGCTGTGCTGGTGAAGTATGTGTGCTGCTGTGAAACGCAGATTGCCTTACAAAGGCTGCCAGAGCGGAGCCAACTGTGGCACTTCCATTGTTAGTGCTGGAATGTTCTGCGGTTCTCTGGAGCGAGCCACGAATCATCTTTATTTCTAATCTAGTGGAACTTTGCTCTCAGTTGTGATTTCATCCAGTGCAGTATTTTCAGATCCTACTGTCACATGTTTCTTAATTCACTGTTACGTCAGCTGGAAAGATTTTTAAAAATTAGAGCATTCAAATAGCAAATTAAGTGTTCCTGTTAGTTTAGTTGGCTGAGACACTGCTGCATGAAGAACTCGTCATGCACTCTGGTTTTAAAAACAAGTACTTTGGCATCTTCTACGTGTAATGGACACACACGTGTACCTCTGCATGCTTTTGAAATGTGTATTGTAATGAAATAGTTGCTAAGACTATGGGAATCTTAGGATAATTCCAGTCAAAACACTGGCTTAGATAAAGTACCAAGAAGTCTGGGGAAAAAATAATCTTTGTTACAGAAATTTTTCTTTTCCTCCTTCTGGAAGTGAAAAACACGTCATGTTTTTTTTATGCCACGAGCCCTGATCCAAGTCCAAGTGCGAGTGGCTCAGCACAGCTCAGTAAACAGTCTTGTTATTTGGATTTGCCTTGATTTGGTGTTAGGATGGCAAAATTAATCTTCTGGGTTTGCTTTGTTACAGTGGGTGAGGATTGATGGTTGATGGTTTTCAGCCACTTTTTCAAAGCCCAAAGTAGGAATGAAAACCGAAGGCTTTAGATTAGTCATTTGCTTAAATTGCTTTGCTGTGCAATCCAACACGGCCCACTCGAGTTCCCAGCTCAGGGATGCTGTATTTAGCATAGCGAGCTCGGGCTCCAGCTGTGGCACAGTCGCTGAGGAGATTTCAGGCTCCATGGCTCCTGTGCTCTCAGGCACTGAAATGCAGCACAGGGACAGCTGCTCCCTGCAGCAAGGCCAGGGATGACTCTGCAGCTTTCCCGTGGAAAAGCTTATGGGCTCTGTGTTTTTCCAGTATAACCTTCTTTTGAACTCCTCAGCAGGCATTAGGAGTATAAAATCACAGAGTATCCCTAAGCCTTTTATTTAAAGGAGTAAAGTAAAAAATCCCTTGCTGGTACAGGTTTGGTTCCTGGGAGGAACACAAGGGAGCAGAAAGAAGTATGCCTGATTTTTTCTTTCCTATTCATTGTCCCTTGTTCCTTTCCAAGATCAGCTGTTCATGGAGACCCACCATAGCCAATGCTCTAAGTAGCTGTGTGATGTCAGACGTAGCACAGAGGAGGCAGAGGTTTGCAGAACTGTGCAGCAGTTCTCATTTTCCTAAAGCATCTCCCCCCAAAAGTCCCTGCTTTCATCGCCCTATAGCAACATTCCCATACCAAAGACATGCTTCAGTGTTCCCAGAGGAGAATGAGGAAATTTGTTCCTCCGTGCTCTTGGTTCGAGTGACCGTGCGGAATGGATTGAGGCAGCCGTGCAGCATGGCAGGCGCAGAGGCACTCAGCCCACATGGCACTGCATCCTGCAGGGCAAACACGCTCAGAGGAAAAGAACCAATTGAAACTTAAACCTTCTTTGTGGTGTTTCTCATCTGTGTAGTAAATCCAGAAATACTGTGGGTAGAGGTGATGGACTGGGCGGGATGCCATGGGAAGTACGGGGAATGGAAGCATTTTGGTGCAAGTTTTGTTGTGTTTTTTGACGACAGAGCATTCCTTGGTAAGGTGCCATTTTTAATCTATCCCACAGAAATTTGTTTGGAAGATCTATGATATGAGTAAGGGAGTGCCTGAAATACCTGATCTCTTCAGGTGAGGCGAGAGGTTGCCATGGTTTATAGTCGATAGTGTGAAAAAAAATCATTGTGGCCAGTCCCAGTGCAAGAAGTTTGTGTGTATGTGATTGATATAGGGCCTGGGCCGGGGCTGGGAGCAGCAGCTGCTGCAGCCTGATTTATCTCAGAGCAAACATCCGAGCGGGCGTCTGCAGTCCTGCTGCTCCGAGTGGTTGTGACCTTTCAAATATCTGCTCTTTTGGACAAGTGCTTTGGGGCAGGCAGGATGTCTTTCATTACCAGGCAGACTAAAATATTAAGTAAAGGCCGAGCTCATGTCAAACTGTGAAAAAATTTCATTTGGAAGCCTTGTTGCAAATTCTTTTGCCTGCTCTGATATTTTATATGTCATGCAATAGAATGTCTGTGCACTGTGCATATCCCACATACTGCTGTTGTTTATCATTGAGGGCTGTGAGTGCGGAGCTGGATTTGTGGGAAACACTTCAAAAATGTATTGGACAACTGTTGGAGAGAGCTGACAAAGGCATCTTTGTGAGCAAAATACAACGTGCCCTAACAACGTGTTGCAGGAGTAGGACTGAATTGTATTTAGTAAACAAACAGAAATGGCACCTCTGGGTTCTGCAAGCGTGCATTTCTTACAGCTCAGCTCTTCCTCTCCTTTCTTAGAAATCGTTTTGGAATAAATATTGTTGTGAAAGTACAGAGAATCTCTTTATGCTGGGATTAGGATGCATAAACCAAAAAGAGCAAGCTCAGATAAGGGGAAGGGAACCTTGCTCTAGTGGAAGGTGTACCTGCCCATAGCAGAGGGCTGGAACAAGATCCCTCACAGCGCTCTCCATCCTGGGATCCTCTGATAAAGGCAGCGCAGCAGTCCCAAAGGCCGGACTGGGATGCATGGGGACACCAAAGGTGGTGGCTGCCTCGTCCCAGCTGCCGCGTGGCAAAGCAGAGGCTGACTGCCTGAACCCTGCCTAGGGCACTGCTCTGGCAACACTTCCTTTCCATCAACGTGGAAGCAGGGCTGGGTGAACACGTGCAACGCACATGGTGGCTTCATACAGACTCTATGGAAGTGGTTAAAAAATCCATCTGAGGAATGTGGAACTCAGTGGAACTAAGGTACAACAACAAGGGTTGTGACGTCCCCAAACATGCCTTGCTTGACTTGAGGTGTATCAGTGGTGGTCAGGGGTCATTTTTATCAACCAGAGCAGAGCCAACTGTTGTTAACAAAGCTGTGTAGGGGAAAGGCTGTGTTGGTATGAAATTGAGTTCCAGGTTAATATTCTGTTTTTCTACGTTAATATATAAAGTAAACCGTTCGATTAAAAATACATAAACTTTGGTGATTCAGTGTAAGCTGTGGCTCTTTCCTGAGTTGTTACCATTTTGCTGAGGAGCCCAGCCTGGATGCAGTACTCCAGGTCTTCCTTCTGTCAGTGTGTTTGTGTGTCCCTTCCAGGCCAGCTGGGTCGGTGCAGCTCACCTGTGCTCTGCCATCCTTGGGAGGCAGGTGCGTGGCAGGTGTTGGGCACCTTTCAGAGCTGCGAGGGCTTTTCCTTCTAGATTGCACTCCCACTTCAGGGCTTGCTGCCTGGACTCTGATAGGCATTTCTAGAAAATAATTCATGTGGCCTTAGCTGGAGGTTTAAACGGCTCAAATGAATAGTGCTGTGAATTTCCTGGCTCTCTGCTTGCTCTGCAAGGAGTGCAGATGGCCGTCTGGAGAGCCTCTGCTCTCTGCAGATAAGGACTTTGTTGACAGCTGCAGGTAGAGGATGATGAATTCTATCCCTTGGGTCTCTTTAGCTTATCTGTTAAGGACAAAATCAGTTCTCAATAAGAAATCACCTGCCCCCCTTCTTAATTCTTCTGTCCACCAGCTTGCAGGTCTGTTCTGACCCACTCTGGCTCTTGGGACGGGGCCAGGCGAGCACACTCAAACCCAGAACCCAGACAGAGCCACGAGCTGGTTTTCAAGATGGAAAGTACCAAGGACTTGAATTAAATTTACTTTTTTTAGTTTCCCCCTGCTGTGAGTAGAAAACAAATAGTACACGGCAGGTAGTGTAAACTAGTTTGCAGGATCAAGAAACCCATCTGTAATTTTTAGTCAGGTTTTCAGAGAGTCAGGAATTGGCAGTGCTGTCTTTTACCCCATCCTTCCACATTCCCAGATCTCCCATGGAAATGATTCTGAATTTTGTGTCGGGCGTTTTTCTTTTTCTCCCTGAAAGCTATTGGTATTTCTCTGTGAAGAAACCAGAATAAAACTTGGAGCAGCAGAGATGGAAATAGTATCCCTTTTTTTAATAGCTGTAATAAACTCTTTGCTCCTGCATGGAAAAACTGTATGTGGAGTTTGGATACACAGCAATCTCTGAAGTGGAGGATTTATAATGGAAATGCTGACACGGGTTTAACGCTGCAGGTGCCAGCCAGAGCTGCCTTGGTGCAGATCTAGCCACAGAAAATTACAGAAAAGAAACCAGAGTCTTGATTGCTTTTTGTGCTGTTCAGCTTGTTTTCCATGTGAGAAAAGCTATCAAGTAATGATGAGTTTCAGAACGTGCATGTTTTGTGCACAGAAACAGAAGTTCTGCATGTGAACTGAAGTTTTTAGTTCAGCAGCTATTCCAAAGCCAGATCTACCCTGTGTTTAGTTAGTTTCCAGATGAAATCTCATTGTAAAATGCATTACTGCATCTCTTCATCCAAAATCCCATGCTTTTATTCATCTTTTCATCTATCAGGATGGTTGGGAGCTTCCAAAAATCAGCAGTTATGTACAGAAAAATAAATTAATTAAACCAGCAGGATGACCAAGCTTTCTGTCTCCAAAAGGAATGAAAAAATCAAAAGGGTGTGTGGGAAAAGCTGCTTCCAGAGCTGAAGGCAAAGGAATGAGATGAGTTGTTCAAATAAAATAAAAACTGTGCTGTATGCTGTGGTGTGAGTCCAGAGCTGTCAGTGCTTTGGTGGAAAGCTGCAGCTTCCCTTTCAGCCTGGGCTGGAAATAACAACTTCCAGGCTGTATTTTATGGATTCTAGAAAAGAATTTTTACAACTTTGTTGTAAGGTGGGAATTTTATCTTCAGTAAGAGAGAGATTCAGCTCCTAATGTCTATGGCCTGCCGTGATTGTCACCTTTATCTTGAGCGTTGTCATTCATCCTTGGAGAAAAAAAGGAAAGGAAGACCCAAACCCCTCTGAACTGTAAACCGAGCTCTGTCTGCCCATGCCTGTGTGGGAAAGAGTTGTGCCGGAGTGCTGCCAAAGGAAGAGAATGTGCTCGGGACGCTTGTGCATCTGGAGGGACAGTCTGTGCTCCCAAAAGGTTGTGTGTGTTTGCGCGGCAGCCATTGGGGAAGGAAAGCCTGCAGATCCATCTGCGTTTTCCTGTGTTCCTGGGGCCGATAGCTCTTTGCAAAGGCAGGCTCTGCTGGTTCTGTGGCAGTGAGATGGCGATGGACGGAATGTTTGCTCGCTCAGTTGAGTTATGTTGGGAAGTACGTTGAGCAGTTTCTCCTGATTCCAGGATGAACTGTACTGTGGGATTATTGTTCAGGAAGCACCTCAAAGATGTTTTATTTTAAGACTAATCATCTGATGCCGCCTCTGTGATTGCTTCTGTCTCTTACCATGGGTCCATCGAGTAGTCAGTGTCTCTTGTTTCTGCCCTTTTTGCTCGCCGGACAGTCATGTGCAGTCACACCTACAGCATGAAACAGAACAGGTAAAATGAGAAATATTAGGAAATACCCTGCAAGTAGTTAAAAACATAATTCATTATTAGCTTGGGTGTAATCCAGGGCCTAATCAATGCTCTTGTGAGTCAGTTCTGGGCATAAAAATTGCTTTATGAAATAAATGATATTTCCATTTTCAAGTGGTTGTCATGTCTCTGATGTGAGGCTAGATACCAGCAATTTCTGAAAGGGTTTAGTAACACGTGAAATATGAAAGAGGGGCTTGCAGAAATCAATTAATTTGTGGTGACGCTATTTGAGATCTATTACATGTTTTTAATTTACTGTGCAAAAACACCTAATCTTAGCTGAGCAAGTGAAATACAATTTTTTTGTTGTTTTCAAATGTGGAGAATGGCACACTGACTGAGTAGGGAAAACCTTCCAGGATCTATTTTGCTGTGGGAACTGGTCTAAATAGATTTGTTTTGGTCTGATGTCACCATTTTTTAATATTTTTTTGGCCTTGCAACATCCAGCCCAATGCAAAGATCTTAAAGGAAAGCAAAGCTTTATATTTAATAAGAGAACTGAAATCAAGCTCTGCTTGCTCTTGCCATCCCCCCAGTAAACCTTGCAGTGGTTTTCTCTTAGGGCATTAACATTGCATTGTGCTGGGGCTTGGGTATTTTGTTTTCCCTGAAGTTAGGCTAAATTAAAAAGAGGAGGGACAGAAGGGTTTCTTGTAGGGCCTTTAGCTGCCCTCCCTTTCTAGGTTTGTAAATGCTGAGAATTCAGTACAATTAACGAGCTGCCCAAAGTTTGTCAGCCTGTGTGTAAAAATGTAAAGTGCTTTCATTTCCCATTAAATAGATGCATCTTTATGCCACTGGAGGACCTGATCTCTGAAATGTCTCAGTCATGCCCGTTTTTTCTGGTAGCTCCCTGGCACACTGCTCAGGAAAGCCTGGGAGGGGACGGTTCCTCGCGGCCCAGGTGCCGAGCTGGCCGTGCTGGGCAGTGTTTGTGTCTCCAGCAGCGAGTCCCAGAGGGCCAGACTGGGCAGGTGCCGTCACTTGGGCTCCTTGTGCCAGGTGCAGCCAAAACAGATGTGGGAAGGGGAGGGAGGAAGGAATGCGGAGCCGCCGGTTGGCAGAGCCAGCTCCATTCTCCACGGAGCTGATGTGGGAGCTGGCGCCGTGTGCTCCCTTCCCAGCGGAGGGTTCCTGGGAGCTTGGAGCTGCACACAGCTCTTCCTTGCCTCTTGTTCTGCTCCTGAATTTGATGGGGATTAGTAGTTCTGACCACACATTTGCAGCAGACAGTGCTGGAGTTCTGGCCTTTCTGGTTTTTGCTCTAATCAAATCGTTGTGCGGAATTCCAGAATACAAACAAAATTAATTTTAAAAAAACGTGTGTAACAAACTTTTCAAGCTTTTTCCTGTGTTCTTTATTTTTTACCCAGATAGTTCATATTACCAGTTACCCACTAGGTTTTTAACTGCAATTTAAATTACCCACCATAAAAAATGCAGCAGTAAATATTAGTGACTGATCCACACGAACTAGGCAATATAATCTTAGCTCTCCTATCTCTTACAAACCCCAATGTGTTGTTGCTAACCTTGAAAATTGAGCAGGTGTGAAGGTTCTTGGTCACATCGAGGAAAATGTGCTAGAACATGTGTTGGTGTAAATGATGATTAATTTACAGAAATTAGGCGTAGTTAATGTCCACTAATTAGCATGTCAGCGGCCTCAGCATGAAGCACCTTGCTGTTCTCTCTCTCCAGTGCACAGCCATGTTTCCCCTCAGGATCGTGATTAATACCCAGTAGAACGCAGCCTCGTGTCACGCAAAAGAGGCTTTTCGAATTCTTGCAATGGATCTTGCTTTTTTCTGTAACATTAAGAAAATCATTAAAGCAAAAATACGATGTCACATATTGCCAGGCCTAATGCCTTCTTGAGCGTAAGTGCTGCTGGGATCAGCCAGTTGAAAGAACGTACTTAGTACCTTTGGAAAATTCAGGCTGAATAAATGTCAGCGTGCCTCCCCTGATTCCATTCCAGCAATCTCATTTCCCTGCCTCCGGTGCCTTTCACGACTTTGATTTCCCTGCCGCCGCCTCTGTGTTGTTTAGCCTCAGCCCGCATGCCTAAAGCGCTGCATCACGGTCCAGAAAAGAGTGCTGCTGCTCCTGATGTGACAGAGCAGGACACTTGGCAAAGGTGCTGCCTGGGGCTGCTGCTCCCGCTCATCCTGGCAATTTATAGGACACGCACACACTGCTGGGGGAGCAGAGTTTTCACAGCTTTGCTGCAGTTTTAGGATGTCATTTTTAAATGAAGCCCTGATCCTACGTTATTGTTAAGGCTAATTAAACTGAAGTGTTCTGGAATGTTGCTAATAAAGGTGTGCACCGTCAGCTTCCCCAGAGAGAGGGAGTTAAGCTCCGCAGAGAGGGAGCTGTGATTTTGGGAGCTGCCACCACACTGCACGGCAATCGCAGCTCTTATAAATGTGAGCTGTTGTTGGTGTGCCCACAAGGGAGTTCATGAGGGTCAGATAAACGTTTGGTTCCAAACTGTCCTGGTCCCGTGAGCTCGGGGTGTCATGCTCAGGTTGCAGTGGGGATTTTTGCAGGTGTTTGAGGCTGCTCGGAACTGTTGGGAGTGGCTGCTGCCCCTGCGCCGCGGTGTGGATAAGGAGAGAGTGGAACGGCAGAAATTAGCGTCTCTGCTCAATGGAAAACTGGGGACTTCACCTTGAGTAATTTTGTATTATTTTAGTGCTTCTTCACAATGAGCAGTGTGCATATCAAGAAGAGCAAATTCAGGAACAGTGCTTAGTAATAAAGGATGTTACATCAGTGTGATGATGTGTGCGATGGATGACTAAAATTTCATTGTTCTTCAAGAGCAATTCTTTGCTGCAGAATTCTTGACTTGAGAATTATTCTAATTCGTATGATGAATGCCAGTGAATTTGACCAGAAATCATGGAAGAGCTGCAGAGATAAGAATCAGTAGTTAGAAAATTTCCAAAGTGCCCACTTTTGCTTACTCAGCATGTCTGTGCAGAATATACACACATTATGCCTCTGGAAGTGATGCACCACTAATCCTTCTATTTTCCAAGCTGTTTATTAAAACAGCAGTTCCATTTTTGACTGATTTGAAGAGAGAAAATATGGATTTCTTCCATTTTGTCTCTGTTCAATTCCCACAGAAGTCACAGTCTGAACATTTTTTTCTTTCTCGGCTGTCTTCTTCGAGAAGCAGGAGCAGGTGATAGTGTTTTAAAAGGAGGTGATGACCATTTTTAACCTTCCTGTTAAAACCAGCGATCCTGCTGCTGATCTTCCAGCCTTGTGCAAGAGCTGCATACATTCTGCATCTCAGGTCCTTTGGATCTCACTTGCTGCAGTTCTCCACCATGTATTAGAAGCACTGGAGCAGCTTTAGGGGGAATATAAATCCCCCTAGCACAACAGAGCATTTCTACTCTTACACTACTTGGCTTTTCTGAGGGTTATATTTCTTAATTGCTTTCTTCCAAGAAAGCACTTACATAGAAAAATTGATCATGACAGATGTAAAGTGGAATCCAAAAGTCTGACTATATCCAAAAATCTGAACTGCAGCTGAGGAGAAAAAGAAACAGAAAAAGTAGGACATTTCTTTGAACACAAGGAAAAGGTAGAATAAGTGGATAAGTAGATTAGTGTAGAGGAGAGAAGAAAAAATTGAAGTGAAGACAATAAGAGATCTGTTGTTCGAATAGTTCCTAGTGTCTGCAGCAAGACAACATTAATGAACAATTTGCCAGCTAATTCTACTCTTTCTGTTGTGCTCAGAGCTGTGCAGCACAGCAGAGCTTCCCCAGCCTCCCTGGCCTGCCTGCCAGGACCCACAGGAGCACAGCTCAGCTCCCCTTCCCTCTGGGCATGCTTTGCTGGCAGTCCCTGGCTTTCAGGGCCCCGGTGGGGCAGCTGCGTTTGCTCTGCACGGGCAGGGAGTGCTGCAGTGTGCTCTGGGCACCCTCTCCAGGCGGGACCAGTGCCAAAGATCAGGCTGAGCGAGTGAGCAATTTGGGGGCCTCTGTGCGAGTTCCCAGTAGTACAATGCAGCTGTTTGTGCTTTGGAGCTCCACCAGCCCCTCTTCCTTGGAACAAACCTCCTGCTGTAAACCTGCCTTCGTTTTGCTTGCTGGCTTTACCAAGCTGGCCTCACATCTACAGTTTCTCAACTTGGAACGCCAGTGGTTTTGACATTCTGTACCTTTTAACACCTCAGCTGTCAAGAGGCGTGCAGGTGTTTGTGTTACACACCATGTGCCGCAGCTCTGCGTGTACTCTGCGTATGTTGCTGCTGCTTCATAAAATACCCATTTCTTTGCTTTTTTGAAGAGCAGCATTTCCCAAGCCTGATGTGAGACTGTTACTTTGTTCCATTACTTTCTGGCTCTGTAACTCAAGTAAGGAAGGCGTCTTGAGGGCTCTGAGCAGAGAGTTTCAGCAAGAGTTCTTTGGAAAGCTGTTCTTGGAGCAGTGCCCTTCTCCTACCATGGCAGCACACGTGTGGAGTGGGCAGGTGAAGGTTGGCTTCTGCTGGTGCAGAGCTCTGCACACGAGCTGCCAAAGTGCCGCACGTTCCCACGTGGCTTCAGAGAGATGAAGTGCTCTGGCCACGTCAGCGCTGTCCCAAGGTGTGTGCTCCTGCCCGTGTGCAGCTCTGGCACTGACGTGGGAGTGCTGCCATTTGCATGGCCTGGAGAGGGAAGGATTTCTCATACTCCACAGAGCAGATTGTTGTGTAAAATGTTTAGAACTTAGTGGTGCTTACTGACTATTGCATTGGGAATCTGAGCCCATTCCGCTGTGCCTCACTGTACTTTCTTGGGGACTTACAATGAAACTTCATAAGAAGATTGTTTCATTTTTGTTCTGAGAGGTTTTTTTCAATAACTCCTTCATTTCTTAGAGAACATGAGACAGAGGCTAACACATTAACTTTGTTCTATACTTTCCACCTGTTCTTTCAGTCCAGTACATTGATTCTGTTCCTATTTTCCATAGCCTCTCACAGCTCAGGCCTGTTTTAAGTATCTCAGGCATCAACTCCTTCTTCCTGCCATGGTTACTCCTTTACTTGTTCCGCGTTTTGTCTGTTCAGTGTCTAAGGAGGAATGGATTCCCTCTTTCTAGAGGCTGTTGGTGATGCAGGAGTGCTAATAATAGCACATATTCCCTCTGTCCATCACAGGCAGAGAGCCTTTGGTAGCTGAGAGCAAGGAGCAGCCTCCTGTTTGCAGCCCTCCTGTGTCACACCTTTGATCACAATGGGCAGCTCAGTAGGAAGCCATTTTCCTGTAATGAGCAGAATAAGGCTCTAACTGGTTGTTTTTTCCCTGACATTGTCCAGAGGTTTTTTTGGCTATTAGTGTGTCTCAGGAGTATATCAGATCTTGGCATAGGTGCCCAGTATTTTTTGTCATGTTTAAATGAGCAATGGCAATGCAAGAGAAATAATTCAGAATTTAAATAATTGATGCTTATGTCTTGCAATTTGCTTACTCCGTTTAAGAACAGTTCCAGTTGTGGATGTCCATGTGTGCCAGGAAGGAGGTTTTTCCCTCAGCTGTGATGCTTTTGGAGCACCACTGCCTCATCTGGGAAATTGCAGCTCAAGAAACAATTCCGAAATCTCAGTTCTGGTTTGGCTCCCAGGGGCCGCCTGCGTGTTCCCTGGTGCTGTGGTGTCCCAGGCTGGAGAGCAAGGGGTGTGTGTGACAGCGGGAGCCTCGTGCAGTGCCTCATCCTTGTGGCACTGACAGCCTAGGAGCAGCAATTGGCTCGGAAAGCGAAAGCTGAGAGGGAAGGCATCGGGAAACTGTAATCTAACACTGTTGTATTGAGCTGCCCGGAGGAAAAGTCAGCGTTTGTTTGCTCTGCTAGGAAGGAATAACATGAGATCGTTTTTTAGGAAATAACCCACCTGTGTGGTTTGTTCTACCTGCGCGTAGAGATTTGGAATAGGAAAACCACCCCCCACACGCATTGATTGGGTTTTTTCCGTGGTTACAGTGGAATATTTTTTATTAAGAAAATATCAGTGAAAATATCATAGCAAGGTTGCAGAGATCTACTGTGAAAGTATAGCAAGTTGCCATTATTAGGAAATTAAATATGGAATTTTACTTGTGCTTCAGAAGTGCTGCTGAAAATATTTTGCTTAAGAAGTGAGCAGTGACAGTGGCAGAATTTCTGAAAGTTTATATAAATGAAAAGAGTTTCATTGCAGTTCAGTTAGTAAGAAAAAAGAGAAATTGCTGAAACTTGCCGAGTAAGAATTTTAGTATTCCTTTCATCAAATGATAAAGGAATATCATAAAAGCATTGCTATAGCTTTATTCATGAGAATGAGATCAGGGAGTTGATAAGCCTTAGGTGTAGACACACATCTTAATACTTCAAGGTTTTAGTCAAGAGCAATTGAATGTGCTTTGCTTCAATTAATAAAATTGTGTTTGGGGTTTTTTTAAATAATAAACAATACTTACATGGACACACGTCCTCTTTGGTTTTTCGGGGTTCTTTTCGTTTGTAAAGTCTTTGGTAAAAGTACAATTCAGAGGAGTTTTCTCCGCAAGTGAGATGTGTGATTTCATGTAGCACTCTGGGAAGGCAGCAGTTTCTCCTGCTCTTGCATTTTTCCTCTTGGTGTGTGCGGCTCTATTGTATTTGTGCTGTGAAATGTGGTGCTGTCTGAGCCAGACAGTCTGGACCACTCTTGGAGCAGTTTCCCAGGACTTGGCAGGGATGGCACATCGCATTTCAAGTTAAGGCCTAAGCATTACGTCAAGAAAATTGCCTTAATTCTTGCTTATTTTTTCATTTTTCTTCTACCAGGGTATCTGCTGAGTGCTCAGGGGAGGTGGGAATGCCCTCTCGACAGCCTGGGATTTGGCTTTGCTGGGTGGGTTTATCCCACCTCACACAGTGCTGCTGGCTTTTGGCTGCTGGCTCCCAAGGGCTGGGTTCCCTGTCCCTCTCTCCTCTCTGCCCCCAAACCACTGCTGGCACCTCGTGCTGTTCCCATCAGTGTCCTTCTGAAGCAGTACAGAAATTCACCACTTAAGGTATCCACCA
The DNA here is from genome assembly GCA_036785705.1 of Acanthornis magna. Taxonomy (NCBI): domain Eukaryota; kingdom Metazoa; phylum Chordata; class Aves; order Passeriformes; family Acanthizidae; genus Acanthornis; species Acanthornis magna. The sequence goes on from JAWUZG010000664.1 coordinate 455,748, forward strand.
TTTAAGGTATTCACCATTTAAGGTAGCACCATTTAAGGTAATCCCATTTAAGGCTGGACTGGCACCATTTAAGGCAATTCCATTTAAGGCTGCGCACCGCAATCGACGAGGAGAATAAGCAATACAGGATCAATGTGATCAATACAAGCTCTATTCCACTATTTCTCTAGGTTCTCAGACTCAAGTACATTTTCCAGCAGCTAGCAGGTTTGACATGTCATTATGGCATTGGTTAGTAAGACTACTTGCCACACTATTATTGGTTACTTGCACACAGCTACATCACTTGTCCCTTCCCAACTCGTGGTCCCTTAATCTAATGTTCTGTATTCTTTTGACCACAATTTCTCTTTCATAAAATTCGGTGCTTCCCAAACCACCAAGGACACTGTCCTTGCAGCTTACCCTCAAGGTTTTGCTCACACAATGCCTAGTCTGTATTCTCTGGCAGATGCTGCAAAAGCAGAACCTCTGGCATCTCACGGTCCTGCTCTTCAAGCCATTTTTCAACATCCTTCACAGCCACTGTCATCACATTCGGTGTTACCCACCAGGACTGCAGTGATTTGAAAGTGTGGAAATAACATGGCTATAATGTATTCGGAATAAATTAAAAGAGAAGATGGGCTCTGATCCTCAGCAGGCTGTTTCCACCTGGATAATTTAGGCACATAGTTGTGTGCTGAAGCATGGTGGTTGTGGTCTGAGAAAGGTGTGAACTCTGGTTTACTTTAAGGCATTAAAAACCAGTTAAATTTACTGTAGGGATCATGTTTGCCTGCTCTGAAATTAAGCAATATCTGGGTTGGAATGCAGCATCTGTTTAAACAATGCCCAGAAATAGTATGCAATGATTTTCAGGTCAGGAAGCTGGGATCATCCTGCTCCTCTCAAATGCCAAGGGAGCTGTATGTGGGTGGAGTGTTATTACCCAGCCTGGTGTCTGGCCAGGGAACCAGAGCAGCTCTGAGAGCTCTGTGCCCACAGCACATTTTCACACAGGGGCACTCCATGGGACCCCCTTTGGGATCATTCCCAACCTGCCGCTCCTGCTTTGGCTGCTGCCACGCTGTGCCGGTGACGCTATTAGCGGAGTCACTCTGGAGTACAGCAGGCAGTTCGTGTTCTGGGTTTAAACCCGGCTGCGTTTCTCGGTGAGGGGAGGTGCAGGGTGCTGCAGTGCCAGGGAGGAAACGGGCAGGAGGCCTGGCATCAGGAATGACTCGCCCTGCTTCTGTCACCGCGTGCTAATTGCGGTGCTGGAAAGGGGGATTTCCTTGCGTGGACTGGAACTGGCACCTCAGGCAGGCAGGCCTTTATCTAAATTATTTTCTCATGTTTACTCAGTAAGTGACTGGATGCAGCCGTTCATACGCTATTTACAGTTTCTTGTGAACACCTGAGTCACACAGTTTCACAACCTGCGCCAATCCCTTAACAACCCTTTGGTGTTGGAGGCACTGCACCCGGGGGAGGGCTCCTCAGGCACTCACAGCGTCCTGGCTGGTGCCTCTGCCAGTCCACGTCACTGCCGTGAATCCATCGGCATGGAAGTACAGCCTTCAGCTCTGCGAGTCACTTGTACAGCTAGCAGAATGAAGTCCATATTTATCAAGTGTTGCTGCAGCCAAAATGTCTTTTTTTTCACTGCTGTTTGGACACTGTGAAATTTTCGGGTGCTTTCAGGAGTTTGTTCTGCGCCGCTGGCGATCGGTTGTGTCGCGGTGTGTTGGCCTGGGTTTGGAAGGCAGGAGCAGTCCAGGAGCAGGGCTGCTGGGAGAGCTGTGCGCAGGGATGTTGGTGTTAGGGACCAGCAGACACAGCACAGGGCTGCGGCTTGGCCTGCGGCTGAACGGCAGCAGGAGAGCTTTGCTTGGGAGAGCTGCATGTGCTGGGGGCGTCAGTTTGTGTGCACACTTGGGGAGCCTCACAGTGTTTTGCACATAGCTGAACAGCTTAATCCCTGTGAGACCTGCCCACTTCTCCTGCAGATCCTTCACACTGTGTGTGACCTTTTGGTCAAAGGCCTGGCTGACCTGTTGTACGTACCTCTGCTGCTTTCTGACTTTCAATTTCTGTTCATGCTGCAATAGAGCTAAGGAGAGTTCAGCTGTCTGTAATAGTTGCTCGCGTGCTCAGCTATTACCCAACTGTAGTGTCTGTTTTAAAGGTCAGGTTAAATAACGGGGGCACATCTGTGGTGATGTTTACCTTTTATTCCAGAGCTGAAACGAGCAAGTCTCTAACAGCTTAAGTGTTGTTAAAATTAGATACTTTGTAAAGATACTTTGTTTCTAGAAAAGAAAACAAACTTAAGTGGTTGGACTGAACATCAATGCAACACTCTATTCATAGTTTTCTTTGTAATGTGACTCCCATCTTTTGTGGTCCCAAGTAAGGCTGAGGTGCATGTATACAGTCCTGAGGTTCAGCTAAACATCCCTGGTTTGTACCGAGATGTCAGTGGATGCTTTTCCTTTCTGTGCTTTTTTGGAGACTAAGGGTGCTGTAACTTTACCCCAGGCTTTTCTTCCTGGCTCAGCAGCTTGGATAGGCACCAAATTGCAGCCTCATTTTTACATGCATTTGGCTTGGGAGTGTCACCTTGTCACCTAAATCTTTATTTTTGTCTCATTTTGACTAGATTGATGTTTACCATTCTTTGCTTTTCTGATGTAAGTTTTCTTTCTGTGTGACAGACCAGAGACGACTTCCTGGGCCAGGTGGATGTGCCGCTCAGTCACCTCCCGGTAAGCAGCAGATCTCTGAAAGCCCTGCGGCTGTGTACAGTTTGTTTCCATGCACACTCTGCTTGCATTCTCTTAAAGCAAGTGCTCCCAGCAGAGCTTCGAGGGAACTGTTATGGACAGCCGAGCCTCACCTGCACAGGCATCAGCTGTGCATGGAAGGGATGCACCCGCTGAGCAAAAAAAGCTTTAAAATAGCAGATTTGCTTCAGCAAATGTGCAAAAAACTGGAAGGCTGCCAGAGCTATGTCATCTATTCATTATTTTAGCTGAAATTGAATTCTTTGCCAGCAGTAAGAGTTCAATAGCAATCAATTGAAAGCAATTGTCACAGTGTTTGAATCATTTTATTGTCAACAGACATTTGAGGTGTTTGATTTGAGGGTGGTAATGTTTGTTTCTGTTTCTTAATTAATGGAGGAATTCAGTGTAAAGCTGGTTCTGTAATTCTGTAAAGCTCCGGTTGTCTAGTTTCCCCCGGCAGCCAGGATTCTGCATGGGCTGCACAATTAGAGGCTAAATTAAATGCACTTTCTATTTATAGATTTATAAATAGGAATAAATATGTATGTGTATGTATAGACAGTGATTGCTTTAGCCTTGGTACAAACATTTCTGATATTATATACTGTTTTGGATGACCACCATTGGATGAATGTAGTTAATACTTTTTAAATGTTGTACATGTAAATCTTATGTCTGTGACCTTGCAGGGCTTTGTATGTGTGAATGGGTGAAGATATTGCAGGGTTTACATCAAAATAAGGTGTCAGTTGAGCATAACTTGCTTTTTGTGTTTGATTTTGACTTCTTGCTCTTGATGGATATTATTGTAGGAGAAAAACGGCTTTGTAATGACTTGCACAGTGATGCTTGCGTAGGTGTGTGTTGTGGTTGATCTGGAGCCAGCACATGATGTGTTGGTTATAAACTGTAGCAGTGGAAAGCTGAAGGGAACGATCAGGAACACCTTGTGGTGACAAATGCATCGCTCTGTTCTCATGGGAGCTTGTGTGGTCCCAGCTGTGCTGCACAGGATTGCTTGGTCTGTGCTTGTGTGGCTATCTCCATTTCTGTGTCCTTTGTGCACAGACACGATCTAAATTGCCCTGGTGGAACAGTGGGCAGAGTCCTTTTCCCCTCAGACATTTCCCCTGGCGAAACTGCTGTGTCTTGAGCAGTCCTTCCTTCCTTCCACAGCTGTAACCTTGCAGGACCTCCCCAGTGCTTCCCTGCCGCCTCCTGCCCCGTGCCAGGGAGAGAGTTACCTGTTGGGAAGCTGTGTGTGCTCCCTGGGCTCAGGGAAGCGTGCTGTACATCTTCAGTCATCCTTCTATTGCCTTAACAGCAACCATTGTGGTGTGTTTATTAACAAATTAATAATCAGCTTTCTCATTCTGCTGATTTGTTTGTCAAAAGCCTTTTTTCTCCAGTAGCAGCTAATTGCTATTGACAGAATTTGGGTAAAACACAGAGCTCCTCACTGGGAGCACATCCCTTCCCACTGAGCTCAGCAGTGCTGAATCGTGCGTGCCTTGGTGTCCTGGTGAGCTGCTTGAAGTCCACCATCCCTGGGCAAAATGGGCGCTGGCAGGGGCAGAGTTCAGGCAGTGAGAGGAGAGGCTGCGTGGGATTTGTCTGCCAAGGATGACACAGTTCACGCTTGCAGTTCAGAATAAAGTTCCCAGACAATCAGCAGGGGAAGTGGGTGTGTGGATTCATCATCCTCTTCCCTTGGCATCTGAAATTGCGAGTTCTGTACCTACAGCAGCTGTGCGTTCACACGTGTGAGGGGTGTGACTTACTTGGTAAGGAAGCTGAAGTTCTCATGGAATAGAAAGTATCCCATATTCCAGGCCTTATGTAACTTAGGATTCAACGGAAATCAGAGATGTAATCTGTCAGCCTGATGGGAATGTTTTCTATGTGACTGGACCTGTGGGCAAGCCCTTTCATTTGCCATTTTCTCCACTGCTTCCAGACTGAAGACCCAACCATGGAGAGGCCATACACATTTAAGGATTTCCTCCTCAGACCGAGAAGGTGAGGGGAAGGACCTTTAAAACATTTAAGGACTTCAAAACATTTCTTACTTTGTGATTTTTTATTTTCAGTTATTTAGGAGTTGTTAAATGAAATGTACCTCCTTTTCTTGTAGCCACAAATCTCGTGTGAAGGGTTTCTTGAGACTGAAGATGGCGTATATGCCTAAAAATGGTGGCCAAGAGGAAGAAAGCAGTGATCAGAGGGATGACTCTGAGGTAAGCTGAATCCTCACAGAAGCATTCAAGCTACTAGAGATTCGAGTGCAGTTGTAGAGTCAGCTGTACTCTGAAGGATAAAGCCCTGAAAATGGAGTTAGCAGTTGGTTCTCTTTGGCACAGAGCCACCAGGAGAACACCCAGCCACCTCTGGGAATCCATCTTTAAAGAAGGGGGGGATTTAATTCTTTGCTCATTGAAATGAGGTGCACGCCGTAACCACAGAAATCTTTTTCCTTCGTTCCTAAGCACGGCTGGGATGTGGTGGATTCCAGCGACGCTGCATCTCAACGTCAGGAGGAGCTGCCTCCTCCTCCGCTGCCTCCTGGCTGGGAAGAGAAGGTGGACAACCTGGGGCGGACTTACTACGTGAACCACAACAACAGGACCACCCAGTGGCACCGGCCCAGCCTCGTGTAAGCAGCCAGGGCAGGGCGGGGTGGAGAGCCAGGCTGGGCTCGAATCAGAAAGGAAACTGCATTTTGTTGATGCCTGAAACTTCCCCACCCCCAGCAAATCACAGAGACACGGGGCATTCTGGGATATTCCAGGAACTGGGGTGGGAGGGAAGGCAGCGCATTAACAATGTACCTTAACATATTAGGAGACAGATAAGGACTTTTTCAGTAAGTAATTTAACAGGAATAAATTACTTTGTTTGTAGAGACTGTTGAAGAGGTAATGAAAAAAGTCAGCTCTGTTATTTAATGAAGTGAACAGATTTAGCTTGGAGGAGATCCCGGTTATTACTCTGTGAATAGGCTGCGTTCCCTGGATGTGCTAGCAGGAGAGGTCTGCAAGATGTCGGGATGTGAACAACTGGCAGTGTTAAGAGTCATACTGAGACCATGTATTTAACCCAGCAGTGCCAAGGCCACCACTAAAGCAGTGCAGAGAAGTGCTGGATTCCCCAGCACTGGACGCTTTCAAGCTCGGGCTCCTTGACAGAGTGCTGGGCCATCGTGTCTAAGCATGGTTTCCTTACCACGAGAGGCTGGACCAGATGACCCTTGAGGTCCTTCCCAACCTGGTGTCCTGTGACATTTGTGAAGTGCTTTCAGTTTTATTTTCTTTCAGCTGAGGGTTTAAACAATCTTGTCATTATGAATCCTGATGTATGCAGGAATAATGATTTTTATAATCAAAAGCATTATCGAGGTTTTGAAGGCAATGGACAAAGTGGGGGCTCAGTTTAAGTTGGATTATTTTCTTTCTTTTCTCCTTCCCATGCTGGGTTCCCCACCTGCAGCGATGTGGGGTCTGAGTCTGATAACAATATCAGACAGATAAACCAAGAGGCAGCTCACAGGCGGTTCCGCTCCCGGCGCCACATCAGCGAGGATTTGGAACCGGAGCCAATGGAGAGTGGAGACATTCCTGAGGTATGCACAAGCCTTGGCTTTAAGGAGCTGACCAAACTTGGAGCTGCCGTGTTTCTCACGTGGGAGCTAATTACCACACCCCACAGAGAGCGGTGGTTTTACACAGCGCTTGTGGAAATTGCTTGGGGAAAATGCCAGCAGCACAATGGCAATCGCCAGCAGCCAGAGCTACACCACCAAGGGCCTGTGCAGCTGCAGGTGCCTGCTGACCTATGGGCAGCACTGAGTCCTGTGTAAATGCTGGGAGAAACGTTTATCATTCCAAATAATTCCGCGTCACGTATACATTGATAGAAACACTTCCATATTCTACTCTGAATAACAGTGGAATAAATTACAAAAAGAAAGGAAGTGGACTGGCCGGAACTACCTTGTGCTTCTCTTTTCTGTAGTGCCTTGATTTAGGGGGAAGAGAAGCTTTTGTTTATGTGCTGGGCGCAATGAGATGATCACACAGAAGGCAAAGGGAAAGAAGACTCAGGCTGGATAAAACCTGACCTTAGTTTCTTCTCTTTCATTAGCCTTGGGAAACCATTTCAGAGGAGGCAAGTGCCAGTGGGGATTCCTTAAGCTTGTCACTGCCACCTCCTCCTGCATCTCCAGTGTCCCGGACCAGTCCTCAGGAGCTGTCTGAGGAGCTGAGCAGGAGACTCCAGGTCACTCCTGATTCCAATGGGGAACAACTCGGCTCTTTGATGGTATGTCCTGTGTCACCTGTAAACTCCTAGTGCAGAAATGTGCTGTTGTGTTGGCATAGCCTCAGTCACTTCATGCGTGGGGAGCGATTGCTGCTCTCAGGAAAACCTGAGCCTACAGACAAAATTCCCTTCCAAAACATGCATCGCGAGTTCACCATAGAACAAACTGCCTCAGACAACGGAATTCCTCAGTTCAGGTTTCAAGTGTTCTTCTGCATGAGTTTAACTTCAGACTCTGCTACTGTTGGACCTTTACTGAAACAAAATATGTGAGAGTAGAGGGTATTAAGCTAGGAATTTTCAAAGGAAAGGGAAGACCAAAAGAATGGTCTCTGTATTTGTGTTATCCATTCAGTCAGACCAGCGATACCATAAAACAATCAGGATAATGCATTTGCAATGGGGGAATGTTTTATGTCTCTTTGATTACAAAAACGATTGTAAATATTAAACAGAACATCATGCTCTGATTTAGAAATACCATAAAATTTTAAGTAAATGGACATTTAAGACTTTGAGTTCTCATCCATAGTATTTGATTTTTGATTTATTTCTTAATGCCTTCTTTTTTTCAATAATCCATGAATTTATGTTAACATTTCTCCTTCACAAAAATGAAGGGGCCCATTTTTTGGTAGTATATATGAAGGGTCACTGTCAGCAGAGAAATGGGATATACCACTCTGGTAAAACAGAAGTAGATAACAATTGTTTACAGGAGGTTTTGTAATCAAGATATTAGTACCTGTAATTACTGAATCTTCTGAAATTACTGGACAACTGTCATGTTTTAAGACACCTTAACTTGGAGACTGACTTCTGTCTTTCTTTCTTTCTTTCTTTTTCTTTCTTTCTTTCTTTCTTTCTTTCTTTCTTTCTTTCTTTCTTTCTTTCTTTCTTTCTTTCTTTCTTTCTTTCTTTCCTTTTCCTTTTCCTTTTCCTTTTCCTTTTCCTTTTCCTTTTCCTTTTCCTTTTCCTTTTCCTTTTCCTTTTCCTTTTCCTTTTCCTTTTCCCTTCCAGCAAAGAGAACCTTCTTCCCGGCTGCGGTCCTGCAGTGTGACAGACACAGTTGCTGAACAGTCCCAGCTATCCCTGGTAAGCCAGAACCCTTCTAGTTCTTCACTTTGGGTTGGACATTCTCTGATTCTGAACAGCACCTTGCCTTGGGTCTGCTCTAGTGAGACACAGATCAGTGACCAGGGTGGGCATCTGATTGTCCCAAACAGTAATGGAGACCAAATTCGTGGGAGCTAAAAAAGGAGGATATTCCTGAGAGAGGAGAACGATTGGAGACTGAGCAAGTTGCACTCTCCTCAGTTATCTAACGTGGAAATTTAGGTTACTGCACTCATATGTGCATTCAGTGGAGAGAGAAACTCCTCCAAGGGGTGTTCCCAGCTGGGGGAGGAGAGGGCAGAACCAGCTCTACCTGGAACTGGAACAGGGGAAAGCAGCTTCTGCAGGTTTATTTAAGGAGATTCTTTAAACAGGAAAAGATACAAAGATGTTTTGTAAGCAAAGCTGCTCTCTCCCATCAGAATGATGCACACCCCTGCTCCAGCTGACAGAAAGTGGTGGTGCCTGTCCTACAGCCCAAGTACAAGGGTAGCAGAGGTGGCAGGTTTGTTCTCTCTGCCACCTCTCAGGTACAGAGAGACCACTTAAAACAGGAGTGTGCAAAGTGGGCTTTTGAATAAAATTGGTCAGATTGCAAAATAAGATTTAAAAAAATTATACTTTTCTTCCAAGATTTTTTTTCTTCCATTTTTTAATTATAAATATGAATGTGAATAGATTCAAATAGAAAACCTGTGCATACCGAGAAGTTTGTTACTGCAGGTGCTGTCTCTGTGTTGCTTGTTCTCTCGGCTGCTTTTGGGCAAACGTTCCCAGAAACCGCAGAGGTTTTCTCTTGCCTGGGTTTTTGCCGTGCTGCAGCAGTTATTTCGGGTAGCCGAAGCATGTCCCTGGCTCTGGGGTGAGCGGTGGGTGGGTCCAGCGCAGCCCTGCCTCGGCTGTTGCTCTGCCTGCTCTGTTCTGCAGGGGAGCGAGGGCTGCTGTGCTGCTTCCACGCTGTGCTGGGCACTGCTGCAGCCAGGGGCTGGACCTGGGCTGGGGCTGGGGCCAGGGCCAGGCCTTCCTCCTGCTTCTTGAGGGACACTCCCTTCCTGCTCAAATCAGCAGCACTGAGAGCACTGCCCTGAACACATCTTACCTGATCCTAACCACGTTTCATCCTTCCTGAGCTAATGAGCATTTCTCTTCTGGCAACCGAGTACGTGTTCTTCCGAAATCGAGTGCTCCTCTGGGATTCTGGCTTGGTTACCACTGATTGATGGCTTTTCGTTTTGCTATTATCCATCTAATTGTTCTCTCTTAGTAAATGTGTCTGATGCCTTGCTCCTGAAGATGTGACAGTAATCTGTGACCTTCTTCAGTAAATACATGTAACGTTAATTATCATTTAACAGCAGAGTGGTCCCTCTAGGAGAGCTCGTTCTTCAACTGTCACAGGTGGAGAGGAGCCGATGGTAATAAAACTCTTTATCAAGCACTATCTCTAAATAAAATGGGGGGGTCTTTAGGTCTTGTACAATGAGGAGCTCTGTTTTTCACAAAGCAGCCATGTGTTGAATGAAATAGAGCCATTGAATGAAAAGTTACATATTTTTGTCTCCCGTTTTCTCAAAATTTCTCGAAACGCAGCAGTTGCACTCAAATACTGACATGGTTTAGGGACATGGCTGTGACAATGAATTATGAGAAAGCTGTGCCGTAAGCAAATGGCATGGGCTCCTGAAAAATGAAAGATATAACAGCTAATTCTTGAAAAGGTGATACTGAAAGCAGCAGGGCTTAGAGCCATCAAATCATCGTACGTGTAGCTGCGTTTGCATCTTGTATCTGTCTTCCCTTACTCTCCATTAGACTAATTTTAATTCTTAAAGTTGGTCTTAATTTGGGAGCTATGGAGGTACAGTGATGTACCATGGAACTCTTAATGATCTTATTGAATGCCAGTTTCATTTTCCAGCAGTTCCTCAGCAGTCTAAGACTGAGTTTGCAGTTTGATCATCCAGTAAAATTACTTACGTGCTTTGCTGAAAGTATAATACAAGGAAAGTTTAATCTATGTTGAACTTTGTCCCAAAACCCCTATTCTTTAACCTGTCAGTCTAAAGTGAGTTATTTCATGGAAATAATTTACATTAACTATCATAAATAGCTTTTATGAATTTTTGCTGTCCTAGAGAATTTGATCAGAGAAAGAAATTTAATTTATACTTGGTATGTTTGCTATTTACATCTGGGATAGAAATAAGTCTTAATTTGGGTGTTGATGCATTGTTCTGTAGTACTGTCTATATTCACTGTTTTCTTTTTAATTTTAGAGCCACTTGCAAATAGCCAAGTCTAAATAAAATGCCTGACTCGTTAGTGGCTAGTTAATTGTGCTAGATGAACCTGCAGCGCAGTGGTATTCTCTTGTCAGAACCTCTTGCCTTGGTTAGACTTTTTAGAGCAAAATATTAGTATTTTCCTGCGAATAACTGAGTTGAAACTCATCGTTAGGTGCAGCTGTACCAAGATGTTTTACCTCAGCATGCTGCAGTCACTAATCCCCTCTTGTCTCCATTCAGCATTTACACTCAGAGCCCCAGATCTGGGGAGGAGCTGGGGCTTGCACAGAGTTCACCGTCTAAATCCTTTGTCTTCGAGGGCTCCGTTCTCTCGCGTCTCTGCCCACCTGAGGCCTGCAGAACAGCCTGTCAGCAGTGCAAGCCTCTGGGTCACCTTGGTTTTGCTTTCAGAATCCCTGCAAAGCCCCTCCGTGGAGCGGGACCCACAGCACAGTCCTTCTCCCGATGTCTGAGCTGTAGCTGAGACTTCTGCAGTGTTTGCAGCCCTTCCTGAGCCCTGGCTGATGGATTGGCAGCCACTGGCACAGGGAAATGGCCCTTGGCTCTTTGGGAGAGAAAGAAAGGAGTCTGAGAGTTTGTACTTATCTTCCTCGTCTGTTTCCCTCTGTTTTCTATTTCATATTGGAATGTGTCAGATTTCTGACCCATCCAGTATCTTTTCTCCTTTCTTTTCTTGATTATCCAGCAGTTCTCCAGCTCCTTGTGTCAGCTGTGCTCTGCTCTTAAACAGCACCTGCACTGCCCTCGGCAGGAGCTCGGGGAAAGGTCTCACAGAGAGGGAGCAAGAGCAAGAATTAAGTTCATTATCTTGCTGGAGCAAGGAATACAGAGGGGTAGGAAAAGAATGTGTCCTGGATTTCAGCAGGAGTCTTCAGAGGCAAAACCCCAGTGGTAGTGCATCAGCCTCTGCATTAGTGCAGCTCCTTCATCCACCTTGGTTCCCGTTCCTAGCTCGTGTGTGTGAGCTCGTGTTTGGCTATTTTCCGGACAGGAAGGGACGAGAGAACATCAGCCACACTCTGGGACAGTTCCTGTGGGCAGCAGAGATGTGACTTGTCCATTACCTGTACACTTCTCTTCGATCAGGCTCTGACTTGTGGAGCTTTTGGTAAAAATTCTTGTCATGCTGAAGTTGAGGTTCCAGTTTGGGGTTATCTCTTGTTGTCAGGATGTGGAGCACTGAGTGCAGCATTTGTGACAGAGCAAAATGGTTAAAATTCCCTTGGTAAACCCACAATGGCCAATGATTCAAGACACCCTGGGGTAAAGAGGAGAACAGGACTTGGAAGATCTTGACTGCATGGTTATTTAACTCGTGCTTATCCATCCTGAGAAAAAGAACACACCCCAGCTTTTTAAGGAAAACTCATTAAAGCGCCTAGAGTTCCTTTTCGTCATTACGTGTAACAAAATAGAATGTTTGAGGGCATATGAGCTTGGCTGTTTGCTGAATCTGTGTCAAACTGACCCAAAAGATCTCTTGGGAAAAAAAATTGTTTGATGACAAAGAGCTTGAATTAAATTAAATTAGAAACTGGATTTTTCCATATGGTTGTTGTGATTAAGAAGGGTGCAAGTTGACAAGTTGCTTTTTTTACAAACAACAGACTTTGAAATGTTTTTTAGCTATTATAAAATAAGAATTCAGTGATTTCTTGCCTGAGCAGCCTTCTGTGGCCTACGTGCACACCACCCCTGGCTTACCTTCGGGCTGGGAGGAGCGCAAGGACGCCAAGGGCCGGACCTACTACGTCAACCACAACAACCGGACCACGACATGGACACGGCCCATCATGCAGGTACCCTGCTGCACCCAGGGAGCACACGCTTGGCTTGGCTGAGGGTGGGAGCAGCTTCCAGAGCTCTGAAATGGAAAGGAGAAATCCTAAGCATTGCCATGACAATGCAGATGAATCATAAAAAGCTGCAGCAATTTGGGATGGTTCTGGTTACTTCTTTTAACTGTGTCAAGGTACAGATTAAGCTGATTGTTGCAAGGGAAGGAATTTCCAGAGGTGCAGAGGAAATATTAAAAGGAGGAAAATGTGTTCTTAGGATTGAATTTGAAGGTTGGCTCAAGCCATTGATAGAACCATACGTTATTGGCCCTGCCGATGGAATTGCATTAAATACTTGGCCTTTAAGGAAATACATTTAAGAATGGTAATGGTGATAACAATGACATCAGTTGTAACGTGTCCTGCACGTGGCTGCGCGCTGTTTGTGACGTTTGTGACCCGGCTTTGCTCTGGCGCAGCTCGCCGAGGACGGCATGGTGGGGCCCGGTGCCAGCAGCAGCAACCACCTGAGCGAGCCGCAGATCCGGCGGCCCCGCAGCCTCAGCTCCCCCACCGTCACCCTGTCGGCACCGCTCGAGGTGAGCCCCTCCTGAACGCCTCGTCCTTCAAACGGGGGCTGCAGCTCTTCTCAGCCTCTCGGAGTCGTTCCAAATGCCATGGAACGATGTTCATTGGGATGTGGCTGAAGAATAGCTGCAGTGGCTCCTTGCACTATCAGAGCTCATGTGTGTTTGACTGCTGAGAGTGTGATTTAAACTCTTGCCCTGGCTATGCGTGGCTGTGCTGAAGAGAGCCGTTTCTTCAGGTTTCCTCCTCACACTTAGGGCTTGAAGGGCTGTGGTTCACTTAAAGGCTCTTTTGTAAATGAGATATATTGCCTCTGAAGCACAAAACACTGCTTTTGTCTTTTTCTTGGTGAAATGAAATACGGACAGAATTAGGACAAGGTGCAGAGGAAAGTACAATCTGGTGTAAATACTGGGGACATTGCCATTGCAGAGGAGGGCGCAGAAAACCACGTCCTGCACAGCAAAACACTGCGTGTGTTAGAAGGCGCAGATAGAGCTAATTAAGTTCTAATAAATCAGTCCCAGCATTTAATTCTAGTATTAATTACATCTGGAATGAAAAGCTATTTGCTGCGAAGCCGAGTCAGAGCGATTTTGCAGCCCCGAGTGCCGTGTGAACAACGGTGCTGTTTCCTCCTCCACAGGGCATGAAGGACTCTCCGGTGCGCAGGGCGGTGAAGGACACCCTCTCCAACCCCCAGTCCCCACAGCCGTCCCCCTACAACTCCCCCAAGCCCCAGCACAAGGGGGCCCAGAGCTTCCTGCCGCCGGGCTGGGAGATGCGCATCGCCCCGAACGGCCGCCCCTTCTTCATCGATCACAACACCAAGACCACCACCTGGGTAAGGGCGCTCCGGCCGAGGCGTGGGGGCCGTGCTCCTGTCTGTTTTCCTGCCTGCATAGCCCCTTTGCAGCGTGGCACTTGTCTTTGTGTTTTTAAGAGCCAAAAACGTGCACGTGGATCTAAAAGGCCTTGCGGAGTGCAGGCATCCTAAGAACGGGGCTGTGGTTTTTGAAGCGTAGCCCTGGACATAGCACACTTAATGGGGTCAGGTCCCACCCTAACTCAGCACTGGAAAATTCATGGCACTGTAGGAATCCTAATAAGGCATGGTTTGTTTTATTCTCAGAAAGAATAAAACAAAAGAATAACTGTAACGTAGGAGGATTTCCAGATAAGCCTGTCCGTGACTTAGTTTGTAGCTCTGCCTTGATCTGTTGGATTTACAGTTCCATACCTGTGTTCCAGGAGGATCCACGGCTGAAGTTTCCAGTGCATTTGAGATCCAAGGCATCTCTGAACCCCAATGACTTGGGCCCTCTTCCTGTAAGTGATGCTGTGCCTGTGTTGTAACCTACTGAACCTACTAACCTCTAACCTGTCTTCTAACCTACCTGTCCCGGGGCTCTGCTCTGCTCTGGGCGCAGGCTGCTGCAGCCTTTCTCTGGAGGCACTGGAGCTGGGGCACCCTCAGGCTCTCCAGAGTCAGCCCAGAGTGCTCGAACTCATGGCCTCTGTCTGTGCTACTGAAGAGTTGAGCTTTGCGTACACTTACCTGGGCCGAATCTCTGACTGTGCTTTTAGATAATCATTTAGTGCTTAGGAAAAACAGAGCAGATTGTGCCAAGCAAGCTCTAGAGTGCGCCAGCATATTCAAGCATTTAGAAATCTGAATAAATTTTGATTTTTCAATGAAACCTCCATATTTTGCAGTGAAAATTATCAATTTAACATCAGAAATTTTGTCATACTTGTAACCAGAGTATAATGGAGATTTACAGACATGTCAAATGCAGAGCTTTGCTTTGTTTTTAAAATACTACCAGACCTTAATGGCAGAGAGTAAAGTGTGAAAGCTGACACATTCCTGGTCACAGCAGCAGGAATGCCCTTTGGCTTTCGGAAACAGCTCTGCTTTTGCAGCTGTCCAGGTACACAGGCCATGTGTTAACCTTGGAGGCACTGCAGGGGCAATTACAGTTGTGTTAACTGCAAGGGGCGACCCACGCAGTGACACCAGGATAGCCTGACTTGTCACTGGGAACAGATCATTAGTAACAGATTTCCCCTCAGTTAAACCCCCTGGTTTGGAATGAGGTCGGGATGACTACAGAATTTAACAGAGTTTTTCCAACAAGATTGCAGTGAAATAATTTCCCCTGTGTATTTTCTGGCGGCCTAGGCTGGCCAGCATTGCCTGTCCCTGCAGCCTGCCATCCGCTCTCCTTTCTGCACTGCAGGCGCTTGGGACGTGACAAAAGGGAAGGGATGAAAAGGGAAGCACTAAGGACTAGGTTAGGACATTCTTGTCCCACTGTGCAGGGAGCCTGGGTTACACATTTACAGTAAATAACCCACGTGGCTTTCAGAAGTGGGAGCAGAAACTTTCCAACTAAGCCACGATGGACCATCTGTTCTCTGTGATTGTTTGCTCACAGCAGGAAATGGGTGGGAATCCTGAGGCAAGAGGTTTCCACTTCCAAGCTTTAACAAATATTCCCTACATGGGATGCATAAGATCTCCATTTCTGGATTTGTATGATTTCTGGCCTTGCCATAATGCATCTGGTCACTTGGGGTTTCCTAGCTCACCAGCATCTTTCAGACAATTGCAGTAGGTGTGGGCGATGCATTGCTTCAGGCTGTGTGAGAATGGTCCTGTTTCACTCACTCTCTCTTTTGTTTGTTTCTATTTGCCATTTCTAGCCTGGCTGGGAGGAAAGAATACACCTGGACGGAAGAACATTTTATATAGACCATAGTAAGTAAGCACTCAGGTGCTAGAGCAAATAGACAAAGGGAGGTACTAAGTATGGAAGTGAAAGCTTTGTGATTTTACTCTTCATTTAGGAAGCCAGGTGTTGATATGTGGAGACATTGATACGAGAGACTTAGTGCCCTCCTACGGTACTGTACATTCACTGGAAACTTGCTTTAATTGGCTCATCAAGCTTTGTCCCTCTCTGACTTGTGAAGCATTAACATTTCCTCTCTGTGGTTTCTTTTGTTCTTGTTGATATTTTGGAGTTGTTGTTGTTGTTGTTGATGATCCCATGGCTTATTTGCACTTAATAAATTAAAATATACACTAGGAATAGAAAATAAGATGAGAAAAGATCCTGTAGCCACAGCTCCACATATAGGCAGTGGAGCAATTAGCACTGAGAAGTATTTTTCTCTGCTTTCGGAAGGTCTGTGGCAGTGCTGATTCTGATCTTATTTCCTATTTAGAGCATGTGAAACTGCACCAGCCCATTAATATTCTCCAGTTCTGTTAGTGGAGTTCTAGTGTAAGTGATGTTTCATTGTAGATTTGTCTTCCTAGAGCATCTCAGAACTGCTGTGTGAGTTTTGTTGGTGTTTGGAAACAAAGCAGCTCACAAAGGCTGGGCTGGGTCTTCTTACTTTTTTTTTTTTTTTTTTTTTTTGGTGGGGGGTGGTGGGGCCTTGGTTTTTTTTCCAAGATTCTAAGACTCATAATGAGACATTTCTCCACAGCCATAGCTAACTCATAACCATCAGAGGAATGTGCACAGAGAGTTAAAATCTAAACTTAGGCACGTTTGACAGAACTAGGTTTGTCCCTCAGTATCAGTAACACTGACTCCCATAGAGATGACAGTATTAAGTCATTATTAAAAGATTGCTAAAGTAATACCAATTTTGAAATGGTGTAAGTACTTTTAACTAAACATTAGAAGTAATACACTTGTCAAGCACCAGATGAACCTCTTCCAAACTTCAGAGCAGGGTTATCCGTTATCCCTGCTGTAATCGCTTTTCCCAGCAGAGAACTGGAAGTGAAACTAGGGCCAATGATTCTAAAGAGCTGCTGTTGAGGATAAAGTCACAGGATAAAATTGTTCCATTTAAAACACCGGTGTAACTGCTGAGCCTCCCGACTGTTCTTTAAAAGCTTTCATTTTTCAGTCTCCTAAAGCTACTTGAGCATGTGTTAGCCCCCAAAAAGGAATGTTAAAGTCATACATTAATTAGAGTTTCTCAAAGAATTTGTAACTGTTAGAAAGCAAAATTAATTTGCATCTGAATTCTCCCTCTAGTCTCTTTTGATCTGAGTGGATTAAGTTTTTTATACAGCAGTTTTCACAAAAGTTTAGGGAAGCTTTTGGTAATGCTGCCTGTTTGCAGCAAATGTCCCTTTGGTCCCAGCCCCGTGCCCCAGCGCTGCTGTGCTGGGTGGGCTGGGGGGCCTGGAGGGCCAGGGACTCCTGAGCAGTGCCACTGCCAGGACACAAAACCAGCAGGGCAGGTCTGACAGTCAGCTGCTGCTCATGTCCTGCTTCCCTCATCCGTTTTGTAACTCTGCTGCGTACTTCTCCAACACTGTTTGTCCTCTTTTTGAAATGTTTTTCTCATCCCTGGGAGAAACCGCAAAAATCTGCTGCAGCCAGCACAGCCCCTCTGCTGTTGCACAGGGCCCAGAGGCGCCAGACTGGTGCAGCACAGAGGTGTTACTGGTACCAGTGTGTGTGTGTGACAGTGACCCTGTCTCTCTGGGCTCTCTGGGCCCTCTGTCACCTTATCTTACCTTCCGTGGAGGTGCTGGTGTCCCCTGTCCTGCAGCACACACACACTGCTGCCCTTCCTGGGAGCCTCCCAGGCACACGCTGTCGCTGTTGGAAGGGATCAGGAGGACAACAACCATTCTGCAGCCATTTTCCGGCAGTTGCCAGTGCTTCACAGACAGAGGGATGTGTACATTAAATGGGTTCCCCTCCGAGTCTGTCCGCAGCCACCAGCAGGTGGTGATACTCACAATGTGCATCAGTGATTTGCACAAGGAATCAGGAGGAGACGCTCCTTAGTTGAGCAGGAAACAGCAGCGCAGGAGAGGGGAGAGGCTCACTGGAATGGGATGAGAAGTCAGAGGGAGTCTGGCCAGTGACTGCTGCAGTGTGCAGGAGGAGCCTCTGTAAGGAGAATTGCAAAGTGTTACTCAGAATGGTAATGATTAGCAGAATGTTGGTTGAAAAGGGCATGAAAAATACCATCATCTGGTCATGGGTTATCTCACCCTGTGATGTATTGACAGGAGTGCCTAAATCTAACCTGGAGTAAGCCTTCTGATGCCATCAGCACTGGCAATGTTCGGCTGTGAGGTTTCTGTATCTGACGGGGGGTCCCAAGCTTTAGGGAAATAGTGGGCCCCTTGGAAAGGGAGGGAAAAGAGGGAATCCTCAAAGGCCTGAGAGCCTGGTTTGTGACAGAGAATTGTATTAGGGGGAAGACTCAAATTTTTGAAAATTTTGATACTTTTGAAAATGTTCTGCAAAGGAATGAGTTTGTTACCCATGTCCACTTGGGATAAGACAGAGAATTCTGAGCTACAATTCCAGGTAGAGTGGTTCATGCTAGACCTTTGTAGCCCTGGAACACCATTTTTAATATCAAGTCCCTGTAAGACTCTGAAAAGAAACTTAGACTGAGATTTGTTGGTGGCATTGCACACTCCAAAGTACAGAAAGAAAAAAGCTGACACACTGTTGGTCATTTCCAGTTGTGTTATCTCTGATTTCACAGCAAATTGTCACTGTGATTTGTGGCTGCTGGTGTCGAGAAGGGAACCAGAGAACTTTGCAGAAGGGAATTCCAGTGAAGGGGTTGAAGATGGAAAGGGCCAGGCTGGGTGTCCCACCTTGATGGCAGCTCTGGGGTCTCGAGCTCAGGCTGGCAGCCCTCCAGCATCCCCATAAGTTATAAATAGCCTTCATGTGTGAAGGGAAATAGAATAGTGTTTTACTATTAAATTAACTATTCGATCAAATGTCTTGAAATGTGCTTGCAATCCTTTAGAATTTTCTCCAGTTAACATTTGCTGAATGACACCTTTCAGATCCCAGTCCCTCTTAAACCAGCTTGGGATGCTCAAAACATACAGGGCTCTTCCAGCTCTAGGAAGGTGGAAAATGCAGTCTTGACTCCTAAGAGCTGTTCCTGGCCCAGACCAGTGTCTGTAACAAACAGAGGGAGCACAGAGAGAGCCATGGGTGACCAACACCTCACCACTGCAGGTGGCACCTGGCTTGGGGTTTGGAGCATTGTCTTATTGTTGCAACACCATCGTTTTGTTGTGATTCCGTCGTGTTCAGAATCCTGGGAGGAGCAGCTGTCTGGAGGCAGGGAAGGGAGGGTCCCGCCAGGGTCCCCTAGAACCTTTCCTGTCATCCTCCTGGTGCTCTTCAAAGCTGTAGATGGGAAGAACTGGGCTGTGTTGTGCCACTGCCAGCATCTCCTTTGGTCGTAACTGGGTGATCTCTCGCACCATTACAGGACAGCTCCGCCTACCTTGATCTTCTCATTAAATCAGAATCTAGGAAAAATGTTATTCCCTCCAAATTTCTGAGTACGATACTTTGGCTGTCTTATGCAAAATTTCCTAGCAGTAACTTCGGGTGTCACTGGCAAAGGTTTTGGGTTCCTTTACCCGTCAGACGACGTGTCTGCAATCCCAGCCCATGCTCAACGCTGCCATCAAAGCAGTGCAAATTCCCTGGGCAGCACTGCGTTCTTGAGCGTGGGCTGGGGAGGGTGGGGAACACAGCCTTTGCTAACCCTGACAGACTGAGCTGCGCAGTGGTAGGGAGAAAAAAACAACAGAAATTCACAGCGTGCTACCAGAAAAGCCATGAGATGATTTCTTTTTGTTATTTGCAGATAATAAAATTACCCAGTGGGAGGACCCCAGGCTGCAGAACCCTGCCATCACGGGCCCAGTAAGTACTGCTGTGGCATTTTCCACTAAATGCCCTGACTCGGGTACAGCTGGAAGCTGCTCCTGGATCAGGCCTGGGCAGCGCAGGGAGCAGGAGCTCTGCTGCTCCACAGGAAGCTGTCACACCAAGTTCTGGGCAGCATCCCGGACTGGGAAGGGGTTGGGGATGCCTATGGAGAAGTGCTCCTACGTACCCATTAGCTGGGTCAGCACTGACAGTAGGATTGGATTGAGCTGACACGCTGTTCTATTCATTTTGGGATCTCTGGACAATAAAATGCTGTTTCCACTCGAGAGGGGAGAGCTGGGACTATGTGGATTCAAAGTGTAAGAAAAAAAAAATAAAAGACAAAAAATGGGTCTGTCAGTTTAGGAGACATAAAACTTCCTGCAAGGTAAACAGATTTCAGAATATTAGCCTTAGAAAAAAGAAACACAGTGTTTTACTTCAGTATCAGATTTTTAAAACATCAAAGAGTTATTCTTTGACCTTTTATGCTGAGTTATGCCAGTTTATGGTCTTCTGAGAGATCAGACTTCCAATCCCAAGATGTTTCCTGGCCAAGAGTGCCTTTGTATTCTGGGTGAATCCTCAGGACATTTAAGGGGTTTCAGGACACAGCAGATGAGCCTGCTGCACGGTGTAATTCCAATTGCTTATTAGTAATATCAATAATATTTGATATTGTTTTGATTTTATGTTTGACCACAGTTGCTTTTGGAGGGATTTACCCATTTATCAGGCACTTAAAACTTGAGATCCTCACACACAGCACTGTGCAAATTGGGTTTAGGGGAGCCCATGAGGGCACAACGTGCGGGTAGCAGGGCTGAGCATTCCCTTTCAGTCTGGCTGCTGTCAGAGTGCTGAGCAGCTGGAATGATGTGTCCTCCCCTGCTCCCAACAGGCGGTGCCATACTCCAGGGAGTTCAAGCAGAAATACGACTATTTCCGCAAGAAGTTAAAGAAACCCGTGAGTACAGCCAGCGCGGGGGGGGCTGCAGGACACACCTGCCAGGTCACTCCTTTGTGCTGCTCCTCAAGGGCTCAGATAGGAACAAAACATGAAGAAATGTTTGAATTTGATGCATTCCTCAAAAAAAAAAAAACTTTCCTAAGTCTTTAAGACTCACATTTTTCTAGATGACTGCAAATGCCCTTAAAATAGAGCAAAGTCAATCTTTTTCTTTTTTCTTGGTTGGTTAGTTTGTTTGTTACTTCTCATTTTCATCAAATATTTACCGTAGAAGTCTCTGCAGCACTGTTCTGGAACTGGCCCAGCTCCCCCCATGCTCTCGACAGCACTGGGAAATAGAAACAAGTGAAACTGGAACATGGGGTGTCTGATCTGGCACTGAGCTGTTACCAGTCAGTAATTTGCCCAAAGACTATTTTCTTGAGACTAACAAGGATAATCTAATCTTCTTTGACACAGGCTGACATACCCAACAGATTTGAGATGAAATTACACAGAAATAATATTTTTGAGGAGTCCTACAGAAGAATCATGTCTGTGAAGAGACCTGATGTACTAAAAGCCAGGCTCTGGATTGAATTTGAGTCAGAAAAAGGACTTGACTATGGAGGTGTGGCCAGAGAGTGGTTTTTTCTGTTGTCCAAGGAGATGTTTAACCCTTACTATGGTCTCTTTGAATACTCAGCAACGTAAGTGTCCATTAAATATTTCTATATTAATGAAATATGTTACATTTTGCATAGGAGGCAAGGTTGCTCTGGGCAGAAGTAGCTCCTCCTCCCCGGGGTGTCCTGGGCAGCCCCACTGCCCTGTTCCTGCTGCACATCAGAGAGCCTTTGGAATCGTCCTTGAGAGCCCAGAAAACGTTTCCATTGTTCAGACAATACCCAGGGCAACAAAAGTGCAGGTTTCGAGGCTAGTAATGGTGAAGGGACCGATGTCACACCAAAGCCTTTCCTCTGCTGCCCAGAGTTGAGCGCTGCTGCAGAGTGAGCTCGGAACGCACCTGCTCCTTCACATGCAGGAGTTCCCCAGCAGCCTCCCAGAGCTTCAACCTGGGAGCTGCCCAGCTTTAAAATCTTGGAGCAATCCCTCAGTTCCAAGGGAGAGAGAGAGGGTGCCTCTTGCTCACCGTGGGTTTGGTTTGCTGCTGTGTCAGCCCCCGGTGGCTCCGTGCTGGGAGCACCAGGCTCAGCCCCTCTGGGGAGTGTGGGGAGACTGGAAGGGACTTGGACACAGCCCCACGATGCTGTTGAAGGAACACGCCCCTAAGCACAAGTTCTTTATTAACATGTTGAGTATCTGCTTCTTTAAAGACTTGGCTCTTTAGCTGTTTTTTTTCTTTCCCCAAAAAAGGGACAACTACACACTTCAGATTAATCCTAATTCAGGTCTCTGTAACGAAGACCATCTGTCGTACTTCACGTTCATTGGCCGGGTGGCCGGCCTGGCGGTGTACCACGGGAAGCTGCTGGACGGTGAGTCCTCCTCCTCCCTGCTGCTGCCGTGGGCTGTGGGGAGGGGATCCACCTGCCTTGGAGCCCCGGGTGCTGGGGACAGTCTGGGGTGAATGCTGATTCATGAATTACAGCGCCTGACTCAAGAAATGGGTTTCCTACAAAGTTCTGCTCCGTTCGCCGCTTGAGTTAAAGCTCCAGAACCAGCATGAGCACTGTGTGTAGAGGGAAAGCATGGAATTTGTATCAGTGATTTCCATGCAAACTGGGGAGGTCAACTGCAGCATGTTCTGATACGTAAAATTATTAGTGAATGATTTAATGAGAAAATAAGATTTCTGCTGGATTTTTAAATCCCGCACCAAACAGACATTACTGACCAGATTTTCCTGAGCCCTGGTGCAGCACATTAACAGAGGAAGCTCACCAGCCTGGTTTTCAGGCAACTCCTTGGAGAGAGCAGTGGTGATTTTAAATGGGATACAGTGCCCTGAGTTCAATTCCCCAGCTTTTGGGTCTCTCTGCTATTAAGGGTGCTCCGCAGAGTATGGTAATTAGTGGATAATTGTTGGAACCGAAAAATTGGACATCCTGTGCCTCAGTAAACCTGAGCTGCTGTGATGCCGTCAGCAGTTGCAGGGCTGACAGAGTCGGGAGGTAACAGGAAATGCCAGGGGTGGTACCCTCGAGCTGTCACACATTTATGGAAGGTGCGGGTGCAGAGCAGGGTAGGTAACTCTCCCTTCTCTCTCTCAGGCTTCTTCATCAGACCTTTCTACAAGATGATGCTGGGGAAGCCCATAACTCTGAAGGACATGGAGTCAGTGGTAAGACCCTGTTGAACTCGTGCCAGTGCTCCCAGGCCCGTGGGTTTCTAGAACTCTGCACTAATGTGCCCTTTTTCAAACTGCCTAATTGTGATCTGCCCTAGGACAGCGAATACTACAACTCTCTGAAGTGGATCCTGGAAAATGACCCCACCGAGCTGGATCTCATGTTTTGCATTGATGAGGAGAACTTTGGGCAGGTATGCGAAGGTTATTGACATCGTGGGACTGGTTATTGCCAGCAAGTGCCTCGGTACTGAGCACAAGGATTCTGATCCACTTCCCAGTGCTTACTGCCTTTTTCCTGAAGCAATATAATGGAGAACTAGGGAGAGTATTGAAGCCACAGGATGGAGAGGTTTGCAATCCACTGGTTGGGTTTGGGCAATTTTAATATATGGTTTTGCTTATTTTATGGTAAATAATAGCTATTAAAATGTTTTATATATCAAGTACATATTTCATTGATGTATTTGTATATAAATGTATAATTTCATTATAAATAATAATTATAATAAAGTTATTAGTAAATAGCTGGCCTCTTTCTGCCAGCTTTCCCTTCTGTCAGCACAAGTTTGTTCAAAAGAGTAAATCAACTTAGTAAGGGTTTCCTGATACTGCTTGTAAAACACTGCTCGGGGAGAGTGGGTTCTGGGATACACACGTGCTCAAATAACAGGTTTTTTGTTCTTCTGAAATACAGACATATCAAGTGGACCTGAAGCCCAATGGGTCTGAAATCATGGTAACGAATGAAAACAAGCGGGAATACATCGAGTAAGTATCATTATGGAATATGTCTGGGGGTAAGGAAGAGCAGTTGTACTTACAGTTGACCCTGCTGCAATTCCTGTCGTTTGTAGGGACTGTTAACATTGTTTATATCCAGTCAGATACAAGAACAAAAAGAAGGCCAAAATAAGAACAAAGACTAAATTAAATGACGTGCTTGGTTTTCCTGAAATTCCCCGCCATGGAAACATGCTTCTCCACCATCTGGCTCAGGTTGAGATGAGCCAGAAGGTGCTCTCCAGGCTGGCCCTCATCCCATTGTCCTCCTGTGCCAGTCACAGACCAGAGCCTGGATTCCAGTGCCAGCGTTCCTACCGAAAATTGGCCAAATCTGAAATTAGGTTTACCTTTCAGCTTTCTCAGTTTGTCCGCCTACCAGGATGTAAAATGCTAAATTCAGTTATACCCACTGGCATTTTTAATTAGGGCTTTTTCCAAGGTGAAAGACATTAAAATTACTACATTCGTGCAAATTGGGAATTCATTTCCATTGCCTGTACCTGGACCAATTCTACGCCTGGAATTGATTTTTTGTGCCTGGACCTGTGAGGTGCTTGTGCTGTGGGTGGCTGGCACTGAAAGCAAGGCGTCCCTTTGATGCTGCAGTTTATTTCTTTATTTATAGGTGAGGTGCTGTGTCCTGACAGCTGTCCTCAGAGCTTGTAGACTTTGCTGGGAATTGTTAATTACTCAGTGCTCTGGAAGAATAATATGTCTGCTCATGCAGGTACCTACAGGAGTGCAAATATTCCCACTGTGACTTGGTCATAGTCGCTGGGGTTTTTGGTTTTTTTCTTCAAAAATTCCATCAGTCACAGCCAATGAATTGGAACGATTGGCAAAAGCTGCTCGGTTTCCTGAACTGGCTGAAGTTGTAAATGACAAACTGAAAGCACTGGGGTTGCTGAAACCTCTGACCACTTGGCTGAAATCTGCTAATGAGTTTGTGTTTCTCTCGGGGTTTTGTTTCTCTCTGCAGCCTGGTCATCCAGTGGCGGTTTGTCAACAGAGTGCAGAAGCAAATGAATGCCTTTCTGGAGGTGAGGCTCTTCAGCTCCTTTCTTTCACAAAAATAGGGATGTTTTTCTAATGAAGATTTCTTACCCACTGGTGTCTGCGTGAAGGGAGCGGGGAGCTTGGCAGGGAAGGCAAATGGAATAATTACGTTTTATGATTTTACAGTTTTACCTTGCGTAAGAATATATCATCTTTCCCTTATGAGAATAAGGTCATTCTCTTTCAAGTTTAATTATTTGAGCTTGAAGTAATTTGGTCATTGACGTTTTTAATTAGGATTTATGTGGGATGAGAGTTTTAACTTTGCTCTGCTTCTTTTTAGGGATTCACAGAACTGCTTCCTATTGATCTGATTAAAATTTTTGATGAAAATGAACTGGAGGTGAGTCAATTTTGTGCCCTGAGCTGCCAGTTCTCAGACAGATGTGCCGTGTTCAGGGCTCTTGGGTCACCCTAAGGGAATGTGCAGACACAGCTGCCTTGCTCCCAGTGGGAAAGCAGATGTTTCTCCCTAATTAATAAATCTATTCGTGACGTGCGAAGAGCTGCACTTACTCGGGGAGGTGGTTGGAGGTGTGCCTGCGAAAGCCTGGCAGTAGCTTAGGGCATCACTGCCATCGCAGCTCTGCCAGCCGTGCCTGAGCCACACGCGTGGGAATTGCCGTCACACGATGGCAGCGTGCAGCCATCCTCCAGTGGAGGAATACTCCGGGAATTCTCCTCAAGAGGAGGTTCTGCTCTCCCCTGTGTTTGCATAACTGACTGGAGGTCAGAGCCCTGAGAGGCAGGGCCACCTCGTCACTCTGAGCGCTCGGGGAAACACAGCCTCGTTAACATCCTCCCGTTTGGCTTCCCTGCAGTTACTGATGTGTGGCCTTGGCGATGTCGATGTCAATGACTGGAGACAGCACACCATCTACAAAAATGGCTACTGCCCCAATCATCCCGTTATCCAGTGGTTCTGGAAGGTAAGGCTGGTCCTGAAGTCACAGTTACTGCCCTGTTTTGCACTCATTTCAATCATGAAAAGTGCTAAGGATGCGGGGAGGGCTGTGCAGGGGGCAGGACCTGCTCCCACCTCACATAGCTGAAGGGCAGGTGTGGCTCCTGCCACAGCAGCCCAGGGATGGCACTGGGAGCAGACAATGTGTCCCGAGGGACAGCTCGTCCAAAAGGTGATTCTCACTGGCTTGGGGCTGCTCCTGAGCCCTGCCCTTCCCGGCCAAGGCGGGAGGATGAGGCTGATGATGTCCATTTGCCACCAGGCCGTTCTGCTGATGGATGCTGAGAAACGGATCCGCCTCCTGCAGTTTGTGACCGGGACGTCACGTGTGCCTATGAACGGATTTGCTGAACTTTATGGTGAGCTGCTCGTGGCATGATGCAAACCCAGCCAACCTCCAACCCCCGAGTAGCACTGAGTTTTAAATGTTGATGTCTGAGCTCATTCCCGTGGCATTACACAAGCTCTGAAACCAGCTCCCGGGGCTTGGAAAGAAATAACCCCATTCCTGTTGCTTTAATGCACCTGTAAAAGGGGAAAAATCCAGCCCACAACTGATGTCAACATCTCATGGTAAAGATAATGTTTAGGCAGTCTCTGTAGTGTCCAGCAATTTCTGTTTCATCTGCTTTTCCTTTTCACCCAGGTTCAAATGGTCCTCAGCTGTTTACAATAGAGCAGTGGGGAAGTCCTGATAAGCTGCCCCGAGCTCACACCTGGTAAGTCCCCAAAGCTGAATTGCAGAGCTGCTTCTGTGGTGGAAGGGCCACGCTGCTGACCGTGCTCAGCTCTGGATCAAACAGCCTTTGGTCCTGTGGCTTCCCAGTGCCCTCACAAACTGAGAAACTGGAGGATATTGTTGTATTTTTCTGCATCCTAGTAAGTGGATGTAATGAACTACACCAAACAGCCATAGAAAGGCCATAAGTTGGAGAATTCATAACAAATGTAAGGTTATAAGATAATTTAACCCCAATTTATAGATTTTGCAAACATTTGAAAGCATTCAGTACAAATCTGTCTTGCTCTGTTGAATTTCAGGAATGTAGCTTTTTAACAAAAAATAGTGTGAATTGAAAAACTAATGTATAGCCTATCAGTACAGACTGGGGATCTTTCTGTGAAACTTGTCATTCTAAAGAATAGCGAGCTTTAACAGAAACAAACTTCAAAACAAAAACACAAACACAACACTACCCCAAACACACTCCAAAATCAACCCATCCTCTTTGGGTTCCAATTCTCTGCTAGCTTTTACCTTTGGAAGACTTTCTCTTGGATGTTTAATCTTTTTCCCCCCCAAGAGAACAGAGGCTCTATCCTCTAAATCCGGAATATTTTTGCTGAGCCTCAAGAAATGGGTCTTTTGACAAAGGTTGTTTTCCATCAGCTAAATACAGCGAGGGGCTTTCTGCTGGCTTTTTCCCTTCCCTAAGTGTTTTTTATCAAATTCCTGCTTTCAGCTTTGCAAAGTGAGGCAGCACACAGTTCCTGGAGAGCTTACCTTGGGCAGGTGTGAGGTGTGCATGGAACCCTGTGGTGGACCCCAAGCTGCAGTCTTTATCACGACACCTACTTAGTCAACCTTTTCTATTTCTTTAAAACTCTCTTTTTCCATGGATCATTAAGGAATTCCTTTCCTTGTCCCTTCCAGCTTTAACCGCCTAGACTTACCTCTGTATGAATCTTTCGAGGATCTGCGGGAGAAGCTCCTCATGGCCGTGGAGAACGCCCAAGGGTTTGAAGGGGTGGATTAACTTTAACTTAGCCCGTTCCCTCTCCAAGCACGTTCTGCTGGCTTTGGCAGCTGCCCGAGGGACTCCGAGGGACTGGGGCAGAGCAGTTGCCCGGTGCTGGGCTCTGGAGCAAACCCTGGCAGTGTGGGGGCCCGAGCCCCGAGGCCGGGACTGTCACCTGGGGTGGCCTTGCTGATGTTCCCGCAGCAGCTGCGAACTGAACACATTTCAGCAGGACTTACTCTATTTATGTTGTGCCTCTGTAGGCAAAGCCCTTAATAAATATTTTACACAATTTCTAATGACAATGAATGGAATTAATCATTTTACAGGTATAGTATTACAACTTATGTTTACTTCTCAATTGATTTAGACATTTTCAGATTTTATTTCATTACAATTAAATATCATATACTTGGAAAAATGAGCATTTTTCTTAATTTCATACCAGAAATTATGGTTTTTTTCAAAGCACGTTGAGCCTTGTGTTCCTAAATCATTAGGACAGTAGGAGAAAGCTCTGTTGGAAGCTGTCTCTCGAAAGCAACTCTTCATCAAGCACATCACTATTGTTCTGTATCCAGAAGTATGGGCTGGATGTTGCATTTTTGTATAAGTGCTAGAAGAGTGTCAAGGCTCAGCAGAGCCGTGACACAGCATGTCCAGATCTCTGTTCTACCGAAATTGCCTCATTACTGCCAAGCTGTACATGTGCTACAAAGCATCTGGGCTGGGATTGGCATTAAGTCTTTTAGGAAAATGTGCTGAATCCTGTCATTCTCTCTGTACAGTGACTAATTTTCCATCCTTTCCTCGTTCCTGTTTGCAACAGAGGCATTCCGAATGAAATCTGCCACTCTGGAACACAGCTCTGTTCTGGCTCCTGTTTGTGTGCACTTGCAAATGAACCTAATTAACACTGGGGTTGGTTGTTTATAACTGCACTGACTCTAAAGGCACTTTCTGTACCACTGGGAAGGCAGACCTGGTTTGAGCATAAACATTCATGGGATTTTACTCCTTCCCACTGCACATGTCCTTCTGGTGCAGATCTGTCCATGGTGAATTTGGCTGCTGCTGTATAAAAGACAACCCAACCAGCTCTAGACCTGAGCCTGCAGACATGTTCCTCAGCAATTGCTTCTGTGATTTCTTTTTTACTTACTCACAAAGATTTATTTAATATACACTGCTATCTGATCCACTTTGTTACCTATGACATGTTGCATGCCTGAACTATACTGTCTGAGTTGCATCTGTTTTGTGGCGGATTAAAGGTGACGGATTTGTGCTTGCCCCAGTGCAGTGACATGGTGACAGCACTGCTGGAGCAGGGCTGGCTCCGCTGACCCGCAGCTCTGCCCCGGCCTCGGCTCCCCAGCAGCCGAGCGAGACACCACCACCTGCCAAAACAAACCTGCACTCCCTGCCAGCGGGCTTTGAGCCCTGCCCTTACCTGTGTGCTCACACTGGCCAGCCACGCTGCAGAGCCCCGGACACAGAGCAGCCAGCTGCAAAGAAGCCTTACTGCCAGAACATTCAGCAAATGGTCTCAGCTGCCTGAGGAACATTAGGCTAGTACTTGAATGCAGTTCAAGATTCCTTTTCTACTAAATCTGCTTCCTGACGTTCCTGCCTGACCTTTCCCGACTAAGGAGTGAACTGGAACACAAGACAGTGGCTGGCATCAGAGTAGGTAGGAATGCTGGACTGACTGCTTGGCTCTGGGCAGAGAATAGATAGAACCAGGTGTTCCCACTGACCTGTACGTTAAGCACAGCTGATTCTAATATGAATGCCTTGAGGGAAGTGTCATGCTCAAATTTGTTTTCTTTGTCTTCTCTTGGAGGATTTTTGGTGAAGTCTGATGCCATCCATCAGAACATAGGGACTGCTGGGCCTTTGGTGGTGAAGCCGCAGTGACACGTCAGGCACAGAGGAAGGCTGGCACCAGCTGAGGCAGGTTATGTTTAACAATCCACCGTTCCTCCTGGTGTGCTCTGTCCTTCCCCTCTCCCAAAACACGTTCACTAAGACTAATCTACATCAAAGCCCTCTCAGCCCCCTAGAGTTACACAGTGCCATCTGACTAGAAGGGAAGCTTTGGATGGTTGGATTCGTATTCTTCCTTCCTAAAAGGAAATCTAGACTGCTTGTCTTCCCAGCTTCTCAGAGATGCTCCTCAGCCCCAAAGCCAAGCCCACAGTCCCCCCAAAAGCATGACTGGGGATTGCAGCACTGAGGCAGAGCTGAACTCTAATTACTGAGGAAATGAGGTATTCCACAGATACATTTTTCCCAAGGAGTTTTCACTTTACCAGCAGAGCCCCTCCCCTACCCTCAGACCCCATCTCCTTTATTTTTGGGGTTTCTCCGTAAGAATTCTCTGCCAACGCTGGACAAAAAGTTCCCAAAAAACTCCCCTGGCGCTGCTGGGAGCGGCGGGGTTTGGGGGTCCCGGTGCCGCGGTGGGGCCGGAGCAGGAGCAGGAGCGGCAGTGGCAGCGCCCGGCTCGGCCCATAGCCGTCCCGATGCGGCTCCATCCTCCGTCCTGCGGGCCCGGGACGGAGCTCGGGCTGGGGCCGGGGCTCCGGGCCGGGATCCCGGAGGGTCCCCGGGAGGCGGGGCCCGGGCCCGGCTCAGGTGTCAGGGGAGCAGTGGAAGCGATGGTGCCGGCCCCATCCCGGGCAGGGCAGGGCAGGGCTCGGGGCTCGGGGCGGAGCCGGGGCTGTGCCAGGCGGGGCCCGGAGGGGCTGGGGCGGGGCCGGGCGGTACCGGGGGGCGGTTCAGGGCCCGGGCCCGGCTCAGGTGTGCGGAGCCCCAGGGCGGCTGCGCGGGGCGGGGCCGAGGTGATTTAACCTCCGGCAAATTACCTCGGCAGCCATTTGCCCTCACAGCACGGTGCGGGCAGGAGCTGCGTGTCCGCGCTGCCATCAGGTGAGGCTCGGGGACCTCGGCCTCCCCTGCTCTCCCCCCTCTAGCCCTCTTTTCTGCCCCCCGTGTTGCCCTTCTTTCTCCCCCTCCTTCCTGCTCGCCGTCTTCCCCTTCTGTGTCCCCTTTCCCCTCTTTCCTCCTCTCCCTATTCCCCTTCTTTCTCCCCCTGCTTCCTCTTCCCCACCTTGTCTTTTTCTCTCCCCGTTTCCCTCCTTTCCTCCTCGCCGCGCTCCGCTTTTTTTCTCTCGCTTTTTTTCTTTCTGCCCTTCTCCTCTCCTTCCTTCTCCCCCCAAAGCTTTCCTTCTGCCCTTCTTCTTTCTGCCTTTACTCCCCTTCTTCGTCCCCCTTTTTGCCCTCCTTCTTCCTCTCCGTATTTCCCTTCCTTTATCCCCTCCTTCACTCCTTTTCTCTTTTTTCCCTCCTGCCTCCTCTCCGTATTTCCCTTCGTTCTCCCCCTCTTTTCTCCCCGTCATATTCCTCTTTTTTCTCCCCTTATTCCTCCGCCCCATATTCGCCTTCTTTCTCCCCCTTTTTCCTCCTCTCCGTATTTCCCCATTTTCTCCCCTGTTCCCCTCCTTCCTCGTCTGTGTATTCTCTTTATTTCTACCCATTCTCCTTCTTGCTCGTCCCCGTATTCCCCTTCTTTCTCCCCCTTTTCCTTCCTACCCTTATTCCTCTTTTTTCTGTCCCTTTCCCCTCCGTCCTCGTCTGTGTATTCCCTTGATTTCTGCCTCTTCTCCTTCTTGCTCGTCCCCGTATTCCCCTTCTTTCTCCCCCTTTTCCTTCCTACCCCTACTCCTCTTTTTTCTCTCCCTTTCCCCTCCGTCCTCCTCCCGATATTGTCCTTCTTTGTCCCCGTTTTTCCTCCTCTCTCTATTCCCCTTTTTTCCTCCCCTTTGTCCCTTCTCTCCCTAGTCCCCTTTGCGCTCCCCCTTTTCCTTTCTCCCCCTTTCTCCTCCTTGCCCCCCACGCCCTCCCCTCCTGTCCCCCCCGTGGGTGTTTCCCCCGCAGCCGCGGGGCTCGGGGCGCCGGAGAATAAAGCCCAGAGGGCCGGAGCCCGGCGCCCCCCGCTCTCGCTGGGACCCCCCGTCCCCACACGGGGCCGGGCCCGCTCGGCGGGTCGCCCCCAAGCAGTTGCAAAGCACCGCCCGACACCGCCGGGGCTCCGGCTTGCCGCACATCACACCGGGGCTCCCGGGGAGGGGGTTCGGGGGGGCCCTCTCCTTAGGAGGGGGTCCCGGGGGAGGGGAGGGGGGGCTAGGTTAGGGAGGGCCCCCTCCTCCTCTGGAGGGGGCCCTTGGGGGGGTGTTGGGGGGGGGGGGCTTGGGAGGGGGGGTCCGGGGAGGGGGGGACCCTCTCCTTAGGAGGGGGTCCCGGGGGAGGGGGGGGTAGGTTAGGGAGGGCCCCCTCCGGAGGAGGGGGTCCTGGGGGGGGTGGGGGGGCCCCCTCCGGAGGGGGGGGTCCTGGGGGGGGGTGGGAGGGGCCCCTCCGGAGGAGGGGACCCCGGGGGGCGGGGGGGGTTGAGGGCGGGCCCCCTCCGGAGGGGGGGGTCCGGGGGAGGGGGCGGGGCTTGGGGCGGGGTCTCCCCGCCCTAGGCCCCGCCTCCTCTCCCGGACCCGCCTCCTCCGGGAGGGGTCTGCCCTGGCCCCGCCCCCCGGGGGCCTCTCCTCCGGCGGGGTCCCTCCCTACCTCCCCTCCAGGACCCCCTCCTCCGGACCGGGGCCCAGGGGGGAGGGAGGGGTGGGTGGGGGGGGGGGGCAGCAGGAGGGGTCACGTCACTCTGCGTCACGAATACAAAACACACAACAGCACTCCCCCCTGCACCTACCCCCCCCCCCCCCCCCGCGGGCCCCGGTCCGGAGGAGGGGGTCCTGGAGGGGAGGTAGGGAGGGACCCCGCCGGAGGAGAGGCCCCCGGGGGGCGGGGCCAGGGCAGACCCCGCCCGGAGGAGGCGGGTCCGGGGGACGAGGCGGGGCCTAGGGCGGGGAGACCCCGCCCCAAGCCCCGCCCCCTCCCCCGGACCCCCCCCCTCCGGAGGGGGCCCGCCCTCAACCCCCCCCCGCCCCCCGGGGTCCCCTCCTCCGGAGGGGCCCCTCCCTAGCCCCCCCCCCCCCAGGACCCCCCCCCTCCGGAGGGGGCACCCCACCCCCCCCCCAGGACCCCCTCCTCCGGAGGGGGCCCACCCTAACCTATCCCCCCCCCCCCCCCGGGACCCCCTCCTAAGGAGAGGGTCCCCCCCTCCCTACCCTCCCTCCCCCCACCTCCCCCCCAAGGGCCCCCTCCAGAGGAGGAGGGGGCCCTCCCTAACCTATCCCCCCCCCTCCCCCGGGACCCCCTCCTAAGGAGAGGGTCCCCCCCTCCCCGGACCCCCCCTCCCAAGCCCCCCCCCCCCCCAACACCCCCCCAAGGGCCCCCTCCAGAGGAGGAGGGGGCCCTCCCTAACCTAGCCCCCCCTCCCCTCCCCCGGGACCCCCTCCTAAGGAGAGGGCCCCCCCGAACCCCCTCCCCGGGAGCCCCGGTGTGATGTGCGGCAAGCCGGAGCCCCGGCGGTGTCGGGCGGTGCTTTGCAACTGCTTGGGGGCGACCCGCCGAGCGGGCCCGGCCCCGTGTGGGGACGGGGGGTCCCAGCGAGAGCGGGGGGCGCCGGGCTCCGGCCCTCTGGGCTTTATTCTCCGGCGCCCCGAGCCCCGCGGCTGCGGGGGAAACACCCACGGGGGGACAGGAGGGGAGGGCGTGGGGGGCAAGGAGGAGAAAGGGGGAGAAAGGAAAAGGGGGAGCGCAAAGGGGACTAGGGAGAGAAGGGACAAAGGGGAGGAAAAAAGGGGAATAGAGAGAGGAGGAAAAACGGGGACAAAGAAGGACAATATCGGGAGGAGGACGGAGGGGAAAGGGAGAGAAAAAAGAGGAGTAGGGGTAGGAAGGAAAAGGGGGAGAAAGAAGGGGAATACGGGGACGAGCAAGAAGGAGAATGGGTAGAAATAAAGAGAATACACAGACGAGGAAGGAGAGGAACAAGGGAGAAAATGGGGAAATACGGAGAGGAGGAAAAAGGGGGAGAAGGAAGGTGAATATGGGGCGGAGGAAAGCGGGGAGAAAGAAAGAGGAATATGACGGGGAGAAAAGAGGGGGAGAACGAAGGGAAATACGGAGAGGAGGGAGGAGGGAAAAAAGAGAAAAGGAGTGAAGGAGGGGGAGAAAGGAAGGGAAATACGGAGAGGAAGAAGGAGGGCAAAAAGGGAGAAGGAAGGAGGGGAGTAAAGGCAGAAAGGAAGGGAAATATGGAGAGGAAGAAGGAGGGCAAAAAGGGGGACGAAGAAGGGGAGTAAAGGGGGAAAGAAGAAGGGCAGAAGGAAAGCTTTGGGGGGAGAAGGAAGGAGAGGAGAAGGGCAGAAAGAAAAAAAGTGAGAGAAAAAAAGCGGAGCGCGGCGAGGAGGAAGGGAGGGAAACGGGGAGAGAAAAAGACAAGGTGGGGAAGAGGAAGGAGGGGGAGAAAGAAGGGGAATAGGGAGAGGAGGAAAGAGGGGAAAGGGGACACAGAAGGGGAATACGGCGAGCAGGAAGGAGGGGGAGAAAGAAGGGCAACACGGGGGGCAGAAAAGAGGGCTAGAGGGGGGAGAGCAGGGGAGGCCGAGGCCCCCGAGCCTCACCTGGGCAGCGCCGACAGGCAGCTCCTGCCCGCACCGTTCTCTGAGGGCAAATGGCGGCCGCGGCGCTTTGCCGGGCTGGAAATCACCTCGGGCCCGCCCCCCCGCACCTGTTCCTTGTCAGCCTGGCAGGCGCACCTGAGCCCGGGCTCCTCTCGCCCGAAGCGCGGCTCGGCGCCTGCGCGACAGAGGTGTTTCTGGTGCCGCCTGCCGCCTCCCGCGCGGCTCCCGCCCGCTCCCGGCGCCGCTGGCCCCACCGGCCGTGTCCCCACGGCGGCAAACGCCGCGCGAAACGGCGCCGAAGCCGCGGGCTGCGTGTCGGAGTCCGGCTCGAGTTCAGGCAGCCGAGTAGACGCACCGGGGTCCTTCCCTGCCGGCACCTCCACCTTTGGAAGGTCAACCACGCTGCACATCCCCCCCCAGCCGCCATCTTTGGTGTGGCAGAAGGCGGCACCGCCCCCGACCCGATGCCCATGCGCACGGCGCCGCCATCTTTGGAAGGTCAACACCACCGTGCCACCAGCCGCCATCCTCGGTGTGGCAGGAGGTCACCTCTGCTCATCGGCGCCACCTCGGGCGCTGGCAGAAGGGCCATTCCCAGGCAATGGCTTTACAGTCGAAGGCAAAAAGAGAAAGGAGTGCAGAAAACATTTCAGCAAAGGGGAAAGGCTGCAGAAAACATTGCTCCCATTCCTTCCTTCCTCTTTATTTCCACTTTCCCAGGGAAAAAAAAAAAAGAAACTCACAGCCACGAAGGCCTGACATCCCCCCAGGCAAGTCCAGCACGTGACAGAGACAAAGAGAAAGAAAAGAAAAAGTTGGGAACTTCTGCTGCCAAGTTATTTCAAGGTCCCCAACACAAACCAACCTTTGCTCTTCATGTCGCCTGCAACCTGCTCTGCCACCAGGTTTTCTCCAGGAGAAATTCAGAAATTGCTCGTGGCAGGGTGGAGATGAAATGACCCCAAAGGGAAGGAAAAAAGAAATATTCCTGGGAGAGCCTCTGGCACCTTCTGGGCTCAATTGCCCAGGACATTCATTCCCTGCAGGGCAAATCCACACCCAATCCAAAAGCACTGGGACAAACCTCGTTGCTCTTCTTCTTTTCGGGCACTATTGCCATCAAACTCTGCAACTCCCGTGCCCAAAAGCTTTCCTACCCTATGGCATCAAATCCTTTGGATGTCTGTGGCATGTGTCTCTCTGGCACGTGTTTCTGTTCTGACTCACGTCTGTCTGTGCCATGTCTCTGTGTTCTGTGTCACGTGTCCCTGTGCCACGTGTCTGTGTTCTCGTGTCACGTTCCCCTGTGTCACGTGCCTCTCGTGCGTGTGCCTGCGTTCCACGTCTGCGGCGTGTCCCTCTGCCTCCCGTGTCCCTGTGCCATGTGTCTGTGCTCTTTTCTGCTGGAATTTTCCCAGCCGATCCTCACCCAAACCGTTCCCTGCCGATGGTTCTGCCCCGAGCCCCTCGGGGACTGCCGAGTCCGGGATCAGTGTCTCCCTCCTGTGGCGGAACACGGGAACTGCACCCTGCCGCTCCCACCAGACGCGCCCAGTGTCTCCCTCCTGTGGTGACACCCCGGCACCGCACCCTGCCGGCACCGAGGGATGGGCTCGGTCTCGCCCTCCTGTGCCCAAGCACGGGAACCGCACCCTGCCGGCACCGAGGCGTGTGCGTGCTGCGTCTGTCTCGTTTCCAGCTCTGTGATGTGCCCGCGTCCTAGCTAGGTCTCACGCGTCTCCGGCACGTGCCTGTTTTCTATCCGTGGGTCACGTCTCTGTGGCACGTGGCTGCGTTCTGTGCGTCACGTGTCTCTCTGGCGCGTGCCTCTGGTGTATCTCTGCTTCGTGTGTCTTTGTCCGCTGTGCCTGCCTTTAACCTCTGTGTCGTGTGTCCCTGTGGGATGTGCCTGCGCTCTGGCTGTGTGTCACGTGTGTCTGTGGCATGCCCGAGTGCACATGGGTGTGCGTGACAAGGTGCGAGTGTGTGTCAGCGAGCACGAGTGTCTATGGGTGTGCCCGAGTGAGTCTGGGTGCACACGTGTGTATGTGTGTGCACATGTGTGCAGGCGTGTGCACAAGGGTGTATGCGTGTGCACATGTGCGTAGGCGTATGCAAAACTCTGTCTAGGTGTGCACACGTGTGGATGTGTGTGCAGAAATGTGTACGCGTGTGCATAGGTCTGTCTGGGCACGTACATGTGTGTAAGTGTGTGCAAAACTGCGTAGGCATGTGCACACCTGTGTATTGGTGTGTATGCATGTGCACGAGCGTGTATGTGTCACGTCAATCTGTGCTACGTGTCTCTGGTCTATCTGTCGTGTGAGTCTCTGGCATGTGCCTGTGTTCCACCGCTGTGTCACGTGTCCCTGTGGCATGTGGCTGTGTGACGTGGCTGTGTCATGTCCGTCTGTGTCGTGTGCCTCTTGTACGTGCGTCTGTGTTCTCTGCCTCTGTGCCATGTGTCTGTGTTCTAGCTGTGCCACGTGCCTCTGTGCTCTGTGCCTCTGTTCTATCTCTGGGACACGAGCCTGTTTGTCAGGTGTCCCTGTGCCATGTGTCTGTGTTCTGTGTCACGTGTCCCTGTGTCACGTGTCTGTGTTCTCTGTGTCATGTTCCTGTGTCACGTGTCTGTGTTCTCCGTGCCACTTTCCCCTGTGTCACGTGCCTCTTGTGCGTGTGCCTGCGTTCCACGTCTGTGGCGTGTCCCTCTGTGTCCCGTGTCCCTGTGCCATGTGTCTGTGCTCTTTTCTGCTGGAATTTTCCGAGCCAGTACTCACCCAAACCGTTCCCTGCCGATGGTTCTGCTCCGAGCCCCTCAGTGCCTGCCGAGTCCAGGATGGTGCAGCAGATGGAAAAGCCTGCCGTGGGCACGTGCCAGCATTTCCTGGCAGTGTTCTGGAAGAAAGAAAGAAAGAAGTTCACGTTTTTATTGCAGGAAGTTTCACCTTCGTTTCCCTGGAAGCGCCGGCGGAATCGGAGGAGCTGATTGCACAAAACTCCGACGGAACAGAGCAGCTCTGGAGAACCTTGCACTTGCTTAGCCAAATGACGTCCGTGTGGATTGCTCTTCATCTTTCAGCTCCTCCAAACGTTCCCTCCGCAACAGCACACGGAACAGCAGCTTTGGGCTCCACAGACACCACGTGCCGGGAGGGACAATTCCAGCAGGATCCATCCCACGGCAAGGAGCCGTGGGAAGGAACACGAAGAAGCAGGACACGCCTCTGGAAAGGGAAGTGCCGCAGGTTAGAAATCCAGTGCCATTTCAGAGCAGCCAGAGCCAAAACATCACACGCTCTCCCACTCAAGCCACGCTCTCTTCCCCCCTCCACACCACGGAAATGGGCAAGAGAAACGAAGTCAAACTTGCCCATTGAAATAAGAGCACCGTGAGAATGGAGAATCCACTGAAATACAACAATATTACCTACTAGGAATGACAACACCAACAAAAAAAAAAAAAAAGCGATACCAAAGGTCGGGAAAAGTCACACCCGAGAGCACCGCAACACAAAGCACATAGCACAAAGCCCACAGAGCAGGCCAAGGCAACGGCAACAGCTGCCACCTCAAGAGAAAAGTACTTCCCCAGCACAAAAGACTCCAAAGTCAGCTTCAAAGTACCGTGCAGCCAGATGCTGTGCCTTCCTAAAGATCACAAACACATTTTAGAACTTGCCATCTTTCAAATGCCAGAGATTCACCTTACAGTCTGCTCCATGCTTCTCACTTCAGTGTCCTCCTGCAAAAAAAAAAAAAAAAAAATAATGGGAGAGGGGCCAAGAAAGTAAGGGAAAGATCTCATGCATTTTGCCCTTGAAACATGTAAGAGTAGCCTCAGAACACACAACAACTCACTGCAAATAGGACTCACTTTCTTACAAGACAAATCCATCCAGAGTGTCAAGGGAGGTTAAAAACACGGGAACAAAGCGAAAAATCCCAGTCCATCAAAAATCACACACAGCGACAGAAAACCCAATCGTAACATAACATTGAACAACAGACATCGAGTTCACGACGGTGAAATGCAACACAGACAATTAGCTCACCAAGAAGCTGTCAGGTCCTCCAAAGAGGCTCATTCAGAACCAAAGAAACAGCACATCAGAAGCCATTGGAAGAAAAGGCAGGGGACAGCAACACGGCCATGCTGATGAAATGCAATTACACGTGCAAAACTCTGCATCAAGCACGAAGATGAGCTAATGTCTTTTTCATTTCTCATTTCAGTCAGAAACCTGGCCACGTGCAAATAGAAAAAGAGAACGGGCATTTCTTTCCATTCCGCAAAGAAATGCCTCACGCAAGCTTAGGTCTGCCACCTCCCTAACAACGGAGCCATCCCAAAAAATTCACTGACGCAAGCGAGCCACAGGTCCAGTCTTAAATATGGGACGCTCTTCCCCATTTCCAGTTTCCAGAATGGCAGCAAAGGGAAGCACACGCAGCTCGAGAGGCACACGGCATCCTTGGCCAAAAGCCATCTCCCCTGGATCACAGGACAGAAAAAAAAGAGACAAGGTTTTCCAGCTAGCAGGCCTATGGAAGAGCAGCAAGCACCAGAATGGCAAAGCAGTGCCAAAAGCAGAGGAGCACCATTCCATTTTCAGCCGCCTTGAGTCATTTGGACAGCACGCAAAAGGGAACTCTATTTCAAACACCGAAGCCATCAATACATTTGAAAGAGCAGACCAAAACGTTCCTCTTTTCATGATTTCTCTTCTGCTTTTTCTCTCCCCTTTTTTTCCTTTTTGGTTTGTTTCCCTTCAGTTTTGTTTGCCTCTTTTGTCCTTGTGATCAATGAGCGAATGAGAAATGCTGGCTTTCACATATATGAATTTAACATTTAGAGGTGATGTGTACAGTATAAAAAAAAATAATGTTAAGATAAAATAGAATTAAGTAGAAAGAAGGTTAGGGTAAATTGCAACTTCGAGATAGTTGTAATATGCTAGGAAATGTAATAATAAATACATGGCAATCAATGTCTTTTCAGTTGATAAAACACAGAGCCGGGGATCGAGACATCGTAAAGAAACAAAGAAGATAACCACAGGCATCCCAGGAAGTTTGTTCTCTCGACTCACACCTCCCAAAAGGAACTGTCACCTACAAATTAAGTTGGAACTGAGGAAACACGGACGGAAGGATTTCAGCCTTCGGTTCTGAGACAATCCAGAGGGTCCGAGACTCCACGCCAGGCGCCTTCGCTGGCAGAAGGGGGCAAGGATGGGGGGGAGTGGAGTGAAGTGTAAATCACCTTCGAGGCTTAATGAATATGGAACAGTTAAAGAAAATACTTCAGTTCACTGTACAACGGCTGAGTGTGCCTCTGGCAAAATTGCTAAGCAGCCAGCGCTGTTTTGCCTTTGCTCTATTAAGAAACACTCACTCTCCCTTCTCCTTTTGGAAAGGACGGCAGGGGTTCCTCTGACCCCCCAGGGGGGAGGCGGGTAGCCGCAAGGAACAGACGCCTGGCAGTGCCCCCCGGGTGCCCGTCCCGACCCCGCGGGGAGCGCCCCGGCCGGCCGATCGAAGGCGAGATGCCTCGCTTTAGGCAGCAAAGGCGCCCGGCGCGCCTCGCCGTCGCCGCCGGTCCCGGGAGCACCCCCGTGCCCCCCAGGCCCCCCCAGGTACCTCCGTTTGCTCAGCGGCTGCTGCCGAGCGGCGCCGGGACTGCCGCCATGCTCGCCGCTTCCCGCGCACGCGCCGGGGCTGCTCCGTGAGGGGCGGAGAGTCGCGGCCGAAGCGGAGGCGCCGTGCCCGTGCCGGCCGCAGCAGGCGCTGGCCCCGAGCGCCCCCGGCGCCACGAATGGCACCGCACGCATTCCCCGCAGCCGAGAAAGCCGAGCAAAATGGCGCGAGCGCCGGCAAAATCGAGATTTGGCTCAGGCAGCGCTGAATTCACCTATAGATTCTGGGGGTCCCCGGGCGGTGCCCTCATGAACCACAGCAGACTGCGCACGCGCGAAAGAAACTCCATATTAGGAAAGGAGGTGCGGTCATGCAAATTCGTGAGCTGAGAACGGCAGCATGGGAAAAAGGGGTGCGGTCATGCAAATAGAGAGGCGGTGTTATGCACATTGCACATCAATGCCTGGCACCATGTGCATCTTGGGAGCGATATTTGAGGAGAATGTGGATGAATTTGGCGTCGGTGCTGCTGGAAGCGGAAAGTACGTGCGGGATAGGAGTAGGAAGGAGCCCCCGAAGCGCTCTGGAAGCGCTGCAGCGCGGGGCGGTCGCCGTTACCTTCATGGGGGTAGCTTTGGGCCGGGGCGTGTATGATGGAGTGTCGGGTTTGTTTTCAGTCTGTTTGCTTTTTGTACGTGTTCCAGCGTAGCGTGTGTGTTCTTCGAATTCCTATTTTTCGCGATTTTATTGAGTTTTTATGAAGTGGGATTTTGGGCTCGGGATTTGGACGTAGTGCTGTCTCCTTCTGCTCCGCGCGTGCTCCCGGTAGTGCGGTGTCTGTGGAGCGACGCTTCTCCCGCGAGTACCTTAAGCGGTGTAAAAACCGAGCCAAATTGGTAGTAACTTCAAGCTTCAAGCAATTAAATCGCAATGTTGCGATTGTTTATCAAAGTGGCCCCACAGGCCCCCCTCAGGCGGTGACGCCGCTCGGCTTTTGGCCCTCCTGTCCCGCCCCTCACAGGGCGTCGAAAATGGCGGCGCCACCCCCGTCGTCCTGCGCGTGTTTTTTTGGGTTAAACCGCATCGTTTCGCCGCTTTCTCGATGGATATGAGTCTTGATGAGGATAAGAAACAAAAGACCGGCGGCGCGGCGGGCGGGAAACCGAGGGTGAGGGGGGAAGAAGCGGGAGCTGCACCTGCGCCCTGCGCGTGACGCTGTGCCCGCGGCTGCGCACCGCCGGCGGGAGGGAGGGAATGGGCGTTACCGCGCAGGCGCTGCTGAGGCGGCGGGGAGCGGCACCGGGAGCGGCACCGGGAGCGGCACCGGGAGCGGCACCGGGAGCGGCACCGGGAGCGGCACCGGGAGCGGCACCGGGAGCGGCACCGGGAGCGGCGTCGGGAGCGGCCCCGGGAGCGGCGTCGGGAGCGGCACCGGGAGCGGCGTCGGGAGCGGCACCGGGAGCGGCGCCGGGAGCGGCACCGGGAGCGGCACCGGGAGCGGCACCGGGAGCGGCGTCGGGAGCGGCGTCGGGAGCGGCACCGGGAGCGGCGTCGGGAGCGGCACCGGGAGCGGCACCGGGAGCGGCACCGGGAGCGGCACCGGGAGCGGCGCCGGGAGCGGCGTCGGGAGCGGGACGGGCCCGGCCGTCCGCGCGCGTGAAGGCGGAGCTGGCGCAGCGGCTGAAGGAGGCCCTGGACGCCGAGATGTTGGCGGCGGGGCCTGAGGGAGGCGGCGGCGGCGTGAACGGCGGCCGAGGACCGGAAAGCGCAGGCGGGTGAGCGGCGGGGAAGCGGGGGAGCAAGCCCCGGAGCCTCGGGAGGGATCCCGGAACCGGGAAAGGAGCCCCGGGGGCGGCGGGAGGGATCCCCGGAATCGGGAAAGAACCGGGAAGGAATCCCCAAAAGCGGGAACGAGCCCTCAGAAGCGGGGAAAAAAGCCCGGATCGGGGAGGGATGCGAGAAGCGGGAAAGAATGGCCAAAATCGTGAAAAAAACACCGGGAAAGAAGGGCGGATTCTCAGGAGGGAACCCCAAAAATCGGGATAAAAAACCCCGAAATCGGGAAAGAACCCCCGGAGCCTCGGGAGGGAGCCTAAAAGCCGGGGAAAAATCTCCCAAATGGGGAAAAGAAGCGGGAAGGGCCCTCAGATCCTCGAGAAAGGTCCCCAAAACGAGGGAAGGATCCCCAAAATCAGGGGAGGATCCCCGGCAGGGACTCCCCGTTTCCTCCTCCTCCCAAAATTCCCATTTTCCCCCAAAATTTGGGATAAATTGGGATAAAATGCCATTTTTGTCCGGGATTTGGGTGGTAAATCTGATTTTTGAGGGAAAAGTGTCAGTTTGGAAGGGAATGTCCTGATTTCTGAGGGAAAAGTCCTGCTTTTTGAGGGAAAAATTCTGATTTTTGAGGGAAAGGTAGTGAGTTTTGAGGGAAAAGAATGGTTTTTGAGGGGAAAAAAGTTGGGGTTTTTTTTGTTTTTAGGGGAAACCCTGCTTTTGGAGGGAAACTCGGTTTTGGGAAGATTTGTGGAGCAGGGATCACCGTGGAATGGGATTTTGTTTGGAGTGAAGCAAAACTTTTCCCATTTTCATCCCAAACTTTGCTTTTTGTGGGAATAAAGGTGGAAAATTCCCGTTCTGGGGCACGGGGAAAGTACAAAAACTTGGGTTTTACAGAAATATTCCTAAATGTTGTTGAGCTTTTAGAATTTTTTAATGGCGAAATGAGCAAGGAATTGGGAAGTTTTGGTGTTTCCTTAGATTCTGTTGTTGGATTTCATCAGTTTTTAATTAATCGATGGATCTCGATCCTGAATTTTTCCTTTCCCGTGAAAATCCCAAGGGAATTGGTCATTTTTGGAAGCGTTTGGATGGATTTTTTATTAGCCATTCCCACATCCCAGGTGTTAAAAAATTGATTTTTAAGGCGTTTCAGCCATTTTTTCCATCTCTAGAAGCTGTCAAATCCATCAGAATTCCCAAATTTCCCCAGAACGT
This sequence comes from Acanthornis magna, assembly GCA_036785705.1. Lineage (NCBI taxonomy): Eukaryota > Metazoa > Chordata > Aves > Passeriformes > Acanthizidae > Acanthornis > Acanthornis magna. Next base: position 498,387 of record JAWUZG010000664.1, read on the forward strand.
GTGGATTGAACTCATTTTCCAGGGGGAAATAAATGGGATTTTAACTCGATTTGGAGATTTCACTCCGGGAATTCCCTTAAAAATGGGAATTTTCCCGCAACGCTGGGATTTCGTTCGCTCCGAGGGAAAACCTGGAATTTCCGCCGCTCTAAGAACAGGGAAAAGCCGAGATTTTCTCGGAATGTCTCGTTTGAAGCCGCTTTGGAAGGAAAGAAAAGGGAATTTTCACCATTTTTGCGCCTGGAAAAGCCACGAAATCCATTCCGACGAATGGATTGTCTCGGTTTAGTTCATTTGTTGAGGAAAAATCCCCATTTTTCCACCTTTTGCTGCTCTAAATAACAAGAAACGCTGTTAAAAGTCCCAGATTTTCGTGGAACGCTTTGATCGAACTCAGGTTTTTTAGGGAAACAAAGGGATTTTTTTTCCGTTTAAAAGCAGGAATGTCATTCACATTTGTGGGTTTTTATGGGAATTGCTGATTGAACTCATTTTTAAGGGAAAAATTGGCATTTTTGCCCTCGATTTTGGTTCTAAAACCTGGAAAAGCCCAAAATGTTGCTGCCGTTTTTTGCTCCTTTTCCCCTCTTTTTTTTTTTGGGGGGGGGGGGGGGGGGGATTTTTTCCCTCAAATCCCAGGATTTTTTTCACCATAAACCCCAGGATTTTTTGCCTGAAATAGCAGGATTTTTCCCCATAAACCCCCAGGGTTTTTTTCCCATAAACCCCCAGGGTTTTTTTCCATAAACCCCCAGGGTTTTTTTCCCATAAACCCCCAGGGTTTTTTTCCCATAAGCCCCAGGGTTTTTTTCCATAAACCCCCAGGGTTTTTTTCCCATAAACCCCAGGGTTTTTCCCCTGAAAGCCCAGGATTTTTTTCCCGAAATCACTGGATTTTTTGCCTGAAATAGCAGGATCTTTTTTCCCAAAATCACAGGAATTTTTGCGTGAAGTCCCACGATTTTTTCCCATCAACCCCAGGATTTTTTTCCAGAAATTCACAGCATTTTTTTCCCCTCGACCCCAGGATTTTTTCCCCAGAAACCCCAAGGCTTTTGCCCAAAATCTCCGGATTTTTGCCCATTTCCAGGGGACGAGGAGGACGAGTCACAGGCGGCGGCGGAGGGAGAGCGGCGAGGGCCGAAGAGGCCTCGGGACGAGAAGGACGAGCACGGGAGAGCTTTCCACGAGTTCCGTCAGGAGGCTTCCGACGGGCGGTGAGAAATTTGGGGATTCTTGGCAATTTTGGGGGCCCTGAAAACCCGGGAGCCCCAAAAACCCCAAAAGCATGGGAATTTGGGGGGATTTTGGGGCTCTGGGGCCCTCGAGGAGAGCTTTCCACGAGTCCCGTGAGGAGGCTTCAAACGGCGGGTGAGAAATTTGGGGATTTTTGGAAATGTTGGGGAATTCTAGGGAATTTCGGAGGCTTTGGGATCCCCGAAAAGCCGGGATCCCAAAAAGTCCCCCGAAAAATAGGAATTTCTAGGGATTTTGGGGGTCTGGGGTGCCAAAACAATTGGGATCCCAAAGGATCGGAGAGCCCGGAATCCCGGGGAATTCCAGGGATTTCGGGATTTCCCCCCAGAATTTGGGAATTTTCCCCCCAAAATTTGGGATTCGCCCCCCAGAATTTGGGATTTCCCCCCAAAATTTGGGAATTTTCCCTTCAAATTGGGATTTTCCCCGCAGAATTTTGGATTTCCCCCCAAACTTGGGGATTTCCCTCCCAAAATTGGAGATTTCTCCTTCAAATTTGGGATATTTCCCTCAGATTTTGGCACTTCCCTCTGAGAATTTGGGATTTTTTTTTTCCCCAGAGTTTGGGATTTCGCCCCCCAAAATTGGGATTTCCGCTGAAAATGTGGCATTTCCCACCCAAACTCGGAAGATTTTCCCTCCGGAATTTGGGATTCCCCTCCCAGAATTTGGGATTTTTCCTGAAATTTGGGATTTTTTCCCCAACCCCACAGATCCAAATCGCCGTTGTCGCCGCCGGAGGAGGAACCTCGGAGGGCGAAGAGGACGAGACCCTGTTGATCCTCGACACGTCTAGGGAAAATTTGGGATTTCCGGGGATTTGGGGGATTTTATTTGAATTTTTGGCCATTTTTTTGGGGGGGGGGGGCGGAGGAATTTCTTTGGGGATTTGAGGTATTTTTGGAGGATTTAATGAATCGGGGCTATTTTGGGGTGGATTCTGTGGGATTTGGGGTGGGGTTTTGAGGCCAAATGGATTTTTTGCTGGGGTTTGGGAAATTTCTGTGGGATTTGGGAATTTTTTTGGGCTGACACGGGAATTTTTGGAGGATTTGAGGCGTTTTTGGGGATTTCCGATCCAGTCCCTCTCCGCCTCATTCCCGGCCGGACTTTTCCAGGAATTTCACAGATTTTGGGATAATTCCGGGCATTTGGGATGGATTTAGGGAATTTTTGGGATGACTTCAAGTGTTTTGGTTTTCTTTGGTGCAGGCGATGGAAGCTCAAGGCCGAGGAGATTGCCAACGGAGGAAGTTTTAGCGAGAGCTGCCGTTGGGCATCCCACGTGGTTTGTTTAGCGTCGATCTCATGCAACGAACGTGAGCTTCTCCTGGAGTTTTTCGCAGGAAATCCTTGGGAGTCCTTCTTTGCAAAGCTCTGGAAAGGGAAATGTCAGCGGAATGAGGTCCGGGCCTCAAAAATAGTGATGGTTGTTCTTGCAGTCGGGACAGAATGCGCAGAAAGGAACGGGATAGGTTTGACGTGAGTTTGAGAAGGAGTTGAGGAAGTCCAAAGCGTACGAAAGTGGGTCAGGGAGATGGATCTTTTCCCTCCAATCCCACTTTTGCTTGAGGTGGTTTTTCTGGGCATTTTTTCAACTGGAACGGGGAGGAGATTTGGCCAGCTACGTCTGAGTTCTGGGGCACCGCACGCTCAGGCAAACAAATACCTCTTAGCGCAGGGAACTCTTTGTTCTCTGATTTTTTCTGTTCCGTGGGGCAAACTTGGTTTTGGATTTCACGCTCAGAATCTGCATCGAGCCCCCCAGCCCAAGCGGTGCACGTGCACACCGATGAGTTGGATGAGGTGACTTAGGCTCAGCCTCCAGCAGTTTCCCCAGGGAGTTTTCGAGAGAGTTGCGTTCTCCAGAGCTGCTTTGTTCCGTTGGATTTTTACGCAATCAGCTCCTCCGATTCCCCCGGCGCTTCCAGGGAAACGGAGGTGAAACTTCCTGCCATAGAAACGTGAACTTCTTTCTTTCTTTCTTTCTTCCAGAACGCTGCCAGGAAATGCTGGCACATGCCCACGGCAAGCTTTTCCATCTGCTGCACCATCCTGGACTCGGCAGGCACTGAGGGGCTCAGAGCAGAACCATCGGCAGGGAACGGTTTGGGTGAGTACTGGCTGGGAAAATTCCAGCAGAAAAGAACACAGACACATGGCACAGGGACACGGGACACAGAGGGACACGCCGCAGATGTGGAACGCAGGCACACGCACAAGAGGCACGTGACACAGGGGAATGTGACACGGAGAACACAGACACGTGACACAGGGACACGTGACACAGAACACAGACACATGGCACAGAGGCAGAGAACACAGACGCACGTACAAGAGGCACACGACACAGACGGACATGACACAGCCACGTCACACAGCCACATGCCACAGGGACACGTGACACAGTGGTGGAACACAGGCACATGCCAGAGACTCACACGACAGATAGAACAGAGACACGTAGCACAGATTGACGTGACACATACACACTCGTGCACATGCATACACACCAATACACAGGTGTGCACATGCCTACGCAGTTCTGCACACACTTACACACATGTACGTGCCCAGACAGGCCTATGCACACGCGTACACATTTCTGCACACACATCCACACGTGTGCACACCTAGACAGAGTTTTGCATACGCCTACGCACGTGTGCACACGCATACACCCTTGTGCACACGCCTGCACACATGTGCACACACATACACACGTGTGCACCCAGACTCACTCGGGCACACCCATAGACACTCGTGCTCGCTGACACACACTCGCACCTTGTCACGCACACCCGTGCGCACTCGGGCATGCCACAGACACACGTGACACACAGCCAGAGCGCAGGCACATCCCACAGGGACACACGACACAGAGGTTAAAGGCAGGCACAGCGGACAAAGACACACGAAGCAGAGATACGCCAGAGACACGCGCCAGAGAGGCACGTGACGCGCAGAACGCAGCCACGTGCCGCAGAGACGTGACCCAGGGATAGAAAACAGGCACGTGCCGGAGACGCGTGAGACCTAGCTAGACGCGGGCACATCACAGAGCTGGAAACGAGACAGACGCAGAACGCACACGCCTCGGTGCCGGCAGGGTGCGGTTCCCGTGCTTGGGCACAGGAGGGCGAGACCGAGCCCATCCCTCGGTGCCGGCAGGGTGCGGTGCCGGGGTGTCACCACAGGAGGGAGACACTGGGCGCGTCTGGTGGGAGCGGCAGGGTGCAGTTCCCGTGTTCCGCCACAGGAGGGAGACACTGATCCCGGACTCGGCAGTCCCCGAGGGGCTCGGGGCAGAACCATCGGCAGGGAACGGTTTGGGTGAGGATCGGCTGGGAAAATTCCAGCAGAAAAGAGCACAGACACATGGCACAGGGACACGGGAGGCAGAGGGACACGCCACAGACGTGGAACGCAGGCACACGCACGAGAGGCACGTGACACAGGGGAACGTGACACGAGAACACAGACACGTGGCACAGGGACACGTGACACAGAACACAGAGACATGGCACAGACAGACGTGAGTCAGAACAGAAACACGTGCCAGAGAGACACATGCCACAGACATCCAAAGGATTTGATGCCATAGGGTAGGAAAGCTTTTGGGCACGGGAGTTGCAGAGTTTGATGGCAATAGTGCCTGAAAAGAAGAAGAGCAACGAGGTTTGTCCCAGTGCTGTTGGATTGGGTGTGGATTTGCCCTGCAGGGAATGAATGTCCTGGGCAATTGAGCCCAGAAGGTGTCAGAGGCTCTCCCAGGAATATTTCTTTTTTCCTTCCCTTTGGGGTCATTTCATCTCCACCCTGCCACGAGCAATTTCTGAATTTCTCCTGGAGAAAACCTGGTGGCAGAGCAGGTTGCAGGCGACATGAAGAGCAAAGGTTGGTTTGTGTTGGGGACCTTGAAATAACTTGGCAGCAGAAGTTCCCAACTTTTTCTTTTCTTTCTCTTTGTCTCTGTCACGTGCTGGACTTGCCTGGGGGGATGTCAGGCCTTCGTGGCTGTGAGTTTCTTTTTTTTTTTTTCCCTGGGAAAGTGGA